>CM055265.1:202833396-203191548 GCA_029237695.1 Conchocele bisecta | reverse complement strand
GTGGCTTAGTTGAAACTATGCAACGTGACTTTAATTTTAATCAAAGTAGCGTTCACAAATCAAACAAGAAACGACATCGTTAAACAAAGCTTATCCCCTCGCTGGCAGCCTTGATAATAATAATAATATTTTTGCCTTACAAACAAGGTGAACTCGAGTCCTCAGTGACCTTGACCTTGAGCGGTTGCACGCGATTCGTATGCACAACAATGCACCAACCCATGACACACATTGTGGCAAAATATTATCAAAATCATGAAATAGTTCATGAGTTATTGAAAAATAAAAGGTGTTACTAACGTATTATTGACATAAGGGTCAAGGTCAGCATGGTCACGCTCACCCTAATGACACTGGGTGGTAAGGATCCGACTAACAGATCAGGAGGTATATTCAACATTTGGACGTCTGTACAAAATTATTGACACCAAGGTCAGGTGAAGTTAATGTCACCTGAATGACAGTAGGTGGATAGCCTTCAGTGAGAAAGCTATTAATGAAGTTTGGTAATGATCCGAATAATGGATCAAGAAATATAGGAAAATTGGCTACGTCCAAAGTTTACATCCCAAATTGCCGCCGGAATTGTGACCGCTATATCTCAATTTCCACTATCATGGGGTGAGATAAAAAGTAGCATTCTCAACACTACTTATTTCTCCATACATTTTTTTTAACAAACCCAAACTTCTTTTCTCTGGGCTGGTGACTATTAGAAACAGGGCCTTCAAGGTTGTTTAAATGGTTGCATGAGAATGTCATACATGTTCACATTGTACATGTAGCTGATGTCTGAATATTATCTAAAGTAATCAAGCTACAAATATATAATTCCAGCACAAAAATATTTAAACAATTCCCTAACATTTGATTGGTCAGTAGCAAGTCTCTGTCCAAAATTTATATCCCAGTAAACTCCCATGCCGAACCTCTTTCCGTAACCGTCAGGCGCAGTTAAAATAATTCTTAAGAAAACGGAAAATAAACACATTTTCTTGATGAATTTATTTCAAATGCTGGAATTATAAGGAATGAATGGCCTTTTTGTTGAATTTATCGGGGATATAAATTTGGAAAAGTCGCGGGAATACTGGACGAGGCCTTCCTTCCATTCATTCCTATAATGAAAGTTTAGTTCAGAAACTCTTAAAATATTTTGTAGTAAATTACATGTATCACAAATGTACAAGTACCGGTACGTATGTACACTCCCGCCTGCGATTCGCTTACCAAGAATTGCAATCCAGCGGTCCTTGAATTGCAATTCTTCCCCTCTGGAATTGCAGTCTAATTGCGGTCCAAACGCGGTCCCGTTTTTGCGGTCATTCTTTCGCGATACCGTTTGTGCGGTCATTCTTTCGCGGTCCAGTTTGTGCGGTCATTCTTTCGCGATACCGTTTGTGCGGTCATTCTTTCGCTATTTGCGGTAAAAACTTACCGTATCATCGTATAGTACAGTTTGTTTACATTATCAGTGATTATACAAACGTACTATACGAATATTATACAAACATAACGATATCCGTTCGTATATACGATATATCCGTACGGATATGGTATGAATATAAAGTGGGTCATCGTGTGGTTAAAATATACCAATGCACCGGTTCATTTCGAATGTAAACATCCGGTTTTCATTTCGATCATCTGACACAATTTTAAGTTTTTCAAAATGAATACATTTTCAGTTTTACGATACAGAAACAATATTTAAAACTGAGGATTGTGAAGTACTGTATCACAGTGCATATACATGTGTGTTCAATACAGTAATTCATCAGTAATTCATCATTGTACTCCGCACCACCGCCGGGGACACAAAACAATGATCCCCCACGCACACCAGCTATCTACATTTGGCGTCCTAAAAGTTCCGGTCTATATCCCACAGTGGGAACAATGTGTATCACCACCACCACCCGTTTTTGTCTATGACTACACTACACCCCCCCCCCCGACCACCACTTCTGTCTGTAACACAGGATGACGTGGCCGACTGATCAAGTGCTAAACTAGTCCTGGTGAGATGACCCACTGATCAATTGCTATACTAGTCTTGGTGCGATGGCCGACTGATCAAGTTCTAAACTAGTCGTGGTGCGATGGCCGACTGATCGAGTGCTATACTAGTCCAGGTGCGATGGCCGACTGAGCAAGGGCTAAACTAGTCTTGGTGCGATGGCCGACTGATCACTGATCAAGTTCTAAACTAGTCGTGGTGCGATGGCCGACTGATCAAGGGCTAAAGTAGTCTTGGTGCGATGGCCGACTGATCAAGTTCTAAACTAGTCGTGGTGCAATGGCCGACTGATCAAGTTCTAAACTAGTCGTGGTGCGATGGCCGACTGATCAAGTTCTAAAATAGTCCTGGTGCGATGGCCGACTGATCGAGTGCTATACTAGTCCTGGTGCGATGGCCGATTAATCAAGGGCTAAACTAGTCTCAGTGCGATGGCCGACTGATCAAGGGCTAAACTATTCCTGGTGCGATGGTCGACTGATCAAGTTCTAAACTAGTCCTGGTGCGATGGCTGACTGATCAAGTTATAAACTAGTCCTGGTGCGATGGCCGACTGATCGAGTGCTATACTAGTCCTGGTGCGATGGCCGACTGATCAAGTGCTAAAGTAGTCCTGGTGTGATGGCCGACTGATCAAGTTCTAAACTAGTCCTGGTGTGATGGCCGACTGATTGAGTGCTATAC
The DNA here is from genome assembly GCA_029237695.1 of Conchocele bisecta. Lineage (NCBI taxonomy): Eukaryota > Metazoa > Mollusca > Bivalvia > Lucinida > Thyasiridae > Conchocele > Conchocele bisecta. The sequence goes on along the minus strand of CM055265.1, from coordinate 203,188,844 downwards.
TAGTCCTGGTGGGATGGCCGACTGATAAAGTGCTAAAGTAGTCATGGCCGAATGATCAAGTGCTATACTCGGCATGGCCGACTGATCACGTGCTATACTGGGCATGGTGAGATGTTCCAACTGATCAAGAGTGCTATACTAGGGCATGGTGCAATGGCAGACTGATCAAGCACATACTAGTTATGGTGCGATGGCAGACTGATCAAGTGCTCTACTAGTCCTGGTGCGATGACGACTGATCAAGTGCTCTACTAGTCCTGGTGCGATGGCAGACTGATCAAGTGCTCTACTAGTCCTGGTGCGATGGACCGACTGATCAAGTGCTATACTCGGCATGGCCGACTGATCACGTGCTATACTGGGCATGGTGAGATGGCCAACTAATCAAGTGCTATACGTACTGGGCATGGTGCAATGGGTGACTGATCAAGCGCTATACTAGTTATGGTGCGATGGCAGACTGATCAAGTGCTCTACTAGTCCTGGTGCGATGGCCGACTGATCAAGTGCTATACTCGGCATGGCCGACTGATCACGTGCTATACTGGGCATGGTGAGATGGCCAACTAATCAAGTGCTATACGTACTGGGCATGGTGCAATGGGCGACTAATTAAGCGCTATACTACACTCCCGCCTGCGATTCACTTACCAAGAATTGCAATCCAGTGGTCGTTGAATTGCAATTCGTCCGCTCTGAAATTGCAGTCTAATTGCGGTCCCGTTGTTGCGGTCATTCTTTCGCGATACCGTTTGTGCGGTAATTCTTTCGCGGTCCAGTTTGTGCGGTCATTCTTTTGCGATACCGTTTGTGCGGTCATTCTTTCGCTATTTCCGTTTAAAAACTTACTGTATCATCGTATAGTACAGTTTGTTTACATTATACAAACGTACTATTATACAAAAACATACGATATCAGTTCGTATATACGATATATCCGTACGGATATGGTATGAATATATAGTGGGTCATCGTGCGGTTAAAATATACCGATGCACCGGTTCATTTCGCATGTAAACATCCGGTTTTCATTTCGATCATCTGACACAATTTTAAGTTTTTCAAAATGAATAAATGTTCAGTTTTACGATACAGAAACAATTTAAAACTGAGGATTGTGAAGTACGGTATCACAGTGCATATACATGTGTGTTCAATACAGTAATTCATCAGGAATTCATCATTGTACTCCGCACCACCGCCGGGGACACAAAACAATGATCCCCCACACACACCAGCCATCTACATTTGGCGTCCTAAAAGTTCCGGTCTATATCCCACAGTGGGAACAATGTGTATCACCACCACCACCAGTTTTTGTCTATAACTACACTACACCCCCTCCCCAACCACCACTTCTGTCTGTAACGCAGGATGAAGTGGCCGACTAATCAAGTGCTAAACTAGTCCTGGTGCGATGGCCGACTGATCAAGTGCTATACTAGTCTTGGTGCGATGGCCGACTGATAAAGTTCTAAACTAGTTTTGGTGCGATGGCCGACTGATCAAGTTCTAAACTAGTCATGGTGCGATGGTCAACTGATCGAGTGCTATACTAGTCCTGGTGTGATGGCCGACTGATCAAGGGCTAAACTAGTCTCAGTGCGATGGCCGACTGATCAATGGCTAAACTATTCCTGGTGCGATGGTCGACTGATCAAGTTCTAAACTAGTCCTGGTGTGATGGCCGACTGATCAAGTGCTATACTCGGCATGGCCGACTGATCACGTGCTATACTGGGCATGGTGAGATGGCCAATTGATCAAGTGCTATGCTGGGCATGGTGCAATGGGCGACTGATCAAGCGCTATACTAGTTATGGTGCGATGACAGACTGATCAAGTGCTCTACTAGTCCTGGTGCGATGGCCGACTGATCAAGTGCTATACTCGGCATGGCCGACTGATCACGTGCTATACTGGGCATGGTGAGATGGCCAAGTGATCAAGTGCCATATTGGGCATGGTGCAATGGGCGACTAATCAAGCGCTATACTACTTATGGTGCGATGGTAGACTGATCAAGTGCTCTACTAGTCCTGGTGCGATGACCGACTGATCAAGGGCTAAACTAGTCCTGGTGCGATGGCCGACTGATCAAGTTCTATACTAGTCCTGGTGCGATGGCCGACTGATCAAGGGCTACACTAGTCCTGGTGCGATGGCCGACTGATCAAGGGCTAAAACTATCCTGGTGTGATGGCCGGACTGACCAAGGGCTAAAACTAGTCCTGAGCGATGGCCGACTGATCTAGTTCTATACTAGTCATGGTGAGATTGCCGACTGATCAAGTGCTAAATTAGTCCTGGTGGCTGGTGCGATGGCCGACTGATCAAGTTCTAAACTAGTCCTGGAGCAATGGCCGACTGATCAAGTTCTAAACTAGTCCTGGAGCGATGGCCGACTGATCAAGTTCTAAACTAGTCCTGGTGCGATGGCCGACTGATCGAGTGCTATACTTGTCCTGGTGCGATGGCCGACTGATCAAGGGCTAAACTAGTCCCGGTGCGATGGCCGACCGATCAAGTGCTATACTAGTCCTGGTGCGATGGCCGACTGAACAAGTTCTAAACTAGTCCTGGTGCGATGGCCGACTGATCAAGTGCTATACTAGTCCTGGTGAGATGGTAAACTGATCAAGTTTTAAACTAGTCCTGGTGCGATGGCCGACTGATCAAGTTCTAAACTAGTCCTGGAGCGATGTCCGACTGATCATGTGCTAAACTAGTCCTTGTGTGATGGCCGACTGATCAAGTTCTAAACTAGTCCTGGTGCGATGGCCTACTGATCATGTGCTAAACTAGTCCTTGTGTGATGGCCGACTGATCAAGTTCTAAACTACTAGTCCTGGTGTGATGGCCGACTGATCAAGTTCTAAACTAGTCCTGGTGCGATGGCCTACTGATCAAGTGCTAAACTAGTCCTTGTGTGATGGCCGACTGATCAAGTTATAAACTAGTCCTGGTGCGATGGCCTACTGATCAAGTGCTAAACTAGTCCTGGTGCGATGGCCGACTGATCAAGTGCTAAACTAATCATGGTGCGATGGCCGACTGATCAAATCGCATGCCATAATAACTAGATGGCCATGGCCTGCATGTCGTGCCCGCCGAGGCATTTGATAGTACAAACAATTTTTTTTATTGCAACAAAGCTTTAGCCCGTTGACGTAAAAATATGCCGCACCCGCCGAGACTTTGATAGTATACCCAAAAACTTTAACTAAAAAACACTTTAACCAAAAACATTATCCTGAATGCACACCAATGTGCCAACTATATCGCTCTGTCTGCAAGCGGGCCCAACAAAAACTTTAAGGGAAATTTCAAAGTAATTTGACCTTGACATTGGGCACATATAAATAATAATGAAAATGTGGGTGACAAATACACCGTATGTGAAGTTTCGAGTGAATTGGTGAAGCGGTTTCAGAGATATAGTGTTCTTAAAGGTAAATGCCCACTCAGTAGGCACAAAATGTTCTTGATATCAGAGACATCATCCGAGACATTTTCGGGCAAAATAAACATTAATTCACCATTAATACACATATTTACTGGCATTATTATACATTTTATATCAGACGTAAATTTCCACACTGCTATCAGGGGCGATAACCGTGTTTCCTTAAAATGTTACCAAGACATTACTATTTATTTTTTGATGTGCAATGATCATAATTTATAATCTGTCGAAAACATTATTTTTTCAGGGAAACACATTTAATTAGTAAGTAATTAAAAAATATCATGCCCCATTTGCCTATGAAAATAGCCTGATATCACCGCGTGTCACTATCAGTGAAATAAACATTACTAAATGATTATATCCATATAACGGGCACTCGTAATGTTTAGAACTGGTGGAATAGTGACAAAATTATACACTTATTTAATTCCTACAAATAACTGAGAATACACATAACTTTAATTGTTGTGCCTACTGAGTGGGTATGTACCTTTAATTAGCATAAATTATTAAAAACAAGAAATGCGTCTGTCGAACGCAGATGCCACCTGCAGCATATTTGAGAAACTGTGACAAAGTGATTAACCGAAAAGTGTGACGGACGGACGGAAGGACGGAAGGACGGTCCAAACACTATATGCCATCCGTTTCTTCGAAACCCAGTGGCATAAAAATATCATGCCTCATTTGAATATGAAAATAGCTTCATAACACTGCTAGTCATTATCAGTAAAATAAATATTACTAAATGATTATATATGGATAGCGGGCACACATAATTTTTAGAACTGGTGGAATAGTGACACAATTATACACTTATTTAATTGCTATAAAGAACAGTTTGTGCCTACTGAGTGGGCATGTACCTTTAAAAACTTTAACCTTAAATCAAAAAAATTTAACCGGACGCACGAAGTGACGTACATATGGATGTACATACGTATGTAGGCCAATGTGACAACTATATCGCACTGTCCACATGCAGGCATGTCAAAAACTTTGAGGTAAATTTTCAAAGTAATTTGACCTTGATGTTGGGCACAGGGGTTGCAGGGGTTGAGCATAGAATGAAAATATGGATGATGATAAACACACATGTGAAGCTTCGAGTGAATTGGCGAAGCTGTTTCTGAGATATAGTGTTCTTAAAAACTTTAACCTACGGTAAATAAAAACGAGATGGCCATGGCTCGCATGTTGAGCCCACCGAGGCATTTGATGGTGTCGGAGTATATTTATTTGAAGTTTGAATTAACGTATGTAAAAGTTTTAACGCAAATTTGAAAGTCATTTGACCTTGATCTTGGGCATGTGGGTCGCATGCGTGGGCTATAATATGAAAATATGGATGATAATAAAGAATTATCTGAAGTTTGAAGCAAATCCGGGTAAGTGTTGTGGAGATATAAGGTATGCAAAAACTTTAACAAAAATTTCCAAGTCATTTGACCTTGACCTTGGGGCACAGGGGCAGCATGAGTGGGACACAGAATGAATATATGGATGATGACTAATAAGCATTTGATGTTTCAAGTCAATGTGACTTAGGATATGGTATTTAAAAACATACACCGATTTCGGACGGACTGACGCACGGACGTCATTGTGATCACTAAGTCTCGCTTTCCGCAAGCAGGCTCGGCAAAAAAAATACAGATGGACGTCAATGTGCAGACTATAAAGCACTGTCCGCAGGCGGTCGCGACAACAATTGTCCAACCCCTTTTTAAAGGTGCAAGCCCACTCAGTAGGCTAAAAATGCTCTTTATGGGATTAAATAAGTGTATAATTGTCACTATTCCACTAGTTATAAACAATTACGAGTGCCCGCTATACAGATATAATCATTTGGTAATATTTATTTTACTGATAGTGACGCGCGGTGGTATCGGTATTTTCATGTGCAAATGGGGCATGATATTTTATAATTATATACTATTAAATTAAATGCATCAACTGAAAAAAAAATTGACAGATTATAAAGTATGATCATTGCACATCAAAAAATAAATACAGAGAATAAATAGTAATGTCCGTTAACATTTTAATGAAACACGGTTATCGTCCCTGATATCAATGTGGAAATTTTCTTCTGATATAAAATGTATAATAATGCCAAACAATACGTGGGTAATGGTAAATGATCTGGCCAGAAAATGTCTCCGATGATGTCTCTGACATAAAGAACATTTTGTGCCTACTGAGTGGGCATGTACCTTTAACGCTAGCTCCGCCCTGTCCAGTGACACCTATGCATGTGTTAAGTTTCATAAAAAATATTGCAAAGGGTGTTCGCGTTATGCTCCGGACAAATCAGTGCGCGAAAAAACAAAGGGAGATAACTAAACTAGAAAATGTGTTCATAGAACACGGATACCCCACATATCGCTTTGATAGTAAACAAAGCAAAATTCCAGTGTCCAAAAGGGAGAGATAATCCATGACACAGGGTTCGAATCAAAAATCAAAATAAACTTTCCGCATCTACTCATCATAAGGAAGCTACATATCAAATTTCAGTGCTGTAGCTATTACAAAAGTTTTACGAGTTACAAGGCAAAATTTTCAAATTCTAATTCAAAAAGAGGGAGATAATCCATGACTCGGGGGTCGAATGAAAATAAACTTTGCAAATCTACTCATCATAAGGACATACCAAGTTTCAGGTGTGTAGCTATTAGGGTTTAAAAGTTTTACGAGCTACAAGAGAAAATTGGAAAATTCTAACTTGAAAAGGGGGAGATAATCCATGACCATGGGGTCGAATCAAACATACATGTACCAAGTTTCAGGTATGTACCTATTACGGTTTAAAAGTTTTTCGAGTTACTAGGTTGGTGACGGACGGAAGAACGGACAAGGTCAAGGGTAACACTAAATGCCCCCTCCACTATCGTGGTGAGGCAAAAGTTGTCATATACAAGTAACTTACCTTAATTCATCAGTTACACATCAGACGATGAATGAACTTTAATTCTGGTGTAGAATATTAAAGTTATTCATTATATTCAATAGTGCTGCTTTGACATGACGTGAAATTAAAACATGCATGACATGATCTGGAAGAAAAACCACAGACCAAGCACGCATACCGGTATTCAGAATCACGTCTGTCGGTTCTTATCCAGCTCCGATTTCTGTCACCTGTCCACAAAATCCAGAATCCAACATTGTCGCAAATTTAATCCTCTATGTTGGTGTACGTTAGAATAAAATGTCACTTAATATATTATCCAATCCATTGTAATCTCTTGTTTCTCTAAATAAATGCGTCCAACAATCCCTGTAGCTGCTATCGTGATAAAAAATATTAAAGGTTCCGTCAGCGCCTCACATATTGATCTTAATATCCACCATTTTGATTCCAAGTACCAGAATAATGATGTTTCCATGCGCCGTCGTAGTGTTATCTGTCAGATTCCGTTGTTTATTTGATCAAATTGATGGACAAATTTGTGTCCGCTAATGTCGCCAAGAGCATAATCTGTGACGTTGACTGTAATAATTTGGCATAACTTCTAGCTTGTGAATTTTTGGTTGAATGAAGTGATCACTATGGTGAATAAGTGTGTATTTGTGCCCGGTTTGCTCAGCAGGTAGAGCGATGGTGTGGTAAACCAGAGATCCCCGGTTCGATTCCGGGCTGGTGCACATCTTTCTCACCCTGTGACATTTAGCGCCCAACGTAGTTGCGGTAAGTAACTCTGCAGAATACTCCCGCATCGTCCGTACCGAGAGTCTATAATGGTGCTCTCCGTATGTTTCCCCTGCAAAGTACCAAATCACATCTGATTTGCACTTCAACTGTTAATTGCGACATATTTTCCGTATTTTTCAATTGAAAGAAATGTCAGTATTATACTTATTCATTTCTGTGTAATAAGTACAGAAAAATATGTCACAATTAACAGCTAAAGCGCGAATGAGATCCGATCCGGTACTCTGCAGGAAAAACCTATGGAGCACCGGAACTCTGGGTACGGACGATAATTGAGTATTCTGTTGCCCAACAAAGGACCGCGACTGATAAATACTCCCAAATTGTACCCAAACATATGGAATTCGCAGACAAAAATTAAACAGAATTTGAGGACGAATTTCAATTTGGCGGAGAAGAATGTCACAGTACGCAACTGACCATGGGGATGAAGTGTGTATGATCTGTGCCTTGTTAGCTTGCTCGGTAGAGCCATGGGCATGGTACGGTAAACATGAGGTCCCTGGTTCGATTCCGGGCCGTTATTTATCTTTCTCACTCTGTGACACAAGTAAACCATTTTATTTTAAAGAAATGGCTATCACCGGAATAAATATTATCTTCACAAAATTTGATTCTGGCCAATAGAAATCAACAGCCAGAACAGAACGTTTGCAGTAATATAAATCTAATTCCAAAATAAATTTTTAATATTTTTTTTTGATCAGGTTTCGAAAATTAAAATATGCTTTTCTTTTAATATTAGTCTGTAATATGTTCATATATGCCCGCCCGACCAGTTATTATGTTAATATGATTCATCATCTCCTTGCAGCTTGAAATTGAAAGACAATTATGAAAAGTTGTGTGAAAATCTCAGAAATTGTCATGTCGACTATAGGATCGCGTCGAAATAATGTCAACATAATAGGAAAACGTAATTTGATACCGACGAAAACGTAAACAAAACGCAAAATTGATGCTTTGTTTTGCTATATTATACCGTAGACCACACATTATCATTTGCTTTTATATGAAAATAAGTATATTGTCAGCATGGTGGTGTCTATTAATTTGTTCTTGATATTCGGAACGGCATTGAGTGAGTGACGACATTTTGTTTTGTCCAAGAAATTGTCAAGGTCAATGTTTCACTGTTTGTCTCGCAATAACCCGCCGATTTATATTTGCGCACCAAAAAAACAGATCACAAATACCGCTGACTTTCTAGTCACTTTGAATTAGATAGATGGGATAAAATTTTGGATTGGAACACGGATACGTTTGCCTATTTCGATTTTATTGCCGCATTGGTTAAGCAGAGCGGTCCGCTGGTTTTACCGCAGAGCGCAGCAGACAAAAAGGAGCGTAAATTGCAATTAAAAGCGGAGCGCAGCGCTAACTGCGCTATAAGTATTGCAATTCCGCAACCAACTCTTTGGACCGCAGTCACATGATTGCAGTCCGATTGCGGTCCAATTGCAATTAATGGGAACGCGAATTGCAATCCTGCGCTCCAGGAATTGCAATTCGCCTGGTAAGAGAACCGCAGGCCACTCTGTACAGACAGAACCCCAAGAGAATAGTAAGTTGTCTCCCTTATTATTACATTGGGGCAACATGATTAGTTCTAAAGTTGAAAGCATGCTAAATAATATGTGTTGTTAGGTGCTTATGAAAAGCGCTGACAGCTAGAGTGGGAGGACCAGTCTCCGTGGTAAACCAAAGCTGTAATCGATTTCCAAACCAATGCATTTTGAAAAGTTTGTGTGTTAAACATGTTACTTACTGTCTGTTCCACGTTTTGCTGCCGACGAACATTTTGGCCATTAAACACATTCAAGCAAAAAAAAGTACTTTTTCATCAATAACAAAAAAGTCACCCTCCCGAAAAAAAATCTCCAAAACCTAGCGAGATAGCTTGAAAATGATGTACAGGCCTGAACTCCCCCCCCCCCGGAGGGTTTGTTTGTTTGGTGTTTAACGGCCTATCAACAGCTAAGGTCATGTAAGGCCGGGCAAACAGGTTCGATCCCGTTTTAACCTGCTGCATTGGGGGGAAAATCCCAAAATCAGAACGGAATATTTACATCGAGATACAACATATTCAGCACTGAAATTAAAATAACCTGACCTGGTGCCAGGTCCATACCGCACCAAAGTCACTTGGCCCCTTCCCCTATTTAAAAGTAATACCGGTAGGAATACTCTTATAAGGGGTATAACCAGATTCAACTGTCACATACAAAATGCCAAAGACGTATGTGAGGGCCAAACCAGGTCTCCAGTCGGGATTCCGGTAAGGATGAACCCCGATCGTTAAATTACCCATCGCATCCCCCCACCTGCCACCCACTCCCCCCGGAGGGACTTTCAACTAGTCAACTTTCCCCACCCCCCCCCCCACCAGTCTGAAGTCCCACCCCCACCTAATCTTTTTCCGAACGAAATAAGGAAGAACAAATTGAGACATAAGTTAACAGTGTAGTATTTATGGTCAAGTCCCCCCCCCCTGTACTACTTATTATTGTATTTATGGTGACGAGTTCAGAGGGGGTAGGGGTGGATTATTGTATTATTATTCAAAGTCCTCCCCCCACCCCACCTAATAATTATCTTGCCGCTGATGTGTGTGCATGTTGACGAATTGAGAGTGGGGGGGAGGGGGATTATGGGCCGGCCCAAAGTCCCTCCCCCCTCCCTGTACTACTTATCTGATTTGTATTTATGGTTACAAGTTTTGAGGGGGGGGGTTATGGACCATCCCAAAGTCACCCCCCCCTACCCTCACCTAATACTTGCAGCTGATTTGTGTGCATGTTGACGAGTTGAGGGGGGGGGATTATGGGCCGGCCCAAACTCGCCCACCCCACTACTTATCTTGCATCTGATTTGTATTTATGGTGACAAGTTCAGAGGGGTGGGGTGGATTATTGTATTATTATTCAAAGTCCTCCCCCCACCCCACCTAATAATTATCTTGCCGCTGATGTGTGTGCATGTCGACAGGCGGGTGAGGGGGATTATGGGCCGGCCTAAAGTCCCCCCCACCCCCTGTACTACTTATCTTGCATCTGATTTGTATTTATGGTGACAAGTTCAGAGGGGTGGGGTGGATTATTGTATTATTATTCAAAGACCTCCCCCCACCCCACCTAATAATTATCTTGCCGCTGATGTGTGTGCATGTCGACAGGCGGGTGGGGGGGATTATGGGCCGGCCCAAAGTCCCCCCACCCCCTGTACTACTTATCTTGCATCTGATTTGTATTTATGGTTACTAGTTTTTATTGGGTGGATATAGACCATCACATACACATCAGCTGCACGTTAAGTAATTGGGAGGGGGGGATTTTGGGCTGGCCCATATTCCTGCCCACCTCTCAACTTACTGGTTACCACGCGCACAAATCAGCTGCACGATAAGTATTAGGTGGGGGGATTTTGGGCCAGCCAATATTCACCCCCCTCTCAACTTGTTACCATGTACACAACTCACCTGCACAATAAGTATTAGCGGCGTGGGACAATCAGCCAGCTCATATTCCTCCCTCTCGACTCATTACCATGCACACAAGTCAGCTGTACACTAATTATAAAGTGGTGGGGGGATTCGGGCCGGCTCAAACTCCCCCCACCCCTCCCATCTGAACTTGTCACATTGAATACAAATCAGCTGCAAGATAACTAATTGGGGGGGAGACTTTGGGCCCACCCATATTCCCCCCCCTCAACTGGTTACCACGCACACAAATCAGCTGCACGATAAGTATTAGGTGGGGGGGGACTTTGGTCCGGCCCATACTCCCCTCCCCCCTATCAACTGGTTACCAGGCACACAAATACATCAGTTGCATAGTGAGCATAGTGGGAGTGTTGTGGGGAAGGGGCGCGGGGCGACTTAATTCCGTTTTAATACACGCATTAGTTGTCGCTGTTTGTCTGTTAGCCTACATGTATTCGAGACACTTTTTATAAAATTATGTTCCGAAAAGATAAATGATTTTCTTGCCGAGCAAGCCTGATAAAGTTTGAATATGAAAGTTGTATTTGTTATACAAATAAATACACATTTTAGCATTATTGACACACATATATACTCAAGATTAATGAAAATCGGCAATCTCCATCACCCTCCCAGTGACAATCGTTGATGTACTCCTAAAACTAATTTGTTATTACCTGACAATCCCTGCAGGTAAACACGTCCGCGTGTTTAATATTAAAATTACACACGTGCGAAATGAATTCATATTTGTTGGGCACGGCCATTGCTTAGCCCGCCAAGGCAGTAAACAAAACAAACACCGATAGACGGACTGGCACACGAACACGCAGGCATGTTTTCCGTTTTGCGACTCGACAAAAATAATAGCAGGTATATCTTAACATTTGTGAGTTATCATATTTATCGCATCGCTGTATTTCGCTGATATTGCTACCTATCGACAATATCGAGAGAAAAGATGTTTCGCTATAATTATCCGCGAAATATAGCAATGTACTCGAAGAGGTAGCTGGGACCATATAATTAAAATAATAATTTCTTCACGTACTGGTACGGTACCTGAAGTCCTGCACATACCGTTATCCGACGTGCTGGGAATCATTAATACATGTGCACACTCGAAGAAAAACACGTCCATCTGCATTACACTGGCGTGACACTGCGATATATGTAGTCGGTGATTTGTGTATCAATTGGACAACAAATAAATACCGCGGCAACGTCTCTCACTCACTCGCCATGACTCGGCAGTTGTTTTGTGACGGCGAGAACAGCCGAGGACATGCGACAATAAACGACACTGTGTATGGCAGTTTGTATGACAATGTACGGAGGAGTTGCGAGATTGGTGCGAGAAGACCTTGGACGGCGAGAAAATTCTCGTAGGCACTTTCAGACATTATGCGAGATATGACAACATGTGTTTGACTTCAGACGACATATGGCGACATCTCTTCCAAAGATCCTCGACATGCGGCGACTTATGAACTGGCCGCATGAACTCGCCGCATGTCGTAGCGCAAGTCGGGACAGTGTGACAGGGAGGGGCTTTATTGTTTTACGCCATTTTGTCGCAATTCATAAAACAGCGATGTTGCCGGTCAATAGCGTGACGTTGACAACGACAATGAACGTCATGTATGTTAATGATGTCAAACAAATTTTAAAGAATCAAATACGTCGCGCGACGTCACATGGGGCTAATAATGTAATGTACTAGGATATAAAAGCAATACGTTCACGGTTGAATGGGTGTTTTCATTGTGATTTTAAGGACAGAGTAAATATTTGTAAAAACTATTTGTTGTTATGTTTTCCTGATGCTTAATGCGCTTTCTGACGCTTTTATAGTTTATTGTACATGTAGCTTTTTAGTGCGACCGTCATTTTCTAATGGAAGTGGGAGGGATTTCCCCGAGGATTCCCCGACCTTGACCTTTGAATGAAGTTAGCCGACTAAGTTTAGTCGACTAACCATAGCCGGCTAACAAAATCGTTCGTGAAATGAAAATGTGTCAAAGAATTTAGTTTAGTCGGCTAACAGTTTAGCCGACTAAAATGAAATAGGCTACTGGTCCTCATACTCTACATGCATTTGCACTATCTGGCAGAGAAAGGATTTTACAAACTCTTGTCTACCTTGGAAAAGGCTGTAAGGTACAGTGTATGGAAACTGGTGGGTGAGCTAACGTTTTCCAAATGAGCCAAGTATTGGGTCCTAGGTCCGAGTCTTCCACCTGTGTGTAGATCCAGATCAGCCTCTTCATCAGGATCTACACTGTTCGCCATTCCATCAATGAAACAGCTGTCATGCTTCTAACAAGCAATACAGATCGTTATCAGGCTACAAGAGTATGTTATAAAATCAGGAGCTACACTGGGCACAAATCCCATAAGCCCCTTTTATCTAGTCACAGCCACAATGTGTAATCCAATCAGTTAACCCTTTCAACACTACAGACCTCTATAGCAGCATTTGAAAACAGTGTAGATCCGTCTCATCAGGATCTACACTTTTTCCGAGTAATTTTCATATATTTTTTTTTAAAACAAAACACCCCGGTTTTATAAATGGACTGGTCTGAAAATCATTTTGTAACAACAATTGAATGGGTCGGAAAATTAACACATCACAGTCTATTCCAGTTATTTAGGGTTGAAAGAGTTAAAACAAATGTTGTGAGGACCCCTTTCTGTCTGTCGGCCGCCCATTTACCGTGTACTGGGTTGTAGAATATAGACCGGCTGTTGTGGTGGCCGGCACACCCTCCCACGTCCCACAACTCGACAAAGTACGTCTTCTCCGATGGCGTGCCAGCTCGGTACTCATGCAACTGCAATTAACCCTTACAGTGCTGAATTAAAATTTGTCGCCTGCTGTCTATTTTTTATTTTCCATTTTTCTCATCAAAAACATGCTTTGACAGCACTTTAGAATCATTCTAAAATGCTGCCAAACCATGTTTTTATTTAGATAAAGTACAAAATAAGAAACAACAGAAGACAACAGTTACAGGTTGATATCCATAATAGAAACTAGAGCGAAGTCAATACCCACAGTTTTCAAACTTTTAACTCCATGACCTGGGAGTGAAATAATAATCTCCACATCAGAAGAAACCCACATACCAAATATGAGAACTGCAGATCTTAGGGTTTAAAGGTTGTACAACTTACAAGGGAAAATTGCAAAATTCTAATTACAAAAGGGGAAGATAATCCATGACTTGCGAGTCAAATGAAAATTCACTTAGAACATCTAAACACCATAAGGATGTCACATACCAAATATGAAGACTGCAGCTATTACAGTTTAAGTTTTATTTCTTGAAGAGAAGAGTGAAAGACAAACAAACAGATGACACACGGACAATCGTGACAAAAACAATATACATGTACCCATTTTTCTCTCTCCAAAAGTGGGTATAATAAACAATAAACTGCATGTCCTTACAGAGAAACATGTTGAAGTATAAAGTTAAAACTAGTGTTAATGCCAATAATTTATTCATTGTCTAGTGTAAATATATAGACCGTTTCATCCTTAAAGTATATGCTACATAAATACATGTAGATTAATAATTCCAGCACAAAAATATTTACACAGTTCCCTAACATTTGATTGGTCCGTTGCAAGTCTCTGTCCAGAATTTATATCCCAGTAAACTCCATGCCGAACTACTTTCCGTAACCGTCAGGCGCAGTTGAAATAATTCTTAAGAAAACGGAAAATAAACACATTTTCTTAATGAATTTATTTAAAATGCCGGAATTATAAGAAATGAATGGCCTTTTTGTGGAATTTATCGGGGATATAAACTTGGAAAAGTTGCGGGAATACTGGACGAGGCCTTCCGGCCTTCGTCCAGTATTCCCGCGACTTTTCCAAGTTTATACCCCGATAAATTCCACAAAAAGGCCGTTCATTCCTATAGTAAATTGACATAAGTTTTACAACTGTAAAGTCTATCAGTGCCATACCTAACACTATGAAGGTACATGTAGACAGACATTCATATGAGAAGCGCCATGCATCCGAGTTCATAGATAACTGGGGCCCTGTTTCACTAAACTTCCTACGACTAAAATGTTTGTAAGTGCAAAATTATGATCGTCTGTAAATTTCACATTAACAATGTTTTCTTGTAAACAATTGTTGGATTTACATTTATTGAGCATAGGCTGCATATGCAGCCTATGCTCAATAAATGTAAATACATCAATTGAAATTTGCAGACGATTATAAATTTGCGCTTACGAACATTTTAGTGGTAAGAAGTTTAGTGAAACGGCCCCCAGGGCTCCAGATCAGGAATTAGTAATATATAGTATTGTTATTCCATTCATTTCTGAAGCAATTGGGTACGGTACGGTATTTTAAAATTTTAATTAGGTAAAATAAAATCTCACTACTGTTTACACATCAACAGACCGCAATTATTGAATAGTTTTCTTCGAAATGAAAACATGTCTTGGCATTTCATTATTATGAAATACCAAGATGTGTTTTCATGGAAATTAAGAAAAATATGCTATATTTGTGGTATGTTTATTGTTTTCTACAGCATGATAAAGGTACCACAACATTTGTATTGCTTTTTGATACTAGCTGCGTCTGATTTCAATTGGGTTTTTGGTAATTTTAATTGGGTATTTAAGCAAATACGCAGCTGTACGCAGAAGTCATTATCACATTTTCTACTGTTGTTTGTTTGGCAGAAATTTCAACATTTTATCTCATTTTTGGAATGTTTCAAACACAGGTGACTGAAAAACATCGCATGTCAGTATCATTTTAGTATAAGTGTAAGGTCAGCAACGTAGTAAAACATGTGCATATTTCAAACCCGTTAAAATGACAAGAATCGGTAGGTTACTATAACAAGTTCCATGGAATATGTATAAACATACAGCATCCAGCTTCACAGTGCT
Organism: Conchocele bisecta; assembly: GCA_029237695.1. Lineage (NCBI taxonomy): Eukaryota > Metazoa > Mollusca > Bivalvia > Lucinida > Thyasiridae > Conchocele > Conchocele bisecta. The sequence continues at coordinate 203,173,238 of CM055265.1, read as the reverse complement.
GTTTACCTGGTTAAAACGTACAATTTGCATGTGATATAGCACTAGTTTTGTCACCCCGTTCTCTCCAGAAAAAGTTGTCGAAATCGACGGCCCCTGAAAATATTAATAATGTATACAGATACAATGTAGGCAGGTATTTCGTGATATTGTCAGTCTCCCAGGGCATTGTCCAGACTATATCTATATTATATACGTAGATTAATATATCTAGAATGGAATGTGCACCATTCCAACTTCGTTGTGCTGAATAATTGTGAATAAATCTGCGAAATAACATGTACTGTCGAAAACAATTTGGCTGTCATTGTTACAGAAAAACTCGCGTGACGTGACGTCATTTCCAGAAAGAGCCAATCGGAACGCGCTTCGCTGTTCCAGGGGACCATCGATTTTGACGACTTTTTGTGGGGAAGATTATGTGGACAAATAGTGCTGTAAAACAGACACTGTTTAACCTGCTAAATGGTCACTGTGATGCTGAACGATGTCTTTTTATAAATATTCATCATGAAATGATATTGTAAGGAAACAATTTCTATAATTTTAACGGGTTTGAAAAAGGTGCGTGTTTCACAGCGCTGCTGACCTTTTTATTTATATTAGAAACTAGATATTGTTGTCAAATTTATCCTAAATAATCAAAATGTCTGCTTTAACATGTAGCTGCAGCATTTTACAGCATTACTACCAAGTTTGTTAAGGATCTGAACATTCTCATAGGAGAAATATGACGTGTACAAGGGCGATAATTCCGTTTTTTGTTACTTTTAAAATAATGTCCTCAACATCATGCAGTGAGAATAATTACGTTTTCACATTACTGGGTGACGTCATGTCATTACAAAGATGTTGGTTGATTTGGTTGAGATCCATCAAGTACAAGTTGAGTTATTGCAGTGACAACATGAACAATAGAGTCAATAATTACTATGAACATGTAAAATCACACTCACTAAGGGGTTGTCCTATTTTCGAGCTCTTCCTGTATTTTACGGCATTTAAAATCAGACTCCAACTGGTGGTAAACTGTGTAAACTCTGTGGCTGAACGGGGGGGTTGCAACCCTGGAACCCCCCTCCAGATCTGCCCCTGATTTTGTAACACATATTCATTTTGCAACTGCTATACAGGGCTCCAGATAAGGAATTAGTAATTGAGTATTTTCACTCAATCATTTCTGAGCAATTGGGTAACAGACCGCAATTATTGAATAGTTTGCTTCGAAATGAAAACATGTCTTGGCATTTCATTACAATTGTGGGCAATTCAAATGAAATACCAAGATGTGTTTTCATGGAAAAATAGGAAAATATGCTATATTTGTGGTCTGTTTATTGTTTTCTGTAGCATGATAAAGATAGCAGAATTTTTTCATAGCATTTTGATACTCACTACTTCTGATTTCAATTGGGTTTTGGCAATTTTAATTAGGTATTTACGCAAATACGCACCTTATCTGGAGCTCTGGCATATTCATTTTGCAACTGCTATAAAAGTTATTTGTTACCAAATATTCAGAATTTATAATAGTGCACATGTGTGTGGCCACAGATTGTTTGACCGCACCTCGTAATCTCACCTTAACCTCCACTGAGCACCCAATGGTCCAGCTAGGGTTGGTTGTTGGCTCATTGTGACATATCAAATGGACAAGGGAGGTTTTACCAACTCCTACAACAGAGAACAAGAGAAAGTGAGCAGTGAGCCTGGACCGACAAATATAACACAAATATTTAAAAATAACAATAACGCAAATTTCTATTTAATTTGACCTTGTCCTTGGACATGAAGGCCGCATGGGTGTGGAATGAAAATATGGATGATGATAAGGAAGGATATGAAGTTTGAAGTCAATCTGACCTACAAGTACAGTTGCAGAGATAACCAAAAACTTTAACGGAAATGTTATGGATGCAAATTTCTAAGTAAATTGACCTTGGATATGAAGGCCACATGGGTGTGGTATGGAATGAAAATATAGATGATGATAAGGAAGTACCGGGGTATATGAAGTTTGAAGTCAACCCGACTTACCATTGCAGAGATAATTGGAACCCGAAAACTTTAACGCAAATCTTCAGGATGCAAATTTCTCAGTAATTTGACCTTGGACATGAAGGCCGCAGGAGTGTGGTATGGAATGAAAATATGGAATGAAAATATGGATGATGATAAGGCAGTAAATCCGACAAGAACATTTTTTAGTAAGAATGGGCTTCAGTGGCATAGCCAGGTTCTTGTCCAATGGGGTGCGAATAGTGGTGAAATATAAAGTCCGGCCAGCAAAGACACGAGTGACCACGTGACCAAAAGCAGTTCACGGTTCCAAGTTGCTGCTGACAAGTCGTCATCTTCTATTGCTAATATTTACATATGACATACTATTTTTATCTATGTGCAAATACAACAAGTAGACAACTCACATTTGTGACATTTGGCGCCCAACGTGGGGCCGTGACTGACATATACTCCGAGATTGTCCCACAGATAATCACTGTACCCAATAAATATGTAATATTATATATTATAATGCAGTTAACACCTGTATATTTTTCTGAGCGTTTTAGCGTCCATCTTAAGACATGACTTACTGTTGCATAAGCACAGCTCAACAGCTAATTTAATGTCTTATGATGTGCGTCATTTGGTGCGGAATCTCAAGTCTCGTTAAGGCATTGGCTTTGGCACGCACTGCGCAGCTGTCGTCACTTCTTCGATAGTCGCCAGTGTACGCGCATCGCCGCCATATTGCATCTTTTGATAACAATAAATTACATTGTGTAATTTAGTTTTGGTTTATCTCCAGGTAATTGTAAATTATGTATATATGTCTTGCTTGTATCTGGCTTAATCGGTGAAATGATCACATAATGACGTAAAAGGAGTTTTGGACGTTTCATACAATTCTTTGTCATTTTGATTACCGATTATCACTCATCTATTTTCTCGTGAGCCGATTACTTTGTATATATCATATATGGCGTGCATGTTCGATTGTGTATACATCTACTCTATTTCATGAGAATTGCGACATATTATGTTCAGGCACCGGCCAGATATTGATATTTTGAATCAATTGGCACCTTTCTAGTTATACCGGCCGTTAGCCATATATTGTATCTGCGGTTCATGTCCGACAGTTTCATAATCGGGGTTTTGTGTTTATTTTTTTAACACATACCCACCGTTATTTATGCCACATTTCGGTGCATTGTTAGGTTAGAACCGCTTTTCTCATGTGTTCCCATCTATTTGACCATCAGTGAGGACTCTGATTGGCTGGCACAAATGTGCAGCCATATCCGTGTCTTCACTGGTAACATATACTGTTGTGTCCCTTTGTTTAGCTTCCGACGCATCAGTGTAGGTTCTGATCAGACTCCACATATGTGCAGTCTGATCTGGGACTACACTGGTCACATACATGCAGGAGCGTCAGTTAATGTACGGATCAGATTTCCCCAATGTGCAGTCTAATCTGGGACTACACTGGTCGCATATGATCGATGCATCCTTTTGGGTCTTTTTGCTTAGGGTCTACATATCAGTTTAGTTCGGTTCAACGACTTCTTCGATAGTCGCCAGTGTACGCGCATCGCCGCCATATTGCATCTTTTGATAACAATAAATTACATTATGTAATTTAGTTTTATCTCCAGTTTCCCCAGACCTCAGCGAAACAGAGCATCCCTGATAGTCCAACCCTTCCCCTCACCAGTATCTCCGTAATGGACGTGCTATGACATTTTTGGCGCCCAACGAGGGACCGTGACCGACATATACTCCGAGATTGTCCCACAGATAATCACTGTACCCAATAAATATGTAATTCGAGGACGAATTTCAATTTGGCGGGGGAGTATGTCACGGTACGGATCAAGTAACTCAGGAGAGAGAATATGTATCTGTGCCCGGTTAGCTCAGTCGGTAGAGCGACCGTCTTGTAAGCCAGAGGTTCCGGGCCGGAGCACATTTTTCTCACCCTGTGACATTTGGCGCCCAACGAGGGACCGTGACTGATATGTATACCAGGGGTCGACACTCGCAGTGTCCCGGGATCCCGAGGATCCCTGTTTTGTAGGAGGAATCCCTGAATTTTCAAGAAAATCCCATTCAACATAATGTAACAATAGGGATGTTCATGCTGCGGAATCCCTGGCCCAAAAGTTAGTGTCAAACCCTGTATACTACCCAAAATGTACCAAAAATATGGAATTCAGAGACAAATTAAATATAGAATTCGGGGACGAATTCCATTTTGGCAGGGGAGTATGTCACGGTACGTATCTCACTGTGGGGAGGAAGTGTGTATTCGTGCCCGGCTAGCTCAGTCGGTTAGATCGATGGTATGGTAATCCAGAGGTCCCCGGTTCGAGCCTCGGGTAGGATATGCATGTTTCTCACCCTGTGACACATTTATCTGAATGAAATTTGGTATAACGCCATCTTGACACTTCGTCAATGATGATTCATTATTTTACGTTACTATGTTCTATGACGTCATCGTGAAGTGACGTCATCATCACATGTCATGCGCCATGGACGCGGTGATGAGCGACTAGAAAAATAATTTGGTAAAAACAGAATAGAAATTCATAATCCGTTGGTACAACACTGTGACACGTATGGTTGTGTATTCCATATGGTATAACAACAAATATTTATTGGACTAAAATTGGAAACGCTTGCATTTCTAATGAACCCCTCTCTGGAAATAAAAATCAGCTTATATATAGATAACACAAACGTGTTACTTGGTGTTGGTAGACGAACTAAGACGATATATATGTGAGCAGATAGCTAAGAGTATTTAAAGCATTAGCTGTTCAAACAATTGATAATCATAATTTAAGAATAAGAGATCGATGGCTGCAAGTGGTGTCCACTCTGTCAAATTTAACTTGAAAAGGTATGCAGCTGCTGTCATTAGTGATGTCATATCTCTGTGACTTCATTATGTCATCTTCTCATTCTTTGGATTTAAGTTTGTGCGACTTAAACATATTTAACATCACGAAATTGGTACCTCACCTTGGGTAAAACGACTTAGAGAAAAACTTAATAATGCCGTGGCCATGGGAGGTTGATGTGTACCCTATGGTTGCCTAGCAACCAGTATAGAATCATTCCCGAGTATATGCAAATCAATTATTAAACACATAGAAGGTTGTATTGTATGATTATGGATATGTTCATTCTAAACAAACAATACTAAGCCAATCTCTATATATTGGATGACCCTTGTAGACGAGAAACCACAGCCAGTGTTATTTGCGAACAGTAACTCTTGTAATTTACATTCTGGCTATGGACGGTACAGGAGTAGATTGCAAGAGTTACCGTTCGCAACTAAGCCAGTGTCAGTCAATTATCACATAGTTACGAGGGTCACTCCGATGTAAATGGCAGTTCCCGTCGTATGCAGTGGTCATACATCAGATACATTTCTCACGTTTTGGGTTTTAGTTGGTCAGCTTGTCAGGTAATATGGGTCCATAGTGTCTGTCAAGCATATCGACATGGCACAAATAAAAATACTGGTGGGTTCAGGTAAAGTAAAAAAACATGAAATCATCTCTACTTAGATGCTGTGCCCAAATATAGGTAAAACCTATTACATAATAATATTTTCAAATCAAACTAAAGCTTATTTTCTCTTACCGAATAGGCAGGGCAGAGGTGCGAACTGGATTGGGGCCGAAAGAATTTTGGCCAACTCACCATCAGAACTAGAAGGTCTATGACGTGAAACTGAAATGATTATGTATGTGGCTATATTAGCATATACAAAACGAATATTTGCCATCAGATTATAATGAAAATAAAATAATCATTAAGTGTCCAAGTTACCTGAATCACCCACAACTAAAACTTTTACTTTCTCAATTCCTGCCATTTGTTGTTGTTGTTGCTGTATGTCGTGGGTTTCAGCCGCTGTTTATTAGGCCCTACGATAGGGTTATATGTCTCCGTTAGGCCAGACACATACATACTGTACAGCCTAACCACAATCTATCATGTGCTACACAGATTGGAAGTGAAATGGAGTCATATTGACATACATACACCTTATAGGGACTAAACTAGCCACAGTTTGCCAACATAGAATTGTTTATGCCACTAAATAACAGCCTTGATCAATCTCAGATTGCCTTAGCACGCATGATAATCAAGACAAGAAAGGCTATACCACAAATGCCCAATGGTCTAAGGTTATTTCCCAGTCGATGGCCGCATGATCTGACCAACTCAACTGGGTCACAATTAATATGTTCATACTATATATGACCGTGGACGAAATCAACGTCTACATGATTTGTAGACTTAGTTCCGTTACATTACCAATTGCATAGAATATGGTTTTTGACCGTTGGATACACAGGAGCATCGTTTATTCGAATTCGTGCCGAAGGCTATTTGTATTAGGTCCCCGCTGTTGTCGCAGTGGGGAACACGTGCGCACATCATGTAGACGATATAGCTACAAACCCACATAAATTCCAATCATGTACCGATATTACTGTTTTTACGTATTGCCATAAGATTGGTCTGGCGAATCTAGTGGGTGCCACCGCTACCCACCGAAAGTGTATGTTGTTGCCACTCAATATATATGATTTCCAAATATATACATATTTGGAAATCACGCAATTTTCCGGTTCAACTGAGTGGCAACAACATACACTTTGGGTGGGTAGCGGTGGCACCCACTAGATTCGCCGGACCAATCTTATGATGCTTCCGGTGCCCCTGGTAAAAAGGCAATACGTAAAAACAGTAATATCCGTACATGATTGGAATGTATTTTGGTTTGTAGCTATATCGTCTACATGTATATATATATAATTTCCAAATATGTCAAAATTATTGACCCGGCAGTCGCCAGACCTACCGGACCTGTTCCGACGCCCCTGTTTACAAGTTGAAGACAAACTTGCATCAGTATGTGCATTTTAAAGGGCAGACAATCAACGGCTCGATTGGGGACTATTAAAAATCAAAATACCATTTATTTATACACCATTAAGTGAATATACATTCAGGCCCGTAGCCTGACCTGTTTGAAGGGGGGGGGGGGGTCGTTTCGAAGGCTCAAGGGGTCTGAAGTATCTATTGGGGTCTAAAAAAAGTGGACCTCAAGGCTAAACAAGTGAACCTCGAGGCTGGGCGGGGGGGGGGGGGGTCGTCCGACCGCTCCGACCCCCCTGGCTACGGGCCTGACATTTATCATTTGATAATATCAAGCGCATACGTGCACATATAAAACATAATGCATGTGTTTAAAGGTACATGCCCACGCAGCAGGTTACACTGTACCACTACTTTTCATTTTCTGTCATGCCTTATATGAGCCATTTGTTTACCCACTAACGAGTTATTTTTAATTACGGCGCGTGTTAATTGGTGTTAAATCGCATTTTATATGTCGCGACCAGAAAGGGTATTTTCCGACCTCGTGCTATTTTTACCAATACGCGTCACGTGACACGGTCAATCATATCACATCTTTGACATGCGCAGTGAAGTATCGGAAGTTGAGAAGAAAAATCTCTGTTCCGAGTCCAAATCTAATTCTCCACGTAACTCATTCCATTTGGTGATCTGGTCGCCAATATTAACCACTCTCTCTGTACTGCCTGTCCCTCAGACATTTCGCCTTTTGTTAGCCGACGCCGTTTCATACAATTTCCGTCCTGGACATGTTGATATTCTTGTTTACATATTGGGAAGCCTACTGGCGAGCGTAGTATACTGCGCATGCGCACCGCAAGCCGTGATGTGAAAGTCGTCGTCCTCGCACATTATCAAAATAAACTGTTACCGCCGCGCGTCGCTAACAGTAAATTTATAATTAATAAATGATTATATTTGTATAGCGGGCACTCGTAATTTTTAGAACTGGTGGAATAGTGACATAATTATACACTTATTTAATTCCTATAAAGAACATTTTGTGCCTACTGCGTGGGCATGTACCTTTAAGTTTTACTAGCTACACTATTCGGGCAGAAGGACGTACATATGGAAATACAGGTGTGAATTATTATAATGGTCACTGACTGTGGCGGTGGGGCGGGGTTGTTGGTATAAGCTAATTACATGTACATATCTGACCTGCAATACATACTTATGTCGACAATAAGGTATCTACACGACAATGTGGAGCATTACTAGTATCCTGCATTAGAACGAAATCGTCACCAATGGTACCAGTCTCACAATCGGTCCGAGAAGTTGGTCCATATATCGTACAGCCGTCAATGTTCCTCCATTAGGCACATACAGCTCTGTGCGGCTGCCCAAACATATCACACCCCACACCATAACTGACCCCCATCCAAACCTGTCAACTCCATGGCGCCTCCGCACACGCACACGACGGTCACAAGTGCTCAGGTGAAACCTGCTCTCATCTGTGAAGAGTACAGAATGCCAGTCATGTATAGTCCAGTATTGGTGCTCACGAGGGAATTCCAACATACACCTTCGGTGATGCGCTGTGAGATCTATGCCCGTGGCCTGACGCCTAGTATTTATACCGTCTTCGTGCAACCAGTTGCGCACAGTTTGAGTAGATAGACATATTACTGTTGTGTGTTGGAACTCCGTTAAGAGCCTCGTTGCCGTATTATGTCGGTTTCGGAGGGGAGACAGTCTGATCCTGGGCAGGAGTGATAATGCGTCCCCGATCATGTCCTGGACGTCTAGTGTATTCAGCCGTCTCCTGATAGCGTCTCCAGAGACGGTCGATGACGCTTCGAGACACGCCCATGGTTCGTGCGACGATCCTCTGGGACAGGCCGTCTTCCAACAATGCAACTTCCACAACCTCTATATGGCGTTGAACATCACTGACGGACACACACACAGCGGCCATAAATGAAGTAGGCACATAAAACGCATTCTGGCAAAATTATTCGGAACACAGTAATGTACGTGACACTACTCCAAAAGTGCAGGCTTTTATAGGGGTGTGATGCTAGAAAACAGCTTCCCAGACACACACTCAGCAGATTTGTACTTTTTCGAATGTGTTCATATCTATTGAATGGGATAATATTGCATTAAACAATGTTTTATTATTCAAATGAATAATTTGCATATTTAATTATCCCACCCACTGAATTTCAATGGTAAAACATCTATCTCAATAACTCTATAAAGGTATGGTACTTTTGTATTTTCCCTGTGTCAATAGTACCTGGTAGTGCTCATTAGACATGTTCATTGCATATATGCCGATTACCTGATTCTGCATTCGATGGTACAATGTTAAAAACAAAGTATTTTTCACCATTCCCCATTCACACACGAATTTTACCATGGGAATGTTACATGTATTGACTTTCATTAATTGTAAGCACTATGTACACCACTTACTTATAAATGGTTTATATGCGTATGCCAACTTATAAGCATGGCTAATATGTATTCATATAGTCTGTAGATACAGTGTGTCCGAGTATTCGTCCGTCTATACGTCCGCTCTCTGATATAAATAACATGTTGTGCCTACTGAATGGGCATGTACCTTTAATATGCTTTAAAACTATTCAACTGCATTGCTACACAATCTTGCCTAGTTTTTCTCAACATCTATTGTCAACGCCAACTCGCAATCAAGTAATTATAGTGTAACACAGCTGAGACTCAGCCAAACAAGCTGCTTGATTTCAATCACAATGTAAATTGTTCATGTTTTTTGAAGGAAAAAAAGATAACCATTGGCAAGATTAGCACAGGCGGTATTGTAGCGACAATGGTGTGACGGTGATCTGAAATTCATATTAATAATTATTCTCTGGAACTGTACTGACTGACTATAAGTATACCAGCCTGACATGGCGTTGTTTACATGCTTTGTTTATATAAACATTGGTGTATAAATAAACATGGAATTCCTGTAGGTATTCCCCTGTTTATTATGGAGCTTCGCTATAGTCATGATCGATATATTGCGATTGACAAAATAGTTTCTCATACTGGAGCAGTGGGTACACTGGCGGGTGGCACTTGATTTTAATTTTGCACTGCATGCGTTCGATCCTCATTTTGGCCATTATATAATTATATAATAATATTTTTTTTAAATATTGTTTTTGTGTTTTCTTTTTCTTTTTAATGCATCTTTATTACATGTAGCAACAATTGACATGGTAATTATGAACCACATGCATCCACGTTTATTTATTTATTTGTTTATTATCTGAAGTGAGAGGTTTATTTTTCGACATGGTGTTCTCCGTAACATATTTGCATTTGTAGTGAGTTGAGTTGGACTTTCACAATAACACACGAATGTGCAGAATGCATTTCGCAATGATTAGGTTCAAAGTGAAGTGTTTTATGATGTTGTGTAAAAGTAAATACACGACTGTTTCGGGATGTGTGCGTTACCTCTGGCGCCAAAATAGTAAAAGCGAGAGAAAAATGTATGCCTTTGGCAGGATCCGAACTCACGACCGTCCGATCATCTAACAGCAGATCTACTCACTAGAGCACTAAACGATGTTACTATTATTTTCTATCGAATGTTAATGCATTTGCGCTGGTATACACATACCATGTCTACAACATATGACGTAAACTATTTAAAAATAACACGTGTTTACAATAATATTTACAATAATAACGCGCCAGCTCAAAGCGGTACACCTCTAAGCATACTGTTTTATGTATTATGAATAATATAGACAGTTATGAAACTGACACCAACATTGAATGAGTTTCCAGTATACGGATATACTTTCTTACGTCGTTCGATATCAATTACATGTCTGCTGTTTTTTTTCTGCTAATGCATCTATATTTTATTTTGTGTCGAGACATGATATGGGATGGATGTTTATGGTGAACCAACGGATGCTAATGTTTGAAACAATATACATGTATACTGAATGAACTGTAAGCTGTTTTGTCTTTACAAATACCTTCTAACACTACGTTCCAGTAGCGATTTCACCAAAAGTATACTTATCTTGCTAAGTACAATTTTAGGGAGAAATCTTCAATTTAAGGATACATTTATAAATGTTTATTGTACTGAATGTATTACACTATCACAACCATTTTGGCTGTAATAATGTAATAACTTCAGTAGAATAAGTCTGCATACTTTTAATCATCAAATATATGCAGTCGTTAGTTCTATATTAAATAATGCTTTTCGGGAAAAATAAATGATTACTCCCTCAAACTATACTTAGCTTGATAAGTATGCTTATCAATTTTGGTGAAATGGGCTACAGGCATCGTAATGACCAACGTGTATCGTTGGTAAATGATAGGCGTAAATTAGTGTCAAGCCAGCATATATAATGTTCGGGAATACTAGCCGGGACATATACGGAGATACTCCAAATCCCGAGCGCGTGCCTTCGGTACTGATACAGGCACTGTACTGCAGTTTTACCGTCATCATATTCGTGTTCAACATAGTTGCCATTGTGGCCATGAAGCGGACCACGCGGGTCCCGTTCGCCGCCAAGATGATGTCCATTGGCCTACTCAGCGTTGACTGTATTTATTCCGTGTCCTCCGCCGGCTGTATGCTCGTCGCCGGATCACGTGTCAACTTCACGACCTGTTCGGAACTGGTCGTGATATCGACGGGCATGTCGTACACGACGATCGGGCTGATGGCGGTTGATAAGCTGCCCGTGGTGTCGTGTCCGTACTGATACCTACAGCACGCCACACCCCGCACGTCAGCCCGAACTCTCACCGCCATCTGGGCCGGCGTCTTTGTCCTTCTGGCGACACTAACCATTGGTAAAGACTATGTCTGTCCACCGGGAATCATCAATAAATGTAACGCCGTACTTTATATCGTCGGTATATCGTGTCTATCTCTGCTCATCGTCGGATGTTCCATCATTTACGCCATTTTGTACCGTAGAATCGTCCACCAAAATACCCGGATCATGGTGACATCACCGGCGTTCGGCCGATCGAACCGCCACCGAAGTCACTACCAGATCCGACCTCTGGAATTCCTAAATTCGCACAGCTCCATTACATTGGCGTTCATTCTGTTCTTGGTGTTTGTGAGTTTCTCTATAGGAATGATCGTGAACGCAGGAAAGCAGACAGCGTGTCCATTTATGAGGTTTTATGAGGTCAATTTTCTAATTATTGTCTGGGGCAATTAATCAGAATCCGGCACCTTATGTTAATTGTTCTTTGTTAGTGTATTTGTATTCATCCGGGATCCCACTTTCCGAAACATCCAGGTGCCATTCTTTTCGGCCGTTCAAGGTCATTTCAAAATTAGGGTCAACATCCTGGTATGTATGCCCTACAACCGAGGAATTTGTCTATTTGAAGCATCAATCACCTCGGTGGTATCACAATAATTACAAATCAACCGCAATCAAGGAATCAAACAAGAACTGTCAAGGTCAGAACACTATATGTTCAAGGTTACCGAATGAAAACGGCAACGTTTTATTCCTTGTAGTACTGCTACATGTATGACACTATTGTGTATATATATCGTTACATTATTACCCTAGAAAAAATATATATCCAGATATATGTAACATGCTTTTCATTATTTCACCAGCCAAGACAAAAAAAATGACTCATTTAGTTTCTTATTATTTGAGCTCATGATGGGTTTGTACATTAATGCACCCTGATATGAATCTAAAGTTTTCGTTATAGTTCGGGGTAATCGCCATGAATGCGGCACATCGTGTTACTTTTTATTGTGGTGTCTGTTTTGTAACCTTATTGGGTTCAGCATTCAGAAGAATTACAGTACCATCTCCCTTCCGATTAAGTTCAAGGTCATTTAAAGATCCTGGTACATGAATACATATTTGATACTACATGTATATACTTTTAAAATAGATTCATTAATACAGTTTGGCATACAGAACGTGTCAATATTTTCATTGATACTGATACTAAATGTATTTGTGGAATGGAAAACCAGTCACTAACTGTCAATATCACAGTAGGTCGCGGATGTTAATACTTTTAAATTCAATCATCACTGCATAATGTTTTGTATTCTTTGTCATAATTCCGCATTTATTAATCTAAAGACATGCATTTCTAAAACAATATACAAATGTATCTGCAGAAAAGTATTTACTGTCTGTTCCACGTTTTGCTGCCGACGAACATTTGGCCTTTAAAGAACAGAACAGAACATATCTTTATTTTGAAAAATGCAAATAAAATGATTAAGTCCCAATCGGCGGGAGAAACTTCCATATGAGGCCATGCCCTATATGGATGCATAAGTTGTGTTTATCATACAAGTATTGAATTAATCAAGTAGCACAGAACATTGTGTTGAACAAAACTTTCGAAATCTGTGTCACTTATCAGCGTAACATAATTTTGACAGACATTTTTATGAACAATAAATATAATTACTAACTATGGATATCAATATTCGAAATAAATGTACACTATATTGTAGCAGACTTGTATGCATGTATACTGTACATGAAAAGTACAGATGAATGTGTTACACCAGGTTATACAAATGGAAATGACAGTGGCATAGCCCAGATATCCTCGATCTCTACATGTATATATGCAGAGACGGAGACTGGGTTAGCTTCAATTGTTATTGTCATCTTTTGACGCCCTCAAGTTGAAGCCGAAATTCGAAAGCACGTGAGGGAGTCGTATGAATACACTGTTTTAATATATATTTACGTGTTTACATGTAGTTATCATGACTGTAAATATCTAGTATGCATGACATGTTTCAATCTACATCAGATATATAGACTAACCTACAATTCTTGATGTATATATCATGCTGCCGGAATGACAACATGGTCAAATGTGCATCTTCAAACATTTGTGAATTTCACGATTGCAGACTGCAAACACACCGGTGAATATCGGGTGATTATGCTATGCTATTAATCGGCATATCACTTTAATCAAATAATAATGATAACACACACTGTAACTCCTCATGAGGCGGTTCACATTCAATGTAACAAATATTTAAAAGTAAGTACTTTTTCATCAATAACAAAAAATTCACCCTCCCCAGAAACATGTATTTGATGAAATTCCATCAAATATTGATTTTATTGCGAAAAAACTTTCCGTTTTTTTGATCCTGAAGGATTTTTGGAAATTGACTCCGAAACCTGGCTAGATAGCTTGAACATGATGTAACTAAGAAAACAAAAGTTAGATTTTGAAAATCGGTCCACAAATAAAATTAAATATTTAAAAAAATATCTGTTTTTAGCCCCCATGTTAAATTCCCATAGAAAAATACTATCAATTTTCGATGAAACTTCATCAAATCAAAAATGTCTCAAATGATGTCTCTGATATAAAGAAAATTCTGTGCCTGCTGAATGACCATGTGCCTTTAAGAACCATGTATTATGAAATGATAATTACAATGTCATACCTCATGACGTTTATATTTACCTTTTGCTACCTAGTACGTTCTAGTAAATGCATATTCGAACGAAGTTCACCTTGAATCATGCAGGGCTATATTTTCAATTCAATGTGCAATATATTTATTACACTCAATCAAATGTACATGGCATCTGAAAGATGGATATTATTATCGTAAATGAGTATATTATTCCAGAGCCCGTTCTAAAGACCCGTATACACGTTCTAGTTAAGAGAAAGTGAATGTTGATTTGAGTCCTATATACTTATGTCTTAAACAATTATTAGGTGGAACTTTGAAAAACTGGGCACGAACTTGTGACGGCCATTTTGAAATGTTAATCAAGTAACTAGAAATGTCCATATGATTTCAATATAGGATGGTGAACTAATGATATTAATGTATGTAATGCTGTTTTGGTGTAAGTTTTATGCATTTCAACTATGGAAAATAATTTTGATATGGTTAGTTGCTGAAATTCAAGATGGCCGCCATCCGTCACAATATGAAATGTTCGCATGATCGTACCTCGACGTCAAATGTTATTAAAATGTTAATTGAGGTGTAATTCTCACTAATTCACTGATTCTCAATTGAAGGTAATCAATCAACTAAATAATCAATTGTAATCCGCTATCGAGTATAAATGAAATAGATTAGTGATGTGTTACTAATTTCGTTTGAAGATCATAATGTAACAATGCACGACGATTTGATGGATATATTACTTCAAAATCGCTCTTCTTACATTTGATGGTCTGTGTCATGTGCACGCATGTTACATGAAGTGTTGATAAATATGAAACTAACTAACTAACAGTAAATTACTTTCGAGACGTAATCTCAGTTATTACACAAAACTTCATAATCGTAGATGAATCGGATATTACTGATAGCATTGACACTGTTCCTGTTCTCAACACTGCCTGCTAACAAGAGTAAATTTCGCATTTCTTTCGCTGGATAACCAGAATTGCCCTCGCCAAAGATGGCTGCAAATATATTACACGGTCTACAATAGGAGTTCCTCATGATTTGATAATAACGTGTATTATTGTCCTGGCTATTATCCATCCCCTATAAGAGAATATGTTACTGGTCTCAATCTTCGAAATATTGTATGTTGACTGGTCAACCTCTCCCAGTTTGACATTCCAGTATTTTGCTATGAAGATACCTTCCAACATCTTGATGACGGGGTTAGTTACATTGGCAGACATTAATGGCATTATATGCATGTTCCTTCGGGTTAAAACACTTCTCACACACACGAGGCAAACCCCGAGAGGTTCTAGTAGACGATTTTATTGAGTCAGATGTGTTCGAAAAGGATACAATAATCCACTATGTTAGATCGTAGTCATACTCATTGTGGTCGATGCTATTATCTTGTCAGTGTGGGAAGTCCTCTGGTTGTAGTTTAAACCGTATGAACGTATACTAGATTGTGATACAATTGGCATGTGCATAATTGGGGAAATATTTGTGCAGGAATGACAAAGATACGATAACTAGCATTTAGTGAGATGCTTGCCAACTCCCGCCCGGTTCAATACATGTGTCATCCCTATATTTGAGGTGAACACGTCTTTGTCCAAAGTGTTTCAGTTATATTTAACGCTGACTACGCAGCAAGAAAAGGGTAAATCAACAGCTAAACTTGTGAGGCATCCCAAGGTGAAGCAGTTGTTATGGAATGTACGTCCATGATCCGGCCTTTCGGTAATCTTTCATCATTTGGAACATGTCGAAACTGAACATAATGCACTTGATGTACATTATTATAGAATAACATATGTTAATACTAATAGGCTTTGGACGATCAGTGGAGAAATTAGCACACAATGCATGTAATAATGTACTGGCATGTGAGCAAATGAACATTTTCCCCATAGATGTGTGAAGTGGAACATGCAAATCTTTGCTCCAACTCTAATGAATTACATCTTAAACATTTGATCAGAAAAATCTTGAAAAGTATGTCAAGGATTCTCCAACATCAAACATACAAGGCGCCCATATCAAGTGTCATTCAAACTCTATTTAAAGGTTAGTTTTACTGTAATAGTACGGACATAGTGAATAATCAAACAGTTGTACTGCCTTGTTAAACAAGCCGGCTTTTATAGCGACCTTGTAAAGCGTGGGCCTCACACGCAGGCGGCCCGGATACGATCCCAGCTGCCACATCTTTTTCACTTCATAACGCATTCCCTTCCTACTACAAGTGTGCCAATGAACACAGGATATATTATTCTTAGAGCCAATAGGCGAAGTCATATCTCGTATGAAGTCTTCTATACAGTTTGAACTAGGGAGTCTATACCACAAACTGAAGTGTATATCTCGACAATTGAGGTACAAATGTATATTTATAGGAAGGAGGAATGTAGTAGTACGGTTATAATATGCACATGTACTGTATTATACTGAACACACCGACAAACAAGAAATCAATACACACTGTAATGTACAAATCGTACTTTTGGTCTAAACCGTGTGTGATGACATTTCTGCAGACCGGATGCACAAAACGCTCACTGTTCTTCATTATAATAAACGTTTGTGATTGAAATGTACGTGCATTCATGTCGTACATGAGACATTCACCAGAGAAAATTGGAATTGATAGGAGGTCTATAATAATGAATGCCGCCCTGCTTCTATTGGACAAGTCTGCATCGGAATAAGATTTGGGTTTGTCCAGTCTCATGATATCATCCAATTACTTATATGATGTTCTCATATTGTACAGTATGTATGCTTCTGTTTCATATCACAATAAAGTCCCCATCAAGAATGAAGCAGATGCAGCGAAAAATTCCATGTTATAATACACATACCTTTTTCTTTCTCTGATATATAACACTTACAAATTATGTATGATGCCTGAACTCTATTCAATTCAGTTTGTTTATTCGGTGAAGAAGGCCATCGGCCCATAACACATATAACATGTACAAAACACTGAAACAAACGCCAAACTTAGTATGTCAGATTTATTTGGCCAGCTGACAGTACAAGGGAGACAATATATCGTCTGCAACACTGTATATCATGTTTGCGTGAGCACTGCAAATTGCACAAATCGATAAGATTGCGAATAATGTAAAATGTATCAGATGGCGAATGCGCAGTGGCATCACTGTTACAGTGGGAAAAGTTTCAGGGGAAATCAGACCAAGATAATTATGGAATCTCCGCAAGTTTCACCGGAACATAGCAATTTTTCATCTTTATAGTATGAGTTCCAGATGTTGTCAATTTTGTATGACAATGACATCGCTTCGTTGCTTAACATTCATTTCACATATTGACATGTCTTCAAAGATTTCCTTATTATTTTATGGATAGCAATTGTCAGTTCATCTACATGTATCTATCAGAAAGTTCAAAGGACATCGTCTACAACCCTACATCAATACTATAAATGAACTTAATGTGGCTATCGATAGAGATTACCAAGAAAATATACACTATAAATGTCATCAGTTTGATAATGATATCCATTTCGGACTGTGGACACGCAAGCCACGAGGGCCGGTGACTATAACACACACTGTGTGTTCTCAATATCACGGCCAGACATGTTTACAAGTATTGACCTAAATACCTGGTAACTGATTCTTTCATTTTAACACCTTTCATGTAGTGGATACATCTCATCATCCGCCCTCGTGAGTCAAACACAGTTTTGCGTTACAACCATATACATTTATTATGGTGGACGCTGGCGGCCATCTTGTATTTATAAGGAGCTGGATCTCAAACAACATTTAAATGCCTTCCAGTCAGTAAACAGTGTATTTGTGGAAAATGACACCTCATTTAACTTTCTGACCAAACGTGTTTCAAATTAAGATTGTTTTAGAATTTCACATGCTTTCTATGGCGGCTATCTTGGATTGTGGTAATTAGGCAACACCTGCATTATTTTTTTATAATGATAAGCAATACAACATACATAATAACAACATTATATACTCATTGAAATAGTATGTTATATTGAAATACTATGGGCATTTCTCGTTCGCTGACTACCGTTTGGAGGCCATTTTTCAAAATGACCGCCAAATGTTCGTGCCCAGTTTTTCAAAGTTCCACCTAGTAGATGTTTTATGTTATAAGTATCAGTTACTCAAATAAACAGTCAAATGCTCTTAATTAGTAACTGTATACGGGTCTTGAGGCCAGGGCCAGGACTATATGTACATATAAGTATGATAGTTAACCCTTAGACCGCTAAACACAACAATTGTTGTCTGCTGTTGCTTTTATATCTTGCCTTATTTCTCAATAAAAAACATGTTTTGACAGCACTTCAGAATCATTTACAATGTAAATGATTCGGAAGAGCTGTCAAAGCATGTTGTACATTATTCTAAAGTGATGTCAAAGCAAGTTCTTAATGATAAAAATGGAAAATAGAAAATAGACAACAGACGACAAAAAATTAAGATAGCGATGTAAGGGTTAATGTGTGCGCGTGCCATACCCATGATTTATGTCTTCATGTGTACTTTGGTCTCCTCTCTGTATCTTCTTGTCTAGTTTTAATAACGTCAGGTTAAGATCGAAAACCTAAACATACATATACAGTGCAACCTCTCAAAACCGGACACATTGGGAGGTCCCCATGTGTCCGCTTTAGAGATGTTCCCCTGTAAAACAGCCAAATAGGTACTCCAAGAAGGGTATGTGCTTTGCGAACAGGAACACATATTAACATAATAGATAAACCTAAACTAAACCTAACATATTTAAGAACACCAATCTTTCTCGGTGTCCGGTTTCGAGAGGTTCTACTGTATATGATTGTATTCAAGGTGTGTGGTATTGTAGTATACATGTACTAGTTATTATTTATTGGTGAGATAACAACACCCCATAATATATAACCGTGTCTAATTCTCCGAGTAAAAGGATATGTACGAAATCCCAAAATGAGGCTGGTTTCACTGTTAACCAGATACCATACTAGAGGATGTACAGTCAGTTGATTTCATGTAATACTATATAATATCACAACCTTATCAAAAATATGACTAGAGGCAAAAGTTCGTCAGCATAAAAATGTTGTACAGACAGTAGGTGAGCGATATATTCTGTTTGGTACCTCCTGCTTTGCCTTCGCACTGGACAGGTGTGTTTGGCTTTGACGTATACTTACATGCACGTGACATGTCAGCTATTACAGGTGAGCGTGATTATATTGTTTCGCACATTAATCTTATTATCGCCATGGTAAAAATCAATCACGGCATACACGTGGGTCAAGTTCTGAGAAAAGTGGCCGTACGACGTTTGCGACGAGCGTAGACCCAGATCAGCCTGCGCATTAAATATTTAAATGTAAGTAACAAAAAGTCACCATCCCCAATTTTGTTTGTTTGATGAAATTACACCAAATATTGATTTTATTGCGAAAAAAATGATGTAACTAAGAAAACAAAAGTTAGATTTTGAAAACAAAAAAATATATATTTTGCTGAATTCCCATAGGAAAAGCATTTTTTCGCAATAAAATCAAAATTCATTCAAAGAATTTTTTTTTCGGAGGGTGACTATTTTGTTATTGATGAAAAAATACTTACAGTTTAATGTCTTTTAGATTAAATGTGTTTACTAGCCAAAAGTTCGTCAGCACACAAACGTGGACACATGGTGGAACAGACAGTAATTTTGACTATTCCTTGATTGCATGCATAGACGTCATGATCGGGACATATGTTGGTCACACATGTTTTAAAGCCACATTTCTCATTCTTCGTGGACAGTCGAAATGATAAGTACGTCTTGCCATGCAAAATGTGGCCTATTGGGTTTTTAACCAGTGTAGTTCCTGATCATCTAGAACATACGTTGCATGCATGTTGATACACTTGTATGCATGAGCTACGGCCAAACGGATTCCGCTACTCTCCCTTGATAGTACAGTACAGGGGAAATAAAAATACCAGATTTATTTATTTAAAAAATAAGAATAAACCAGAGCTCAGTGGATGGCACGCTATCGCAATATACCCATTTTTCCCAAAATGCCGAAAAGAGGGAGATAATCCATGACCGTGGGTCGAATAAAAACTAGAAATTCACTTTCACACCATAAGGAAGTCCTTACCTATTATGGTTAAACAATTTACTTCTTATAAGAAACGTGACGGACGGACGTACAGAAAATTTAGATGCAAACGGGGAGATAGTTCATGTCCCAAAGGTGGGATTTAAAATTGAAATTTATTTCCAGTATCCACATTCCGTTATAAACAAAATATATACCAAATGTTAAGCTCCATGTATTACAGATTAGAAATTATACAACTTATAAAGAAACTTTGCAAAGAGACACCCGTGACGAAAACAAAATACAATTTTTTTTCTACAAAAATTGGGTATAACAATGATATATAGATAGACATGGAATGTTAGTCTAATACTACGGAGCCCCACAGGGGACATGGATTTATTTTATTAATTCGTTCCCTCGAAATAACAATTCGTTCCTTCAATTTAACAATACGTTCCCTCGAATTAACAATTCGTGCCCACGATATAACAATTCGTTCCCTCGAATTAATAATTCGTTTACACGAAATGACAATTCGTTCCCTCAATTTAACAATTCGTTCCCCCGAATTAACAATTAACAATTCCTTCCCACGATATAACAATTCGTTCCAACAGGAACGAATTGTTAATTCGTGTGAACGAATTGTTATATCGTGGGAACGAATTGTTAATTCGAGGGAACGAATTGTTATATCAAATTTTTATTAAATGGTCGCACAAATTGTTATTTCGTGGGAACGAATTGTTAATATGTGTCACTGCCCGTCCAGATAACAAGGTGATGAAGTTTATATACACTACCATTTATTGCAACATAACTAGAGTTTGATTGTGTTAGCGGTGGGTTGGCTTTGTGGGCGAACATGTTATGATTGTAGCGGCCATCATAGATTTTGGTAGCAGTTTTTGACGAAATGCAAGTTCCGATATTCTATAAATTGCAACCATTGAGTATCATGTTTTCGTACCGTTTTACAATGTGTAAATGCAAATTTGCTTTGATGCTACAGGATTTTTAAAATTCTCAGAAATTGTCTGGATGGGCAACTATAATAATTGGCGGCCATATTGCATTTTTTACATACATTCCCAATTGCTACGTATTTATAAACATGTTATCATCTTATATATTACTCTTAGAACATAGTTCAACCATAAACGGACTTCTATTTTGCCAATAATTAATGTAGTTCGTACATATTTAGTGTGGTGTGGGAATGTACGTGGGATTTGGCCGCCATCTTGAATTTTGGCGGCCATTTGGGATAAAAATGGTCAATTTCGATTTCATGTAAATTAGAATTACCGACTGTCACGTTTTCAGTGCTTTTTCGATATGTGAATGTGAGTTTGCATTGTTGTTACTTGAATGGTCTCAAACCTGCTATTTTTTTAGCAGAACATATTGCTGTTAGGGGGGGGGGGGGTCCACTTATAGGGGCATAACAACTTACAGACTGCTATCATGCGGAAATAATATTTAGAGATACATACCTTTCACTAAAATATAGGGACAATTGCCCCCCCCCCCCCCCGCAGGTGGTAAGGACAACCCTGTTTTCATGGGTCTGGCTCACCCACTATTGGCACATTAAACGGTACGCACTACACTTGCATTAATCTACATGCACCTAATGGCCCCAATTATTATTGTATCGTTATGTGTAGCTATGACTAGAGAGCTACACTGTTTGTTGTGAGTATTGCATATATATGTATTGCTACCGAATGAATGTCGCAATGACTGAATGACACAGGCAAATCTGGGACTACACTGATTACAAATGTCATATTCCCCGTGTCGCCAGTAACAGCCACATATGTGACCGTGAATGGAGAAATTTAGCTTAATGGATGTGGGGGCGTTTCACTATGCTTCGTACGACTAAAATGTTCAAATTTACGATCGTCTGGAAATTACAATTTAAGAATTTACATTTATTGAGCATGGGCTGCATCAGCTGCATACGAAAGTTCTTAATGTGAAATTTACAGATTATCATAATATTTCACTTACGAACATTTTAGTCGAACGAAGTTTAGTGAAACGGGCCCCAGGTAGGCGGGGTAATATATATTGTTCAACGGGCATTTTTTTTATGTCACATGTCAGAGTAACCAGTGATGGTCACTACTCGCATGTAAGGACCCGTCGGACCCCGTACCATCCTATGATTCATGCATAATTGCTTCGTAAATGTGTTGGGATATATGCATAGCATACAAGTGAACATTTTTTTTTGCTATGTCCTACACGGTGCATATAGTTGCCTTGTCGGCCATCTTAGTGTGTACAAGCCCTCGGCCAGTTTTACCTATTATTTCGTTTGACACATACCACTAATGGCATGAACAACACATGAATACAAATTGGTGCAACATGGTGGGGAGCCATCAGACTACAGCGTGCTATACCTTGTTTCCATCAAATTTATATACAAACTGTGATATCCGAAGGGTTTGTTGACCCTTTGTTAAAATGTTTGAGAATTCAGTAAAGACTGTGTAACAGTAAGAACAATACACAGTGATGTAAATATATACCTGTATTACCATACATACTGTATTGCATACAGTGACTTGTAGGCAGTTATCTGAGTGTATTGTCACTGCCACAGTATGTGCTGTATGTGTCAAACGCGACACCTGTCCGATAGCATGTACAAACTAAAATGGTGGAGATGGCAACTCGATGGTCGGTATAATATACAGTAAGAAGAACCGGATCAGATACCATTTATATAGATGTTCTGTCACATGTATGGTTCTACTACATTTGAAACTAAAGGTCATATTCTATAAAGTCAGACCTTAATAGTGTATACGTGTATGCGCTAGTATTTTCATGTCATATAAACATGTATGTATTATAATAGGCAGACTTAGAAATGTTGTACGATAGTGTACTCTTATGGAATTATGAAGGGAAATACATGTGTGTATGGTACCTCGGTATTTGACGTTTATTTTATATTTTTTCTTCACTGTCAATTGATAATCATTGTTTGACAGCACTTGTGAATCATATTCATTGGAAATGATTATAAAGTGCAGTCAACCCATGATTTTGATGATAACAAGTGGAAAATATAACATAAAATGCACATGACAATCATTTTCCGCATTATAAGGTTACCGACAATGGAGAACATGTGAGTCGCTGGCGTTGTATGGTAGCTTGTCTACTTGTTATTTCAATGTGTTTTCTTGCAAATGTTCGTCTGTAAATGGTGACACATCATAATAAAAAATGCGTCATTATCTTTAGTAATAAACAAAGTTAATGTTTCAGTGCTATTTCATTATGTTCTACCCACAGGTGACGGGCGAATTTACCTATTGTACTCTTTCATTAAATAAGTATACTTATAGTCTGTTTCACGAAAGCTGTCCAAATTTTACGGCTATATAGACAATTCAAAAACAATATTATTTTCGATAATATTAAATTAAAGGAAAATTTAAGAATGAGCCTTCTTTTTATTTCGTGAAATTCGGTCAAATATTGATTTTATTACGAAACATTTATTTGTCTATGGGAATTTAACATGGGGGAAAAAGTGGTAAGGAAGTGTGGGAGGAGTCAAAAAACGAAAAAACTTGGAAATTGACTCCGAAACCTGACTAGATAGCTTGGATATGATCTAACTAAGAAAACAAAAGTTAAATTTTAAAAATCGGTCCAGTATTTCTAAAATTCAAAAAAATGTCCCCATGTTAAAAATCCCCATAGACATATTCACTCCGTGAAGATGTCTATGGGGATTTAACACGGGGAAATTTTGTTTTCGCAATAAAATTTCACGAGATAAAAAGAAGGCTCATTCTTAAATTTTCCTTTAATTTAATATTATCAAAAATAATATTGTTTTTGAATTGTCTATATAGCCGTAAAATTTGGGCAGCTTTCGTAAAACAGACTATAAGTATACTTATTTAATGAAAGAGTACAATAGGTAAATTCGCCCGTCACCTGTGGGTAGAACATAATGAAATAGCACTGAAACATTAAATTGTTTATTTTACGTCTGCTCAACTGTACATCATAAAACACAGAACAATAATGCAACACAGGCATACGTACAATTGCCATTCTAAAATAATTACAGGAGACGGCTCGCTAAAACGTTGAGCAAACAGTAATACATTTCAACACATACATAGACAACATTACGTGTACTTGTTGCATAGTATGGAGCTGCATGTATATACACTCCGGACTATATATATACATATGCATGTTTATGCATGCACATGCATATATACTCGTGTTATATGATAAACGCAGTCATCCCATGCTAAATGCTGCGCCCCAATCGACACATTTCACAGGATCGGAATTAACTGCGATGCCATGCTACAAAATGTTTGTGACACGGGACTCTTGTGGATATATGAATCAGCCCCATACTCGCATCAAATGAACATCTTTCGATTGTTTTGTTTACTAAAATGGACTCCGCGCAGATCAGCAAGAAAACAATAAGTCATTGAAGTTGGCATTGCCTCTGCGCTTATCCTGGTTAAAACAATCAGAGGCAACGACAACCGCTGTTGGCTTATTTCTTTCTAGCGTCCGGCATTGTATAGCTACCGCTAATCGTGACAGTGCAAATAAATCATTATATGTTTTATTCATCTGTCTAAAAGTGTGTTAAAATATATTGAAATAAACCACAAAGTTAACGAGTGTCTATATACAAAGGCATCTTACTACGAAAAGGCTTAAGAAATCAATATGATCTTAAATCAAATTACAACCGAGCTTAAGATGGAAGTAAACGATATGTGTAATAAAAGTATTTGTATTATTTACACATAAACACAGATCTTCACATCTGATACTATCGTATACAACGATCATTTGTACAACAATGACGATCTTCGATTCTATAAGCTTATTCAAATAGTAAAGTTCTTAGATCATCGTACTCAGAGTAAGTAAATATCACATGATATTCATCTTCAACCTGATTACTACAGAATGGACATAATCTCACTCCGATTGGAAGTTATTCGTACCTACCAGTTTCAATACGCAAGGGAGCCACGCCGCATCTGAAGTTATCAATTGCAGACATCTGAGACGGCAGTAAAATAATTTTACAGTATGTTTCGACCCCCAAGTAGTTTATATCGCCTTAATTTGTTTCCCCCGTTACCAAACATATACTAACATCCCGGTTGACAGCTGGAAGTGTTGCATTAACCGATCAGTGATATCGCGTACCATGTTATATCTATTTATAATCGTACCGTCTACATAGTCGGAAACAGCAAGACACTTTTACGAACTAGACGACATCGTATACAATTTGTTTTCCAGTACCTGCATATTTGCCCTATTTGCACCCACATGTCGCAATATGATGGACAAGTAAATACTTCTTTTGCAGCCGGGGAAATGTGTTTTTTTTTGGCATTTGCGGCCAGGCTAGCTCCTGTGGGCCGCTTCACTAAACTTCGTACGACTAAAATGTTCGTAAGTGCAAATTTAGGATCGTCTGAAAATTTCAATTGATGGATTTACATTTATTGAGCATAGTCTGCATATGCAGCCTATGCTAAATAAATGCAAATTCAATAATTGTTTCTATAAATGTTGTTAATGTGAAATTTACATAATTTTGCACTTACGAACATTTTAGCCGTATGAAGTTTAGTGAAACGGGCCCCTGATCTGCATGCATGATAATTCAGCCCTATATGCATATATGAGGATTTTGTTACATGTATCATGGATACAATTATGTATCTCGACTCAATAACAAACAGTGACTATGCTTTTAATGGGGGGGGGGTGTTAACTCAGATTTAAGATACAACATATATAATGTATTATTATATACGTATTTTCATTTCCCATTGAACCACAATGCAACGCAAGACGTCAATATTTTCCCATATTGACGTCTCGTGATACCATATTGGTCAGTGCCGGAACTACGTTTCACATCGCAAAATAGTTCCTGCTAGATCACAACTAATTTGTTTATTTTATTTATGTTTTATATATTTTTTTAAGGGCATACAAATTGCGAATGATATACGTATATAATAAAAAAAGGTTAATATTTGATTTGTATGTGGATATATGCCACTCGTTCCGTAGCGCAACGATATTGCGCTCCTAAAGTATGGCACGCTGCGGAACTCGTGTATATACATGTATCCACATACAAATCAAATAACCTATTACACGGAATTCCGAATATACATGTTATGTAATCAGTTCAATGCATAGTCCTCACCGTGACTGAAGAAATGTGGCTTATGGAATTTGTGGCAAGTCTGGCTTCTAATTTGACAAATGGAGTTTATATTTTATGACACTTGAGTCAAAATCTAACTTCTAATACAAGTATGTTATAACAAATAGACTAGTGCATGAATCAATCTATGTGATTTTGTACCTAATAAAATGTGCGATTGTTCGTAAAAAATATTTACTGAAACTGATATTACCTGTAAATTACGTCGTAAATTGAAACAGAACCGAGATTCCGCATTTGCAATATAGATTGTTATCGTACGGAGACCCGCAGGGGACATGGATTTGTTTTTTATTAATTCGTTCCCACGAAATAACAATTCGTTCCCTCAATTTAACACTTCGTTCCCTTGAATTAAAAATTCGTTCCCATGATATAACAATTCGTTCCCTCGAATTAACAATTCGTTCCCACGAAATGATAATTCGTTCCGTCAATATAACAATTCGTTCCCTCGAATTAACAATTCGTTCCCACGATATAATAATTCGTTCCCACGAATTAACAATTCGTTTCCGTGGGAACGAATTGTTATTTCGTGGGAACGAATTGTTAAATTGAGGGAACGAATCGTGGAAGCGAATTAGTAAAAAAGAAAATAAGTCTACGTCCCCTGTGGGACTCCGTATTATCGGACTACAGGAATGTGCTATTTAATCTGGAGCTACACAAGCCATACCTGTCATAAACCCCATTTCTGCAGTCACAGCCAGAAATAATTATGCGATGAGTTCTAGAAGTTCGTCATACACCTAAATCAACCAGCTAACACAGTGATCGATATTGTCTATTTCAGTTAGTCTGTCCATATATATATCATATAATGAGAGTAATCATTTAATATCATATTTAATAAACGAGTTTACTGATTTCTAAGAAACCCAGCTATGCCGAGTTTCTTATGAAATCAGTCAACGAGCTTAACCATTAGACCGCTGCGCACAACAATTGTCGTCTGCTGTTGCTTTTATATCTTGCCTTATTTCGCAATAAAAACATGGTTTGACAGCACTTCAGAATCATTTCCAATGGAAATGATTCTGAATTGCTGTCAAAGCATGTTGTACATTATTCTAAAGTGCTGTCGAAGCATGTTTTTGATGATAACAATGGAAAATAGAAAATAAAAGGCGGACGACAAAAAATTAAGATAGAGGTGTAAGCGTTAATACATAATATTATATAGAATCAACATACATGTAAGATATGTTTATTGCTTATTTAGCACAACATTATACAGGTTAGTTGTACTACATGTATTCGCATAACAAGTTTTCTCTAGCGGTATCATTTGAATGCTTATTACACGTATAACGATATGATCTGTTCCTCAGGTTTTAAATAAAGTATTACTGGGTGCACACTAATATTTAGACAAGCCACATCAACGGGGACCAGTTCAATCTGGTAATTCTGATGCAATAAACATTAAATGTCATCCGTAGAATATATGAGGTCATCCGTTTGTACTGTGTAGCAGTGTATAATGTGCTCACCAGGGGCCCGTTTCACTGAACTTCGTACGACTAAAATGTTCGTAAGTGCAAAATTATGATAGTCTGTAAATTTCACATTAGCACTATTTTCTTGTAAACAATTATTGGATTTACATGTATTGAGCATAGGCTGCATATATTATATGCAGCCTATGATCAATAAATGTAAATCCATCAATTGAAATTTCCAGACGATCTTAAATTTGAACTTACGAACATTTTAGTCGTAAGAAGTTTAGTGAAACGGCCCCCAGTGCTATAAATACTCGGTTGGTGTTGGTTATAAGGTCGACCCACGCCGCGTCGCATTGTGCGCCGTTTGATAGTCTGGACAGGGGTGTAAACCCGGGACTCTGAGATATAGGTGGATTTCGAATAAATCCATTTTCGATCGAGTGCGTGTTAATAAAAGCATGATTGCAGAACTACCCCGTTATTAGGTTTGAGGCGGCTTTCAGCTGCGCCGAAAACCTATTGTATTCCTTGCTTTTTTTTTTTTTTTTTTTTTTTTTTTTTATTCAGCCGTTCAGTCTACAGCCCAAACCGCTGGTCTGATCGACTTCAAATTTTGCATGCCGATTCGGATCAAGTGTGAGCAGAGACTCCGAGATTTTCAGATATCTCTTAATGCCACTTTCCACGAAACCGGAAGTGAGCTCATACTTTCTATAACTTCCTTATTTTCCAACCGATTTCAAAAATTCTTTTTGAATTGGAAAGCTGACAAAATTCTCTATCTCGAACTCACTACTGACAGTTCTCGGCTATCTGGTCAAATAAGAGAGCTATAGGCATTTGAAGTTGAAAAATGTACATACTTTTCAACGATTTTGCCGAATTTTTGCCGAATTTCGGCTGATAACGGGTAGTCTTTACAAACGTTTTCCAATTTGTACAGTAATGTCAGCAACATAAGTTCTTGCCAATGTGATAGGGGAGTGTCAGGCGCATAAAAGATGATAATTTTCAGAGCTCTATCTTGACTACTTCCGGTTCTATTGGATGTCAAAGATGAACGTCTTTTTTTCAAGTTTTCAAAATAGAGCAAACGGATGTGACGTCAGCTTTGTTATTTATCAATAGATTTCAAAATTTCTTGCTGAGGTCGATATTTCAGTTCTTTAGCTAAAACTTTCCCGCTTTGTGCCCGGCCTATGGTGAAAAACAAACGAAAACTTCACTGGCGGAATATGGCACATATTTAATTTCCGTTTTATTAGGTGTATTTACAAATGGCGTAAACTGCAATATAAGGGCGATAACTATCGAAAAATAATCATCCGCTGACTTACGGGCTCCCTCCATCTACACCAAACCGCTGGTCGGCTCGACTTCAAATTTTGCATGCCGATTCGGATCAAGTGTGAGCAGAGACTCAGAGATTTTCAAATATCTTTTAATGCTACTTTCCACGAAAACGGAAGTGACGTCATACTTCCTATAACTTCCTTATTTTCCAACCGATTTCAAGAATTCTTTTTTGCATTGGAAAGCTGACATTCTCTATCTCAAACTCTCTGACAGTTTTCGGCTATCTGCTCAAATAAAAGAGCTATATGCATTTGAAGTTGAAAATTGTACATACTTTTCAACGATTTTGCCGAATTTCGGCTGATAACGGGTGGTCTTTACACACGTTTTCCAATTTGTACAGTACTGTCAGCAACATAATTTCTTGCCAGGGTGATAGGGGATTGTCAGCCGCATGAAAGATGATAATTTTCAGAGCTATATCTTGACTACTTACGGCTCTATTCGATGTCAAAGATGAACGTATTTTTTCAAGTTTTCAAAATAGAGCAAACGGATGTGACGTCAGCTTCGTTATTTATCATTCGATTTCAATTGTTTTTGCTGTAGTCGATATTTCAGTCATTTAGCTAAAACTTTGGCTGAGGATCGAACCCGGTATCATTCGCTCCGAGTCCATCGCTCTACCTCTAATCTAACCGGCCCCACATCGGTGTGATGATGCGAACACAATAATGTTGGACTGTTCATTCTAAAACTTCAGAAATTCCTTTTGCAACCGATATAAAGCTTAGTTACACATCAAATCAATGTTTGAGGCTCAAACCGTTGATGCAGCTCAAGCTGCTCTAGTTCATCTTAGAGTGGTTTCACAAAAGGTGCAATTCTACTCGTTCCCACGAAATGACAATTCGTTCCCTAAGTTTAACAATTAGTTCCCACGAATTAACAATTCGTTCCAAGAAATAACATTTCGTTCCCTCAATTTCGTTGGGAATGTGGGAACGAATTGCTAATTCGAGGAAACGAATCGTTACATCCAGGGAACGAATTGTCATTTCGTTTGAACGAATTGTTAATTATAAGGAACGAATTGTTATATCGTGTAAACGAATTGTTAATTAGAGGGAACGAATTGCTCTTTCGTGGGAACGAATTGTTGTTTGTTGGGAACGAATTAATACAACAAAAGAATTCTACGTCCCCTGCGGGGCTAAGTACAATTCAGATGGTGATCACAACAACGTTATGTTACACACTGCCATAGTCTGGTTCATTATGCTTCATAATATAATGTGGCACTACATCTCTATGCGTTTTGCAGAGAAGTTTATTTGACCTGCCACTTTGATATGACACCTGTAATTTAATACGCTGGGACACCAGCAAAGCAGACTTATTTTTCGTAGGACGAAATATTACATGTGTATGGAAGCATCCTGGTGCCAATGATAAAATATTTTTATCTCCTAATTACTAACTCCTAATTAGGAGATACTAACTTAAAGTTTTATCTCCTAATTAGGATTTAGTAACTCATAATTAGGACTTAGTATCTCCTAATTATGACTTAGTATCTCCTAATTAGGAGATATATCTCCTAATTAGGACTTACTATCTCATAGTTAGGACTTAGTATCTGTGTCAATGCTAACAAATGTTTATCTCATAATTATGGGATACTAACTCGTAATTAGGAGATATTAGTCCTAATTACGAGATACTAAGTCCTAATTAGGAGATGCTAACTCCTAATTAGGAGATGTAGTTACTATCTCCTAATTAGGACATACTATCTCCTAATTATGACTTACTATCTCCTAATTAGGAGATAATAAGTCCTAATTAGGATATACATATATTTTAGCATTGTCACCAGGACGCTTCCATACATGTGAGCACATGAGGTACGCAACAATCGGGAGTTTTATATGTCATATTACTAGTTCACCCTGGGCAGAACATACCATAATGGATTGGTCGCATATGATGTGAACCCATTTCTTCAGACACACGACATTTATTATATTAACCCTTTGAACCCGAAAGCCCGCTATTGCGGTTTATGCAAACAGTGCAGATCCAGATGAGCCGGCTCGTAACGAGCCGTCTCATCAGGATCTGCACTTTTTGAAAGTAATTTTCATTTTTTAGAACAAAAAAGTAACCCCTTTTAATAAATGGACTAGTCTGAAAATAATTTTGTGATAATTGGATTGGCTGCTCAATTAACATATCAAAGGGTTAACACAGCAACCCATTTGTTGCTGTGACTGGAGAAATGGGGCCTATGGGATTTATTACCAGGATAGATCCACATCAAATAGCACACTCCTTTAGCCTGATTATAGGAATGAATGGCATTTTTGTGGAATTTATCGGGGTATAAACTTGGAAATTCCCGCGACTTTTCCAAGTTTATATCCCCGATAAATTCCACAAGAAGGCCATTCATTCCTTATAATTCCAGCATTTGAAATAAATTCATCAAGAAAATGTGTTTATTTTGACAGACGGCAGCCATTTGATTACATTGACAGCACTGACAGCGCACCTGTAGAAAGTAGTTCGGCGGTGGGAGTTTTACTGGGATATAAATTTTGGACAGAGACTTAGAGACTTGCTATGGGCCAATCAAATGTTAGGGAATTGTGTAAATATTTTTGATTATAGCGATAAAATATCGCTATAATCAAATATATATACACAATTCCGGGTGTTTCATTGATGCAATCGCGAACAGTGCAGATCCTGATCAGACTGTGCGAATGCACAGGCTGATCTGGCTCTATACTGGTCAAAAAGCCCACAAGCCCCATGTCTCCAATCGCAGCCACATTTCACGCCAGAAACTCAAATGAGACAAACCTCGTGACTTTGTACGTATCGAAGATATGTGCTCTTCATGAAACATATTACGTTTACAGAAACTGTGATCTTTTCTGTAAATGCCATCGAAAGTTGGCGAAATTTTCGTGGCTAATGCGGATGCAATTTGCGACCAAATTTTCTTCAACTTTAGACGTCATTTGCAGAAAATATAGTAAATTTGGTAAATAGTTTTCATGATATATCACGCATCTTCGTAGGTTACAACACTATACATACATTATATTCATAATAATTATTATGAGGAGCCCCGCAGGGTACATGGATTTTTTTTATTAATTCGTTCCCACGAAATAACAATTCGTTCACTCAATCTAAAAATTCGTTCCCTCGATGTAACAATTCGTTCCCACGATATAACATTGCGTTCGCCGAATTTAACAATTCGTTCCCTCGATGTAACAATTCGTTCCCACGATATAGCAATGCGTTCCCGCGAATTAACAATTCGTTCCCACGATATAACAATTCGTTCCCACGAATTAACAATTCGTTCCCGTGGGAACGAATTGTTATATCGTGGGAAAGAATTGTTAAATTGAGGGAACGAATTGTTAATTCGTGGGAACGAATTGTTAATTCGTGGGAAAGAATTGTAAAATTGAGGGAACGAATTGTTATTTCTTGGGAACGAATTAATAAAAAAAAAAATAATTCTACGTCCCCTGCGGAGCTCCGTAATGTTGCAGATTTTCCTTTCGGAGATATTTAGTTTATGACAAAAGCATGAATGCAGAACTACCCCGTTATTCATCTTAGAGTGGTTCCACAGAAGGTGCAATTCTACTCGTTCCCACGAAATGACAATTCGTTCTCTAAATTTAACAATTAGTTCCCACGAATTAACAATTCGTTCCAAGAAATAACATTTCGTTCCCTCAATTTCGTTGGTAATGTGGGAACGAATTGCTAATTCGAGGAAACGAATTGTTAAATCGAGGGAACGAATTGTCATTTCGTTTGAACGAATTGTTAATTATAAGGAACGAATTGTTATATCGTGTAAACGAATTGTTAATTCGAGGGAACGAATTGCTCTTTCGTGGGAACGAATTGTTGTTTGCTGGGAACGAATTAATACAACACAAGAATTCTACGTCCCCTGCGGGGCTAAGTACAATTCAGATGGTGATCACAACAATGTTATGTTACACACTGCCATAGTCTGATGCATTATGCTTCCTAATATAATGTGGCACTACATCTCTATGCGTTTTGCAGAGAAGTTTATTTGACCTGCCACTTTGATATGACACCTGTAATTTAATACGCTGGGACACCAGCAAAGCAGACTTATTTTTCGTAGGACGAAATATTACATGTGTATGGAAGCATCCTGGTGCCAATGATAAACTATTTTTATCTCCTAATTACTAACTCCTAATTAGGAGATACTAACTTAAATAGTTTTATCTCCTAATTAGGATTTAGTAACTCATAATTAGGACTTACTAATTATGACTTAGTATCTCCTAATTAGGAGATATTAGTATCTCCTAATTAGGAGATATTATCTCCTAATTAGGACTTACTATGTCATAATTAGGACTTACTATCTGTGTCAATGCTAACAAATGTTTATCTCCTAATTAGGATATGAACTCCTAATTAGGAGATATTAGTCCTAATTATGAGATACTAAATCCTAATTAGGAGATGCTAACTCATAATTAGGAGATGTAGTTACTATCTCCTAATTAGGACATACTATCTCCTAATTATGACTTAATATCTCCTAATTAGGAGATAATAAGTCCTAATTAGGAGATACATATATTTTAGCATTGTCACCAGGACGCTTCCATACATGTGAGCACATGAGGTACGCAACAATCGGGAGTTTTATATGTCATATTACTAGTTCACCCTGGGCAGTACATACCATAATGGATTGGTCGCATATGATGTGAACCCATTTCTTCAGACACACGACATTTATTATATTAACCCTTTGAACCCGAAAGCCCGCTATAGCGGTTTATGCAAACAGTGCAGATCCAGATGAGCCGGCTCGTAACGAGCCGTCTCATCAGGATCTGCACTTTTTGAAAGTAATTTTCATTTTTTAGAACAAAAAACATATCAAAGGGTTAACACAGCAACCCATTTGTTGCTGTGACTGGAGAAATGGGGCCTATGGGATTTATTACCAGGATAGATCCACATCAAATAGCACACTCCTTTAGCCTGATTATAGGAATGAATGGCATTTTTGTGGAATTTATCGGGGTATAAACTTGGAAATTCCCGCGACTTTTCCAAGTTTATATCCCCGATAAATTCCACAAATTAATTCCATATAATTCCAGCATTTGAAATAAATTCATGAAGAAAATGTGTTTATTTTGACAGACGGCAGCGATTTGTTTACATTGACATCACCTGTAGAAAGTAGTTCGGCGGTCGGAGTTTTACTGGGATATAAATTTTGGACAGAGACTTGCTATGGGCCAATCAAATGTTAGGGAATTGTGTAAATATGTTTGCGATATATATTTGTTGCTAGAATCACGACGGGTGTTTCATTGATGCAATCGCGAACAGTGCAGATCCTGATCAGACTGTGCGAATGCACAGGCTGATCTGGCTCTACACTGGTCAAAAAGCCCACAAGCCCCATTTCTCCAATCGCAGCCACATTTCACGCCAGAAACTCAAATGAGACAAACCTCTTGACTTTGTACGTATTGAAGATATGTGCTCTTTATAAAACATATTACGCTTACAGAAACTGAGATCTTTTCTGTAAATGCCATCGAAAGTTGGCGAAATTTTCGTGGCTAATGCGGATGCAATTTGCGACCAAATTTTCTTCAACTTTAGACGTCATTTTCAGAAAATATAGTAAATTTGACAATGCGTTCCCTCAATTTAACAATTCGTTCCCTCGATGTAACAATTCGTTCCCACGATATAGCAATGCGTTCCCGCGAATTAACAATTCGTTCCCACGATATAACAATTCGTTCTCACGAATTAACAATTCGTTCCATTGGGAACGAATAGTTATTTCGTGTGAAAGAATTGTTAAATTGAGGGAACGAACTGTTAATTGGTGGGAACGAATTGTTAATTCGTGGGAACGAATTGTTAAATTGAGGGAACGAATTGTTATTTCTTAGGAACGAATTAATAAAAAAAAGAATTCTACGTCCCCTGCGGGGCTCCGTAATGTTGCAGATTTTCCTTTCGGAGATATTTAGTTTATGACAGAATAAAGTACATAAATGTATTTCTCCATGACGTCCATATGAACACCAACCGCCGTTACGATGTGGTAGCAATATGCAAGATTAAAAATACCCTATATAGATGTATAATTCCAGCACACAAATATTTACACAATTCCCTAACATTTGATTGGCCCGTAGCAAGTCTCTGTCCAAAATTTATATCCCAGTAAACTCCCACGCCGAACTATTTTCAGTAACATTCTTAAGAAAACGGAAAATAAACACATTTTCTTGATGAATTTATTTATTTTAATTATAAGGAATAAATGGCCTTTTTGTGGAATTTATCGGGGATATAAACTTGGAAAGGTCGCGGGAATACTGGACGAGGCCTTAACAAATTACAATTTTCGGAAAATTGTAATTTTTTATCGCTTCGTCCAGTATTCCCGCGACTTTTCCAAGTTTATACCCCGATAAATTCCACAAAAAGGCCATTCATTCATTCCTATAATAAGTAACATCACCTGACTTGAAGAGTCTGTAGAAAAAGGGGACTAAGTGCCTTATGGACTTGGTCCCCGTCTCCCACCGACACATTCCCTCACTTAACAAGCATTGTTCACTGTCCTTGGGAGTTGGGAGTATAAAACAAATTGGAGGCTTCTGGGTGCAAATAATGAATGATCTATATTTAACCATGGGTGGATTCAGGGGTGGGGGACCCGGCGGATATTTGACAAAATTTCACGAAATAAAAAACGGCTCATTCTTAAAGTTTGCTTTAATTTAATATTACCGAAACAAAATAATGTTGCATTGTTTTATATAGCAGCAAAATGTGGGCAGGTTTCGTGAAACAGACAGTAGGCAGTATCGGCTTTTAATTATGCCCCCGCCATCGAAAAATGAGATGGTCCGTCCGTCCGTCAGTCCCGAAACCTTAACGCTCGGGTAAATGCCTTATAAGTTATGTTTCCTTACACGGATCTGCTTGGTATTTCATACACGCATCGCTCTAATGGTCCTCTACCGTCCTCTGTGCCGACATGCCATATTTCTAGTTGTATTTGTTTAGTACTATTAGTTAGACATGTTACGTTCCAATATAACATACCTCTTTGATTTCCAACGTGCTTTGAAGGCTATAACAAACAGTAAACCTGTTTAAACACGGTTTCATGGCGAAAGTGACCGACATTTAGACTTGTTCGTCCTTTGTTCCAGAAACGACTAAAATATGTAAGGTCGGCACTATATCACTAGGCACGGCGGAGTTGCCCTTCTCACACTATTTGTTAGGCCATATATTTCACCATGATTATGCATATGATTATTATGACATTATATGTTCAGCTTCACGTTTAGAACATACTGCTGCAATAAACCATTTTTAATTAGACGAACACCAGCGACGATTGTGACAGTGACACAGCCATGCCCCCTTATATCACTCAGACTATGAGCCCGTTATGACACAAGATGACGACCATGTACGTACCATAACATGGGCGTCACCAGCATTTTTGAAAAGGGGGTTCCAATTTCAGCTGTAAAGCAACCGAAATATGTAAGGGGTCCAGGGGTTGCCCCTGGACCCCTTACATATTTCGGTTGCTTTACAGATATATACCGATTTTGATTTATAGAAGCAAAAACCACTGCATTCGGGTATGTTTGGCAACAACTAGATCCAGCGCAAAGAGTTTTTGGTCAATTTAAGATGCGTATTTATGAAAATTTCCATATTCCAATATGTTTTGTTTTGTTTTGTACGGCATTTAAATAATACAATGTGTGCTCATGCATGCACTGAAAATGGCTATCGCGGACCTCATTTATCTCCAAATATCCTGCTGGCTCAAAAAGGGGGGTTCGTACGAACCAGTCGAGCCTCCCCTGATGACGCCGTTGCATAACTTGTCTGCAGACATATGTGGTGTTATACTGCTGAATGCTGTGAGGGGTTTGACACTGCCATCAACCATTGGGTCAGAGGGCTCACCCACGTGATATTTACGGCTACAATTCCGGAATCAAGTAACATTCAGTAGAAGCCTTTCTAAACCGGACACCCTCTGACAGGTTGTCCGGTTTAGAGATGCTTCACTGACATTATACATTATTGGTGTCCGGTTTATAAATCTTTGACTGTAATAATACTTTATTTCCTCCATATAAAGGAGTACTAGAGTATCCATGTTCTAGTAATCTCCTATTTGAAGGAAATAAATAGCATACATTTGCACTGAATCATCTTTGAACCAGACACTGTGTCAGGGTGTCCGGTTAAGAGAGGTGTATACTAGATAGTGATAACAACGACAAGCAAACATGGAACGTGTTAGCTACAATAATTCGCCTCTGATAGGTTATCGCCTCGCAAGATATATGGAGCGGGGTAGCAATTTTGTTTCTATGAACGTGCAAATGTAAAGGAAAAAAAGTTCAACGTATGTCATTATGTCATTACCTTAACAGCAGTCATTGGTAGAGACCTGTATCAAACTGTTTATTCACCGAACATACATCAAGGTAATGGAATCTCTTTATTTCACCGACACCTTAC
This sequence comes from Conchocele bisecta, assembly GCA_029237695.1. NCBI lineage: Eukaryota > Metazoa > Mollusca > Bivalvia > Lucinida > Thyasiridae > Conchocele > Conchocele bisecta. The sequence goes on along the minus strand of CM055265.1, from coordinate 203,135,127 downwards.
GGAGGTGGGTAACAGTGTATGTCATCATATTTTGCATGCACATTGTGGCAAATGCTCTGAAAGAGTGTAAGTCGATCTGCTATAATTTCGAATTCCCAGCGACCGGTCCGCATACATGAAAGCAATCAGAGACTCCGCAACTCGTTAGACAGTTAATTAGGAATGCATATATGTGGCTGTGACTGGAAAAATGGGGCTTATGGGTTGCAACCAGTGTAGATCCAGATCAGCCTGTGCATCCGCACAGTCATGCTTCTAACAAGTACTACAGACCATTATCAGTAGTCTATTTCACCAACATTGCAAAGTATACTTTTCTAGCAAAGTATACGTCATTTATTTTTCCGGAAATGCATTAATTTTTACAGTCCTTAGGGACTGCATATATTTGATGATTAAAAGTATGCACAATTATTATACCGAATGTATTACATTATCACAGCCATTTTGGTAATGTAATACATTCAGTATAATAAAAAATAATAAATTTATCCTTAAATTGAAAATTTCTCCCTCAGAGTATACTTTGCTAGAAAAGTATACTTTGCAATGTTGGTGAAATATGCGACAGGCTGCAGGAGTAGCTATTAGATCTGAATCTACACTGGTCACAATTCCCATAAGCCCCATTTCTCCAATCACAGACAAATATGATAGTTGTAGGTGTGAGGTAACATATAGAAAACTTCGTACAATTATTTTTGTCGTGCGAAGTTTAACTAAACGGGGCCCAGCTTGGCCAGTTAATTAGGAATACATATACAGTGGAACCTCTCCAAACCGGACACCCTGGGAGGTCCCCAGGGTGTTCGGTTTAGAGAGGCAGCCTGGGAGGTCCCCAGGGTGTTCGGTTTAGAGAGGCAGCCTGGGAGGTCCCCAGGGTGTTCGGTTTAGAGAGGCTCCACTGTAATGAAGCACTACATGAACAATTTTCGTCATTTTTCAATCATAAACAGACACGACAATGACACATGACAATGCAACCCATCTAAACACATTGGGGTCGCCAGGGTATCCGGTTTAGAGCGGTTCTACTGTTTGACGTTTGCAGATACATGCGCACTTCAAGGTCGCTGGCGCTTTGTAGTCACGACCGGATATTATCATCAGAGCTAGGTGACAGCATAAGTTAGTTTGTATGTGTTTCCAGTGTGGAGAGGCTGCCGAGTACGTAGGTAAGGGCTTCGCAATTATTAATGATCATTGACACGCTATACAAGTCTAAGTCAATGTCAAATGCCCGTGAAAAGTATAACACATGGTTATATACCAGGGGCCCGTTTCACTAAACGTCTTACGACTAAAATGTGCAAATTTAGGATCGTCTGTAAATTTCAATTTATGGATTTACATTTATTGATCATAGGCTGCATATGCAGCCTATGCTCAATAAATGTAAATCCAATAAATGTTTACAAGAAAACAGTGTTAATGTGAAATTTACAGACTGTCATAATTTTGCACTTATGAACATTTTATTCGTACGATGTTTATTGAAACGGTCCCCTGGGGTCCGTTTCACTAAACTTTGTACGACTATAATGTTCGTAAGTGCAAACTTATGAGCGTCTGTACATTTCTAAAATGTTTGTAAGTGCACACTCATGATAGTCTGTATATTTCACGAACATTTTAGTGGCACAGAGTTTAGTGTAACGGGCCCCAGTGTCACTAAACTTTGTACGACTAAAATGTTCGTAAGTGCACATTTAGGATCGTCTAGAAATTGCAATTGGTGGATTTACATGTACCAATAAAAATTTTTTGCACTTACGAACATTTTAGTCGTACGAAGTTTAGCGAAACAGCCCCCAGATTTATATGTGTCGTTTCGCCGCGTCATTGTGTGCAATGGTTTGTGGTAATGTCAATGGCTTATTTGCACCATTATAGTACTTTGCTGGAAAATTATAAAATGAATGTGGCTAAGTGTACATACATGGTTAACTGTGTCATTTACATGAACATTGTGTGCTCATCGTTTTCGCATTATGTTGTGGCTTTATAATTCCAGCACAAATATATTTACACAATTCCCTAACATTTGATTGGCCCGTAGCAAGTCTCTGTCCAAAATTAATATCCCAGTAAACTCCCACGCCGAACTACTTTCCGTAACCGTGAGGCGCAGTTAAGATAATTCTTAAGAAAACGGAAAATAAACACATTTTCTTGATGAATTTATTTCAAATGCTGGAATTATAAAGAATGAATGGCCTTTTTGTGGAATTTATCGGGGATATAAACTTGGAAAAGTCGCGGGAATACTGGACGAGGCCTTCCGGCCTTCGTCCAGTATTCCTGCGACTTTTCCAAGTTTATACCCCGATAAATTCCACAAAAAGGCCATTCATTCCTATAATAAGCACACGGTATGCTACTTAATAGAGCGCTAGACCTTATAATAACGGGCCACCGGCTGACGAAGAGTAACTTGCGACGGCTGAAACAAGTATACTCCCAGGCAAAGGCATTCGGCGTGTTTCGGCTTTCGTCGGTAATTCTATAATTGAACGGCGCTGGTAATACTGAATACATTACAATGATTACTTCCCTTGAGAGTAAATAACACCATTTGCTTTGGTATTTATTATAATGCATTCAACTTCTGGTCGGACACAAACTCGTATTGTAACAAAAAAACATGTTCAAAATTGTAATTTTTATTAGCCGATCTATTTATAGATCGGCTAATATGTTGGTTATCCATCGAATTCTGAAAAGTTTGTAGCAACCCTTTTCTCCGCTATTCGGTAATCTACGAACGCGAATTTTTCTGTATCACTTCCAAATTGCATCAACCGATAAAGTTTGCATTTTTGGCAATTATCTCCGTTTAAAACTTTACTTATAGCCAAATAACACAATTTTGAATACTTAATGAGCTGAACGCCTGAAGAGATTTAACCCGGAAGTTATTGTTGTTGAAGTCCATAGTTGGCTCTAATGGCCATATACGCCAACATACGCCGATTATTGGGCTAATTTAAAGCTTTTATTTATTAAACAGAACAAGTTTCAGCCACGTATAATCGCGTAAAATGTGTTTATTCGGCTAATTTATAATCGACCTCTGCTCAAAATCTCCTTACTAGTAACCCCAGCATTTTCGGATTATCCCAGCATCTCGGGTTTATCCCATTGGATCGCGTATGCGCGTCATTTGACGCTAGTTAATATTCACAAAATTTTCCACCAATCAAAACGAAGAATTGCCCTTCATAGCCAACTTTGATTTGTTTACGTATCATGCAGGGATGGCAGGGATGCATCCAGCACGCGCGATTGCGGCAATCCCCCTTAATTATTGTCAATGCCGCAAATTATTGATTGTCTTGCGCCCGAGAAAAATCGAGAAAAATGTCAACGCTGGGTACAGAACTGTGGTCGAAAATAGTTTACCATTGACAATGTTACCAGAGACACCTACATATGTTCGATGCACTTTACCCCGATTTGATCGGCTAATAACATCATGCTCTGCATGACTTTTCATCTATGTATTTATTAATTTCTGCAGGATAATTTTCAAATGAACATAATATGAAATAGGCACTACCTATGACGGGCGACGTTAGTATATGAAACTAAATGTACCAATTGATAGCTTTACCATGATGTTAGTATGCTATAAACGCAGGGTTCCCACAAGCCTTGAAAAGTCCTTGAATTTTGGTTGAGTTCTTGAAAACTCCTTGAATTTGATTTTGGTGGGTTTTGTCCTTAAAAAGTCCGTAAATTGTGAGAAAAACTCCTTGATTTGTCCAAGACTGCGCTTGAATTGTCCAAAATTGATAGTGCAAGCGCATATTTTGTAAATGATATTATTTTTGGCTGGCTGTTTCATGTTTTTTACCATTTTTATCCATTTTTACCATTTCAAAGCTATTGCACAATGCTGAATACAATTAGAGGGGGATATGGTTACCATAACACCGCAGCGTTGAGTCAAAACTTAGTGTAACTTGGTATAACTTCACTCCTTGAACATGAATAAATACTCCTTGAAAACTCCTTGAAAAGTCCTTGGATTTCATTTTGACATGGCTGTATGAACCCTGAACGGTACCGTAGTATATTGTAGTATTGCAGAGCTACTTCCCGCAAGTACCACGGTGTTACAACTTCTCTATTATCATTAAAATGATGCATTTCTCTTATTTGAACCAGTGATACAACTTAGATATTTTCTTTTCATATATAGTACAATAATAGCCTAGGCATAGTGGAGCGCTTGGTCGAGCGGTCTGAGGCGTTGGACTGCTGATCTTACGTGGGTTCGAGCCTCACCGGAGCCTCACCTTGAGCAAGACACTTTGTCCACACTGCTTATGTCCACCCAGCTGTAAATAGGTACCGGCTAAATACCGGGAACATCGATTGTATTTGATTGTATGTACATGTACTTATGAATAAAAATATGATCCACTGGTGATAAGCCTCAGTGTTGAGGGTATGCTGGCAAAAGCAGTATACCAGTATACTGTATTAGTACATTTACGATCATTTTAAGAAAAAAATAACAAGGCTAAGAATCTTCAGTGATATTATTCCTAATTTTCGCATTCTCAGTCGTCATTGAGCACGACTGTCACTTCGAGAGTTATACACATTTTGCCCATTTTTGGTATGAATTGTGTTAAGTTTTACATTTACTTTTGATTAACCCAGTGCTGTGTCAGATGTGTTTGTATCCTGGACTACAGCAACAGGTGCACTAAACGCACACTTGCAATGCATATTTTGTTCTGGTAGTCGTGTTCTCCAATTATCCCGGATCGCTTGACTATGTCTTGTATTTTTAGACTCACATCAGCGAAGTTAAGTGCAGCTTTTGAAATTCTCCAGGTGTGTCCTTCCAGTGATGTTATTATTTTCTTGATCCCTGGTGGTCTTTGAGCACATTTTGACTATTTTTGTCCCGCCTGCTTTAGCAGAAGCGGGACATAGGTATAGCTTTTCCGTCGGCGTCGGCGGCGTCGTCGTCGTCGTCGTCGTCGGCGGCGGCGTCAACATTTCACGTTAAGTTTTTGCGTTTAGGTCATTTTCCAGAAAACTATAACATCTACAACCTCCATACTTGGTATACATCAACACTGTGGTGTAACCATCTCACACAGAGGGAGTCCATGTGACCTTGACCTAGTTTTCATGGTTGATTGACCTACTTTTCACATGCATTCAACGTTAAGTTTTTGCGTTTAGCTCTGTTTCTAAAACTTAACGCTCAGGTTAATTCATTGTAACTTCTGTTTCCCTCAATGGAATGCTTTAATATTCGATACATGCATTTGTAACAACATCCCGCATCATTCTCTAGAAAGCCCATGGTGCCCGCTAATCCCAAAGGTCAAGGTCGCTGACTTAGAAATTTTCGTGTTTGCAAAAGTTAATGCACAGTTTATGCTTTAATATTTCATACATACATTTGTAACAACATCCCGCATCATTCTACAGAAAGCCCATGTTGCCCGCTAACCCCAAAGGTCAAGGTCACTGACTTACACATTTCCGTGTTTGGAAAAGTTAACGCTCAGTTTATGCTTTAATATTCCATACATGCATTTGTAACAACATCCCGCATCATTCTACAGAAAGCCCATGATGCCCGCTAACGCCAAAGGTCAAGGTCACTGACTTAGAAATTTCCGTGTTTGGAAAAGTTAACACTCAGTTTATGTTTTAATATTCATTTGGAGAAGCTAACGCTCAGTTTATGCTTTAATATTCCATACATGAATTTGTAACAACATCCCGCATCATTCTACAGAAAGCCCATGATGCCCGCTAACGCCAAAGGTCAAGATCACTGACTTAGAACTTTCCGTGTTTGGAAAAGTTAATGCTCAGTTTATGCTTTAATATTCCATACATGCATTTGTAACAACATCCTGCATCATTCTACAGAAAGCCCATGGTGCCCGCTAACCCCAAAGGTCAAGGTCACTGACTTAGAAATTTCGTGTTTGGAAAAATTTAAAAGTTAACGCTCAGTTTATGCTTTGATATTCCATACATGCATTTGTAACAACATCCTGCATCATTCTACAGAAAGCCCATGTTGCCCGCTAACCCAAAAGGTCAAAGTCACTGACTTAGAAATGTCCATGTTTGGAAAAGTTAGCGCTCAGTTTATGCTTTAATATTCCATACATGCATTTGTAACAACATCCTGCATCATTCTACAGAAAGCCCATGGTGCCCGCAAACCCCAAAGGTCAAGGTCGCTGACTTAGAAATGTCCGTGTTTAGAAAAGTTAACGCTCAATTGATGTATGCTTTAATATTCCATACATGCATTTGTAACAACATCCCGCATCATTCTACAGAAAGCCCATGGTGCCCGCAAACCGCAAAGGTCAAGGTCACTGACTTAGAAATGTCCGTGTTTGGAAAAGTTAACGCTCACTTTATGCTTTAATATTCCATACATGCATTTGTAACAACATCCCGAATCATTCTACAGAAAGCCTATGATGCCCTCTAACGCCAAAGGTCAAGGTCATTGACTTAGAGAAATTTTCGTGTTTGGAAAGTTAACGCTCAGTTTATGCTTTAATATTCCATACATGCATTTGTAACAACATCCCGTATCATTCTGCAGAAAGCCCATGGTGCCCGCTAACCTCAAAGGTCAAGGTCACTGACTTAGAAATTTTCGTCTTTGCAAAAGTTAACGCTCAGTTTATGCTTTAATATTCCATACATGCATTTGTAACAACATCCCGCATCATTCTACAGAAATCCCATGTTGGCTGCTAACCCCAAAGGTCAAGGTCACTGAATTAGAAATTTGCATGTTTGCAAAAGTTAACGCTCAGTTTATGCTTTAATATTCCATACATGCTTTTGTAACAACATCCCGCATCATTCTACAGAAAGCCCATGGTGCCCGCAAACCCCAAAGGTCAAGGTCGCTGACTTAGAAATTTCTGTGTTTGGAAAAGTTAACGCTCTGTTTTAATATGCCATATATGCATTTGTAACAACATCCCGCATCATTCTACAGAAAGCCCATGGTGCCCGCTAACCCCAAAGTTCAAGGTCACTTACTTACAAATTAACGCTCAGTTTATGCTTTAATATTCCATACATGCATTTGTAACAACATCCCGCATCATTCTACAGAAAGCCCATGTTGCTCACTAACCCCAAGGTTATTATAAGCTCCATATATACTATCAAGCTGCGTGAGGCGGGACATTTTGCTCCGCGGAGCTCTTGTTAGGTTTGAGGCGGCCTTCAGCTGCGCCGAAAACCTATTGTATTCGTTGGTTGTTTTTTTTTATTCAACCGTTGTCTACAGCCCAAACCGCTGGTCGGATCGACTTCAAATTTTGCATGCCGATTCGGATCAAGTGTGAGCAGAGACTCAGAGATTTTCAGATATCTCTTAATGCCACTTTCCACGAAACCGGAAGTGACGTCATACTTTCTATAACTTCCTTATTTTCCAACCGATTTCAAAATTCTCCATCTCGGACTCACTGACAGTTCTCGGCTATCTGGTCAAATAAGAGAGCTATAGGCATTTGAAGTTGAAAAATGTACATACTTTTCAACGATTTTGCCGAATTTTTGCCGAATTTCGGCTGATAACGGGTGGTCTTTACAAACGTTTTCCAATTTGTACAGTAATTTCAGCAACATAATTTCTTGCCAGTGTGATAGGGGAGTATCAGGCGCATAAAAGATGATATTTTCAGAGCTCTATCTTGACTACTTCCGGTTCTATTGGATGTCAAAGATTAACGTCTTTTTTTTCAAGTTTTCAAAATAGAGCAAACGGATGTGACGTCAGCTTTGTTATTTATCAATAGATTTAAAAATTTCTTGCTGAGGTCGATATTTCAGTCCTTTAGCTAAAACTTTCCCGCTTTGTGCCCGGCCTATGGTGAAAAATAAACGAAAACGTCACTGGCGGAATATTGCACATATGTAATTTCCGTTTTATTAGGTGTATTTACAAATGGCGTAAACTGCAATTTAAGGGCGATAACTATCGAAAAATAATCATCCGCTTACTTACGGGCTCCCTCCATCTACACCAAACCGCTGGTCGGATCGACTTCAAATTTTGCATGCCGATTCGGATCAAGTGTGAGCAGAGACTCAGAGATTTTCAGATATCTTTTAATGCTACTTTCCACGAAAACCGATTTCAAGAATTATTTTTGCATTTGAAAGCTGACAAAATTCTCTCTCAGATTCAGATTCGCTGATAGTTTTCGGCAGTCTGCTCAAATAAAAGAGCTATATGCATTTGAAGTTGAAAAATGTACATACTTTTCAACGATTTTGCCGAATTTCGGCTGATAACGGGTGGTCTTTACACACGTTTTCCAATTTGTACAGTACTGTCAGCAACATAATTTCTTGCCAGGGTGATAGGGGAGTGTCAGCCGCATGAAAGATGATACTTTTCAGAGCTATATCTTGACTACTTACGACTCTATTAGATGTCAAAGATGAACGTATTTTTTCAGGTTTTCAAAATAGAGCAAACGGATGTAACGTCAGCTTCGTTATTTATCATTCGATTTCAATTGTTTTTGCTGTAGTCGATATTTCAGTCCTTTAGCTAAAACTTTGGCTGAGGATCGAACCCGGTATCCCTCGCTCCGAGTCCATCGCTCTACCTCTAAGCTAACCGGCCCCACATCGGTGTGATGATGCGAACACAATAATGTTGGACTGTTCATTCTAAAACTTCAGAAATTATTTTTGCAACCGATAGTTTACACCTTGGGCTAAAGCTTAGTTACACATGAAATCAATGTTTGAGGCTCAAACCGTTGATGCAGCTCAAGCTGCTCTAGTTCGTATTAGTTTTGTCCTTTTTACATACAGCTTCACTTCAGCTGTTGGTAAGAGGTACTTGTGTCATGGACTGTGAATACAGCACAGGCCGTGACACAACCGAACAGGCACAATAAAACAGCAGTTGCAATGCATACTTGTTTCTGTTAGTCATGTCCACAGTGTATCATGGATCGCTTGACTTTGTCTTGTAAACAAAATCACAACAAGTGCGGTATCTATCTATTGATATTGAGAGAGATATAGTGTGCTTCTATCTAATGATGTTGAAAGACAGAGATACATATTATGGTTTATATATAATGATGTTGAGAGAAGGTGGGTGGGGGTGCGGGGGAGAGATACATTGTAGTTTCTAGGTAATGATAGAGAAAGAGACACACAGAGAGACATAGAAAGATAGAGAGAGAGAGAGCGAGACATACTGACAGACAGACAGACCTAAATATATAGAGAGAGAACGACCGAAAGAGAGAGCGAGAGGGACAGATGGGGAGAGAGACAGACAGAGATGAGTCATACAGACAGAGAGAAGATAGACATAGAGAGAGAGAGAGAGAGAGAGAGAGAGAGAGAGAGAGAGAGAGAGAGAGAGAGAGAGAGAGAGAGAGAGAGAGAGAGAGAGAGAGAGAGAGAGACACACACACACACAAACACACACACTGACAGAGAAGACATGGATGTGAGAGAGAGAGAGAGAGAGAGAGAGAGAGAGAGAGAGAGAGAGAGAGACACACACACACACACACACACGCACACACACACACACACACGCGCACACACGCACACACACACGCGCACACACACACACACACACACACAGACAGACATGTATGTGGGAGTGACAGAAAGAAATAGAGAGAGAGACAGACAGACAGAGACAGACAGAGACATGGGTGTGGGAGAGAGAAAGGTGTGTTAAAGTAAATGCGGCATAATGAAACTCCATTTCGTTGCAAATTGTTTTTCTCTTTTTTTCCATAAAATATTCCAATGCGCATTTAAGGCATTTGTACACAGATCATTTAAAATGTTTAAAACGCATATTTTCATGCGTCTCTCGAGATAATTTGAAGATGTTACGAAATGGTGCGAGGGTTTCCGAGTGATTCGTGTATCCTTGGGGGCTCTCGTAAGCGAGTCTAGGTACAACGTCAACACAAATATTTTGAAAGGCTTAACTTCGTAAGCTATATTCAGTATTCTTGCCGACGTTATATAAATTTTGGTATAGAAGCATTTGGCACTTCGGGCGAAATTATTCGTAAATTATTAGTAAAATACCACCTGTCATACAACACCCAGCTCCAGATTGGTTTACGGTAAAACAAATTTTACACTTTCAATCATATGTTCAACCTAGTTTCACTGAATGGTAAGTTTTCATATACGCGTAACATAAAGCGGGCTACTTCGTCGCCCGTATTGTGAACTTGCAACTACTAGGCCGTGAGCCAGAAATGGAAACCCTCCCACTGTGGGATTTTTGCAGACATATTTTTTCTGAAACTACATTCAATTACGAGTGTGTTATGTCGTATGTCTGCGTTCTGTAACCCGCTGGATGAATGTTTGGCACCATTTTGAAGTATACCACCATCGGATTTCTCGCAATTGTAAAAAATCACATTTTTCAATGAAAATCGACTGTTTGTTATCATTAGAAACAACTGATATGGCAGTTGTGTATGTTTTCTGATGTGTTCATAATTATACAATGGAATAATGTTCAATTAAATAATATCTGCTAATTCAGATGAAGAATTTTGCACGTTTTGTTACCCCACCAACTGAATTTCAATGGCAAAACACCTACCTTAATAACTCCATAAACGTATGGTACTTTTGTATTTTCTACGTGTCAATGGTACCTAGTAGTGTTCATTAGACATGTTAATTGCATATATGCCGATTATCTGATGTCTGCAGTATATGATACAATGTTAAAAACAAAGTATTGTTCACCATTCCCCACCCACACATTTTACAATGGGAATTTTAAATGTAATGAATTTCATTTATGTTATGCACTGTCACTTACTTATTTATTGTTTAAATGCATATGCAATTACGTAGGCACTACTGATAGCTATCCGTGCACACTTCAGATACAGTGTGCTCGAGTGTTCGTCCTCTGTCCATCCGCTTCGCATTTACTTAGTGATGATAACAACTACGCTATATTTCTCATTGTGCAAATCGCTCTCGATGTCTATTAATTGTATCAATGGTAATTGTGCTTACTAGTGTTTACAATATATAGTGAATGCCCATTTTCTTATTACATAATGTATACAGCAGATGATGCAATGTTAAAACAAAGTAGTTTTAACTATATATTCCCCACCCACTGAATTTACTATGACCAATTGACATGTAATATTTTTTCTTACTTTATACGCTGCCAGATACTTATGAAAGGTTAATATGAACATGTATCTACAAACACCTGTATATGTGGCTGTGACTGGAGAAATGGGGCTTATGGGTTTTGTGGCCAGTGTAGATCCAGATCAGCCTGTGTATCCGCACAGTCTGATCAGGATCTGCACTATTCGCCATTCCATCAGTGAAACACCCATCATGCTTCTATCAAGCATAATATATCGTTATCAGTGTACAGGAGTGTGCTATTTGATCAGGAGCCACACTGGTCACAAATCACATAAGCCTCATTTATCCAGTCACAGCCACATATTAGTTATCATTATATCCACATACATTTCAGATACAAAATAAATGTCTGTTCGTCTCTCTACAATGTCCATTTCATATTTATGCAACCATGACAATTACCAGATTTACTATGTTGTGTAGTCCAACATGAACGTCTCTGATACATATAATTATTACTCTCAGCTGTTGACAGGACTTTAAACACCATTAAGTAAAATAAATAAATATAATTATCACTGTCAAGGTACTAATTTGCAAATTGGATATAGAAAATATACCTTTTCTACCATGCATGCTGACTGGATGATTTGTAGCACATATTACTCCATGTATTACACAGTAAATACTAAAATACAAAACATTAAGATAGCTGTAAATAATACGAGCAAGCTAAGCTAGAGTAAAACAGAACAAATATATTGTTATACACTTTCAAGATGACTGCCAGCAAGTAAATTAGTTTGTGTGACATTAAAATAAAATTAGGTAGTATAACCGATGAAACTGAGATATATCCCGGTTCCACATAATGTACACACTAGTTATCGTGCATTCCAATAATATTCCCTCAACCCATTCTGAGTCATCAGCAGGAACAAGATTCAAATGTGTAATTGGCACATATACTTATAAAATCATGTACATGTATATAGTAAATATGTATTACTTGTATGACTACTGAAATACACTATGTATCATACGAGAACATGTTCCAAAGTGTATGACCGTCATCCGTTACCAGTGTAAGTGCACACCAGTGCATGCATTATGGCCATTGCCTAATAAATGCAGGTATATTGCTGCATTAGTCTTATTTTAGAGGCACCCATGACGATATTGTATTTTTTATGTGAGGTGTTGTAAGTAGATAGTTAACCATGATTTCATAATAGTGACATTTGATAACCTGTAATGTTGATTTACCATTTAATATTATTCATATAAACAAAGACGTTTAAGGTGCATGATCTGTCTAAAAGCATGCATATGCTCTTCAAATATATCCAATATATTTATATAGCTGTTATGTACGGATACATAAACTATTTTGTCCAATATGTTTCAACATTCGATGTTCTTAATTATAGCACACGTGTTATTCTACACCTGTGGTGCCAAATTACCAAAAATCGTAAAGGATGTAGGTTTATAATCAAGTTGTAATAGTTCCGATTGGTATATACCTATATAACATTCGGATAACAGCATCATTACAAATTTCATATATACAAGTACATCGCTTAAATGCAGTATTTTGATTTCATACTGTGCCGAAATTAATACTTGACAAATGTGGCTAAACGTATGTATGACGTATGAAAAGATGTATACGTCCTCCAAGCTCATATATATAATTATAGATATGTATATATACAAGCAAATATTAGTATGTATGTAGTCTGAAAAAGCCATTCCGTGTATCAATCTAGTCCAGTTTAAGAAGTATGCACATCTACCACGTGTAGCCACACACACTCATAGTACCATCAATATACGTTTAAATTCCCATGAATGGTAACGTATGTCCATACCATATTATGCAATGTATCAAAATGTTTTAAACAATATCACATAGTCTCTATCGAGAAACATTCAATTTTGGATGTTACAGTGCAATTCAACTACATGTATTGTCTACATGCCATTCTAACTATTTACGCAGGCTGTAAGGATCAGGTTTGTGGAAGGCGTTTTCTGCCGCATTGTACCACAGTTGTGTATTTTACTGGCTCTTTGGTGTCGTCGGAATATATATTTCTCTATTTGATAACAGGTTATGTCAGTCTAATGATCAAATAACTATAGTCATGTACCATGTGTACATTCATTTACTGAATGCAGAATTATATTTACATTGTACCTGTTTAGCACATACATACCACACGTAGTTTGTAGCTAATATACATGTCTTTGCCTCCATATACCCCTATCTGGGATTAAATGCGCATAACAATCCTTATTGTTGTCTTTCAAATTTATTACACCGCTGATGGACAATTATATTCCATTACTAAAGCAACCAGAGACATGTATTCGAGTATATGTCATGGGTTAGCAGAGTTTGGTGTCATCGCAAGATGCGGGACCTCCTCAGGCTAAGGGTGTTATCAACTATTTTTAGAAATTTAAGGTGTATTAAATGTGTACATATATATCCGTAAATATCTCCTAATTGCAAAAGCGACCACCATGTTGATGATCATCTTGAAACTGATCGACAGTCATGGTGACACTGTATATGATTAGGTTTTTGGTGTATTAGTTTCAATAACGTTTAATTAGAAGAATTAATACAGGACATGTAGTGGTTAATGTAGAACTGATGACACCAGTGTCTGCATGAATTACATATCGTTACCATGCATTATATTTATTTTCCAATGCAACTCATGACCAATTTATTGTCATGCGGGATGCATAATGTGGGAAAAAGCCATGCATGATTGCAATAAGCATACCCATACCATTCATCATACCATACTAATACTGTCTTGGCCAATGATCATCATGCTCGCTTAATTGTGAGAAGTGTGCTAGTTAACAATAATAACAGTGTATTCCTTGTCAACAGTCAATCCATTTTGGACACACTTTTAAACAGTTCTTCAATGCTCAAACTGATTGAAATACATCCGTATTTGTCTTTGAAAATAAACGGAATATCACACTCTATACATAACAATGTCAGCGAAGTTAAGTGCAGCTATTGAAATTCTCCAGGTGTGTCCTTCCAGTGATGCTATTATTTTCTCGATCCCTGGTGGTCTTTGAGCACATTTTGACTATTTTTCGTATTAGTTTTGTCATTTTTACATACATCTTCACTCCAGCTGTTGGTAAGAGGTACTTGTGTCATGGACTGTGAATACAGCACAGGCCGTGACACAACCGAACAGGCGCAATAAAACAGCAGTTGCAATGCATACTTGTTTCTGTTAGTCATGTCCACAGTGTATCATGGATCGCTTGACTTTGTCTTGTAAACAAAATCACAACGTTTAATTAGAAGAATGAATACAGCGCATGTAGTGGTTAATGTAGAACTAATGACACCAGTGTCTGCATGAATTACATATCTTTACCATGCATTATATTTATTTTCCAATGCAACTCATGACCAATTTATTGTCACGTGTGAAGACATATGCGGGATGCATAATGTGGGAAATAGCCATGCATGATTTCAATAAGCATGTCAAGGTCATTACCAAGGTCAGGAATGATCGAGACAAATTGTCTCCCCCAATTATCATATGAACCAAGTATACTTCAATTGTTATGACGTTATGGCCAATATAGCTTGATCTGACGAACGAAAAGTGGTAACAATGCAGTTGAAGTGTAAGGGATAGGCCAGCGTAGATAAGTACACGTAGTCACTTAATCACTTATAATGTACACTATATTACATGGGGAACACACAGGAATACATGATACATTGATATGCGAACATCACTGTACTGTGCATGATACTATTCAATTACTACAAGGTTGTAAGCCAATCGACTGTTATACTTTAACGCAACTTAAAAGCTATAGACGAATAAACTCGGTATGTGGTATCTCAATGGTCCCGTAGTGGACAATAGTATGAATGCACAAGTACTTTGATGATCGCTAATCAAAGTGAAATAACATACAAGTATAACATGGCATAACGAACATTGGAAGACAAATGACAATCATCTGAGCTACCCCAGTGCTGGCGTATCTCAATAGATAGTGTAACCTCTGAGTATCAAGGTCCCAAGGTCTGCCTCACCCGCAATATGAGGTCTAGTCAACAATATGGCTATAATCCAACTTCAAGTGGATTAATCCATAAACAATATATGTAGTCTTACTACAATCCTTTAGCCATGATATGCCATGATAGGAGTATTACCATACACTATCAAAGTATACATATGTATTGCCTATGCAATATATTTCCAAAGTATGAATGTCAAAGTCAAAGCCGGATGTGGTTACATCACATGATAGTCAATAACGATAATGTTCCGGAAGCTGGTTCCCGGAAGTAAAGTTCCACAGGTAGTGTTATCTCCGGAAATGGTGGACCAGATGTAAAGTTCCTATGGTATCACTCGACTGTAGCAACCCGGATGTGGTAGACCGGATGTAAAGTATCCATGGTGAATCAATGGGTTGTAATACCGGAAGTGGTAGACCGGATGTAAAGTTCCGATATAATACAAAATGGCGATTATCACGTTGGCTAAGACGCCGGGAAAAGTTTCACTTAGGTGACATTCAACTCGGTGGTAGTATAATGATATGATATGTGTGTATGGCGTTTCACTTCACTAAACTATGGCTGTGACTGTCTGCTGAACGCGAGGTAGCTATCACACACTGCTCTATACAGGCCTGTACCCGGAGCTGCTACACACACTGCGCCAGACAGACGTACGGACACTCGGACGACCCGATACTCTGCACTGACTGGGGTCTGCCCTCAAACGAGTGGACCAAAACGTCCAATGTGGCTCGCTGGAGCGTTCTCAAGAGGCTACAAAAATGAAATGAATCTCCAATTACTGGACGAATACGCACAGACAGACAGACAGGATGCACAACAGACTAAAACGGGAATCGAACAACGGCAAATCACAGCTGAAATAAAATGTTCTAGGTACATACCAAAATCCTCGGTGTCACTGGTGAATACAGTACTAGTCTTCTGTAACCAGAATATATGTGTCCCGCCAACACATAGCGAGACATCGCTTATATACGCACCAGTGAAACCATGCACGGAATAATGGATATGCCTACCCCTCGTACGACATCTCACATAAATACTACAAAACCATGGCTTTTGCCATGTCACCCGTGGGTTATATTTGGCATAAATATATGTTCCCACGCCTTAAATTCAACCAAACCATTGTACAGCCCTCGAGGAATAAATACCATCCAACATGGTATACCCCACACTACCATAAATCTGCACACTATAGACCCAGATCTCATAATCCGAAATCTACTCGACTGGTCTCGACAATGCGAAGGTCGCTTCTTGGCCCCGCCAAACCCCTCCATAACGGTCCTACGGCTATACACTCAAATGAGAGTGTAGCACATACTAAACTCAAATATCGTGGTCATTTACGGAAATATCACGACACAACAACATCACCATTATGGGATCTGATATATCCGTGTTGGCCAGTACCAGGCTATGATGAAACACTAACCCGTAGCATACATAACAGGGCAGACCATGGTATGGTCTGCGCTGTATACTGGCTTCACCTACAGAAGGTCCCTTATATGGTGAAACACTGACACGCGGACAAACTCGACTGGCACGGACAGTGGACATCCGTAATACTAAAAGGTATCTTTTCCCTAGCGAAACCAGCACACGCAGTCAACGAGTTCTCTACCACACACATGCATAGTCTGTGGCAAATATGGCGTGACACCAGTAAAACATTGCTCATAAAATAGACGTATATTTAAATCCGCAAATAGGACACGCATAAACGTATCTCCACCAATACAACATAAGCCCCCTTATTACACGCACATTGCACATGGCAAATATACATGCCAAACCACAGGTGTGCAAAAACCACAGGTGTGTGAAACCACAGGTATGTGGAATCACAGGGATGTGAAACCAATAATACGCACAACAATACAACACAGTACCACACACCACAAATATACAATTATACGGATTCCAGAATGTACAAGAATACACGTGTCACGCGACAAAGCATACCCATACCATTCATCATACCATACTAATACTGTCTTGGCCAATGCTCATCATGCTTGCTTAATTGTGAGAAGTGTGCTAGTTAACAATAATAACAGTGTATTCCTTTTAAACAGTCAATCCATTTTGGACACACTTTTAAACAGTTCTTCAATGCTCAAACTGATTGAAATACATCCGTATTTGACTTTGAAAATAAACGGAATATCACACTCTATACATAACAATGTCAGTGTTGTTTAATTACTGAAAACTGCAGCTTCATCATACCTATTATTGAACATCTGATAATTTTGGCGGCCATTTTGAATATATAGTTATAGCATTGTATACTTCCATATGTATATGTTATCAAATGATTTGATTTGTATACCTCACACATAGTTATACCGATGAAAGCCAAAACACGTCGAATGTCTATGTCCTATACCAGCCACAGATGAATAACGCGTAGCAGGGATGGCAAGATGGTTACATTTATAATGTTCTAGTGTTCCCCACCTTAGTTGCACCCTGCCCAAATATTACGGCTATATAAACAATGCAAATATTGTTTTCGATAATATTAAATTAAAGCAAACTTTATGAATGGTATAATATTGATTTGATTGCGAAAAAACAATTTCCCGTAAATGTCTATGGTGATTTAACATGGGGAAATCTTTTTGAATTTCAGAAATACTGGACCGATTGTCAAAATTTAACTTTTGTGTTCTTAGCATGCTTAGTTAGATCATTTCTAAGCTATCTAGCTATAGGCCATGGGCCAAATATGGAAACCCTCCCCCCCCTGTGGTACATAAGCAGACATATGTTTCTGATAACTACAATCAACTACGAGTTTAATGCAACTTGTCTGCGCTCTGTAACCCGCTGGATGAATGTATGGCACCATTTTGAAGTATACCACCCAGCAACTTTTTGCCATATTAAAATATCACATTTTTTGTAAAAATGTGACAAAATTATATTGTTAAACACGGAAACTGCTGTTGTTTTACAGGTTTTGAGAGATGTTTATAGTAATACTTTGCATTTAAGCACAATTAAGGATCGTCCGGTCCTTTTAAGCCAATATTTTGCATATTTAATTACCCCACCCACTCCATTTCAATGGTAACACATGTATTGCCACACATCTCTTCCCATACGGTATTTATACATTGTAACTATGAAAAATATACATGCATGTGCTCATGAAACATGTGGAAACTATAGTTCCTGTTTTTCTTATGCTTACTGCACATGATACTAAGTTAACCACAACTGAATTTGAAACCGTTACCCCACCCACTAAATCTACAATGTACATTTTACACATATTGAGTTTCATTAGCTGTCTCCACTTACATTTACTTTTAACTGGTACATATGAATAGTCAACTACTTCAACATGACACTGGCATCATTGCATACACACAAATATCGTGAGTTGTCATGATGAAAGTGCATGGAGTGAAGTATGTATAGCAGCAAGTGTGAAGAAAAAAAGAGAATTTCCCCACATTATCGGGCAAGAAATGATTCGATATTTACAACAAGATCAATGCTATATTGTGAAATAGAACATGTTAAATGTGAGCATCGATATAATGCACAACAACAGTTATAGACATGCATAGACCGATTTGCGTATGATTATACAACAAGGTAATTAATTTTCAATCAAGGTTTGGAGCAACGCACCTGTGGCGGGGACAATCCCTACAACATCGTAAGAAACTATTCATTATTTGCATCGTCACATCAAATATGGTTTATGAAATCATTAACATATACATAGCGTCACATATATATATATAGACATACATACATACATACAGTTACATAATGTGTCCAGGGCTTTCATTGTTCTTGATTTGTGCATGATTATACAACAATATAATTAATTTTGCATTAACAGCGCTCAGGTATTATCCTAACATGCTGTACAAATCGTAGATACATATCTAGTGAATCCGGCTTAAGAGAAGCAACCTAGTCAAATGCTTCATCCGTATCAAACATGCTATCTAGTAAGCTGTCAGGCTCAGGGGCATTTGTTTCATCAACTTCCATCGTATCCACTTCTTCCTCTTCTTCTACCAGTAGATCTATCATTTCAGTTGGCAGGTAATCCCCCTCTGTCCATTTGCACTCCAGTGTTCCGTTTATGACCTCCCACCCACGGCCATTTGGTGGCGGTATGCATGCATTCGATTGGTCAGCGCTGCACCAACTGAGGGTTTGGTGATTAGCTCTCATTATATACATTCTCAACGATGACCTGCATGGTGGCAGAATGCTAAGATCAGCGCCATTGTAACTTGACAGCAGCTCTCCTGACATGGGACTGAACTTTTGCAGGAATAGCTCCATGCGCAGTTTGTTTATGTCTGTAATACTAGTACCAGTACTCCTGTACATCAGACACACAACGTGTTCAAGGTCTTCGAAGAGTTGTGGTTCTACAGAAGGGGACAAACCCAACTGCATGAATGTGTCAGTGAATTATGGGTGCCTCTGAAGTAGTTTTAGCGGTGTCACCTTTCCACGACGAACGAAAGCACTCGTGCTGTCACAACCGGTGAACGCATGAAGTCCTGGCAATGCCAAACACATCTGCTTACCAACCTCAGCAATGATACCGTGTATGTCAAGCAGTCGTCGTTTGTTGCCGACACCAGTGTCAAACAGCACACGCTGTTTCACCAGCTGTGTAAACCTGAGTAACAGTACAAACACGTCGGTATCTGGAGATCTGACAACAATTGTATTGTTCTCCGACACATGCGATGCATGGTGCAAACAATGCAATACCAGCCGTGTGTCTGCTTCCTCTTGTGACGAATTCAGTTCTGCTATTTCGTCAGTGTGTGTTGATATGCCATCCATACTAGTTAATTTGACGAATTTGGTTTCACACATAAACACAATTGTTCTTCCTTTCACCTTGTGTGCGTATTTATCTTGCATCCATTCATTAAGTAGGAGTTTGCACAATTGTGTCTTGTTCACATCGTTCGAGAGGAACTGGCCAGTCACGTGGAACCTTTGTCAGCGGTCCCTTGATCAAGTAGGTATTTGTGGTACCTCTTCGTTGTCGTTCATTGGTTTTAATTGACAGAGGATGGTATGTGTCTGTTACAAAATCCACGCGTTCTGCTTTCGGCATTTGGTCATATAGACTCTCCGCCAGATCTGCAAATGTGTTGGGCAAAGCAGTTTGCATATGTAGAATTGCATTTCCGTCAATGATGTAGCTCACCTGTTCTAGCGGAGGCCTGTCAACCATATGCGTCAGCCCTTCCAGTTGGTGCATCAATTTGCCTTTGTCAGTCCTTGTCGGTGATCCATCAGCTGTTGCAAGCGACCATGGAACTGGAGCTAACGGGTAACTGAAGACCTTATCCATGTCAATGTTGTTCCTGAGTGCAATGTAAACGATCTGTCCAAATACATTCCGTTCTGCTACTAGTTCCTATACTTTCGCTGTGGACTCGTAAGTGTCACCGATTTTGCAAGCGTTGCAAATGTCTTGAGTTTTTGTTGCTTTATTGGCGCATGGAAGCTGGCAGATCTTTCTACAAACAGACTTCAATCTGCACCTGGCAGCTAATTTGTGACGTTGACTGACACAATGTACCGAAAGACATTTGAGACCAGTGTAACGCCAGATGTGACAGTATGATAATGGCACATGCTGTTCACTATTCAATCTATATTATGAAGTGTCATTTCTATTGAATATATTAGATCCAGAACAGACTGCATGTCAATACATGTGTAAGTCAAGACATCCATAGGTCGTATATGTCATAAGATTAGGCCATGGGCCAAATATGGAAAACCTACCCCTTCGTAAAACACACATTATATTACGCAATTAATGTATATTGATATCCATCATGGCATTAATTTGCGGTGTAAAAAGTGGTTCAAATGCCACTTATCATGGAAAATTGTTAACATAGAAAATTGTTGAAAAAACGCCTTTTTTGGCGGCCATTTTGAAAATTTCAACCATTTGTATCATGCTGTCAAGTCAATCTGTATTACATAATTGATATGCATATTGATATGCATTACAAGGTACAAGTTACAATGCTAATAGCGGTTCCAATAACACTTAACAGCAGTTACAGTGCAAATTTTTCGCAAAAACACACTTTTTGGAGGCAATTTTGAAAATGGCGGCCATTTGGTAAAATAAATTGATTTTGAATGTATCACACACTGTTTTATATTCAATTAGGGAGTAGATAAGAACGATTTAGAAAATTTAAATCGGTCCTAATACCGGTTAACAGGCGATAAAGCTAGTCCTGTAAACCAAAACAATTGTTTTTGACGGCCATCTTGGAAAATGGCCGCCATTTGTTCATCCAACGACTTTTTAATGGCAGACTTTCTGGAATGACAGACAATTGACTACTGAATTTGAAAATCATAGTGGCGTTATGTACCACAGGGGGGGGGGTGGGGGGGGAGGGGGGGGGGGGGGAGGGGGGGTTATTGGTGGCCCAAAGACTACTAGGTTTCGGAGTCCAATTCCAAATTTTTTCTCCTTTTTTTACCCCACCCACAGCTGCTCCACCTCCTCCCCCCCATGTTAAATTCCCATAGAAAAATAAATTTTTCGTAATAAAATCAATATTTGACCAAATTTAACGAAATAAAAAGAAGGGTCATTCTTAAATTTTGATAAAATTTCATATTATCTAAAAAATATTGTTTTTGCATTGTTTATATGGCCGTAACATTTGGGCAGGTTTCGTGAAACACACAGTAGTTTTTTTGCAATCATACTTCATTGGTGCACAATCTATCGTATATTGGAGTTAGCCTACAACTCAGAGTCCCGGGTCGGCACCCGTGCCCACACTACCAAACGGCGCCCCAATACAAGGCTACCCAGCGTTGGTCCGACCTTCCAACCATCCAAATTGAGTGTATATCACCAGCGAACATCTGTACACTGACAGCCAATCTCCGGGAAGCCCGTTATATATCCTCGGGATTACATTTACTCAGCTTGTCTGGCTTCAGACAGTCAACAAATAGTATTAATTAGGTGTGTGAAGTTAGCACTGAGATCGTAGATCGTAGATCAACATTCAATCGAATATAGAGCTGAGTGTGAAGCTGGTTAGTGAGATCGTTATTCATATATTTGGCCATCATTTGAATACAGAGCTGGGTAGTTTGAATAACGAGCTGGCTGTGAGATCGTTATTCAGAACATTGGTTTAGTATAAGCCGAACACAGAGCTGTGAAGTTTGAATAACGAGCTGGCTGTGAGATCGTTATTCAGAACATTGGTTTAGTATAAGCCGAACACAGAGCTGGGAAGTTTGAATAACGAGCTGGCTGTGAGATCGTTATTTAGATGTATTTTCGCAGCAGTTGAATACAGTGCTGGGTAGTTTGAAAAACGAGCTGGCTCTGAGATCGTTATTCATAAAGTTGTCTTAGTATAAGCTGAATACACCGCTGGATAGTTTAAATAATCAGCTGGTTGTGAGATCGTTATTCAGAAAATTGTTTTAGTATAAGCTAAATACAGACCTGGGTAGTTTGAATAACGACCTGGCTGTGAGATCGTTATTCAGTACTATGTTTTTTTTGTACATTCTGAATACAGGTTTAGTATAAGCTGAATACAGAGCTGTGAAGTTTGAATAACGAGCTGGCTGTGAGATCGTTATTCAGATTTGCTTTCGCTGTATTTGAATACAGAGCTGTGAAGTTTGAATAACGATGGCTCTGATATCGTTATTCAGAAAATTGTTTTAGTATAAGCTAAATACAGACCTGGGTAGTTTGAATAACGACATGGCTGTGAGATCGTTATTCAGTACTATGTTTTCTGTACATTCTGAATACAGAGCTGGCAAGTTTGAATAACGAACTGGCTCTGCGATCGTTATTCAGCTCTCGCATGCCCTTATTGCGGCAACATGAACGGCATTCCATATTTTTGGCGGGAACTTCGTTATTAATAGTCCGATTTATATGCGGTTTTCGATATTCTGAATACTTTTTTGGCAACATTTGAATATAGAGCAGGGTAGTTTGAACAACGAGCTGGCTCTGAGATCGTTATTCAGAAATGTATTTTAGTGTAAGCTGAATACAGAGTTGGGAAGTTTGAAAAACGAGCTTGCTCCGAGATCGTTATTCAAATTTTGGGAAATATTTGAATACAGGTGGGTAGTTTGAATAATGAGTTGGCTCTGATTTCGTGATTCAGAAACAAGTGTTATCTTTAATTGGAATACAGAGCTGGGTACCTTGAATAACATGGTGAGTCTGAGATTGTTATTAACATTGTTATTGTTATGATTTGACGAATGCTCGCTCTTTCGTTAGTTGACAAGAGTTGCGTACGCTTGTTTTCTATAAAATGAACTGCCTTTTAATGACCAAAAACTGCCTAAGTCGTTTTTCAGTGAAGCGTCTCTATGAAGCATCTGTGAAAAGAACATCATGCAAATCCGATAAAGAAGAAAGTGAGATTCCGCATTTTTGGTTATAACTTATTTATTAGGTTCATATTAAGGGCAGCATGGATGTGTGACATTTGTCCACAAGTATGATGTATTTGAAATATTAAAGTAATCCATCAATGGATATACAAGTTATGACAGAAATGAGTAACTCCGGCAAACTTCTTAATGTGGTAGCACGTTTCAAAGTTGTGAACGTGAAAAGGTCAATGTCATCTTCTTAATGTGTGCAAAAGTTCAAAGTTGTGAAGGTCAAAAGGTCAAGGTCAACACGTCAAGGGCATATTAAGGGCAACATGGTTGTGTGGCATTTGTCCACAAGTATGCTGTGTTGAAATATTTAAGTAGTCCTTCAAGGGATATAGTAATTATGATAACTCTGGCGAACTTTTTAATATGCCGGACGGACACACGGACGGACACACGGTCCAAAAAGTGTATGCATCCGGCTCTATCGAGACTGGGGGCATAATAATGTATAACAGACAATCAATATAAGAAATGCAAACTGTCTGTTCCATGTTTTTCTACCGACGAACTTTTGGCTATTAAGCACATTAAATCTAAAACATATTTAAATATAAGTACTTTTTCATCAATAACAAAAAAGTCACCTTCCCCAAATGTTTTTATTTGATGAAATTCCATCAAATATTGATTTTGTTGCGAAAAAAACAAAGCAATTTTGCTATAGGAATTGAACATGGGGCAAAAAGGAGCTGGAGAGTGAGGGTGAGAGTCGAAAAAAAAGAAGGAAATTGACCCCGAAACACCTGGATAAATAGCTTAGAAATGATGTAACTAAGAAAACAAAAGTTAGATTTTGAAAATCGGTTCACAAATTCCTAAATTATTTTAAAAAATCTATTTTTAGTCCACATGTTAAATTCCTACAGGAAAAATGTTGATATCGCGATAAAATCAATATTTGATGGAATTTCATCAAATAAATATTTTGGTGGATGGTTACTTTTTTGTTATTGAAGAAAAAGTACTTACATTTAAATATTGTTTTAAATTTAATGTGTTTAACAGCCAAAAGTTCGTCGGCAGCAAAACGTCGTGGAACATACATTAGGCATGATTTTTTTCGGATTGTCAAGAATGATCGCTTCTTTATTTATAACCAGAGTTCCTTACGTTTGATCGGTCAAATGAACTCCGTTTTACAGACCAAACAACATAACTTGTCAAAAAAATAGTTTTTCGGTGTGGCGTTCCAGGCTATGTCACTCTCAGTACCATGCGAAGCGTCTGTGAAAATCCCAGAAAGATAATGGTCATGTGACACTATAAGGTTTGATCATGTCCAGCCGTGTGCAAACGTTTGCTGTGGCCCTCGGGAACTGTTTGAACCCCAAGGCCGCAGTCTGCGGGTTCAAACAGTTCCCGAGGGCCACAGCAAACGTTTGCACACGGCTGGACATGATCAAACGTTATTGTTACATTTCCAACAAAAAACTGATGTAATTTGAGCATTATATTCAGTATTTTCAGTACTTTTTTAAAATCGTCCCATTCACGTGGATAATTTTCGGTATGCATATTCCGGGGCCGCGTCATGAACGTCATGAAGTAGTGACGTCATGAAGGCACTTCCGCGTAGTGACGTCATGAAGGCACTTCCATTACGCGCGGCCCCGGAATGAGCATTGCCTAAAGCCATGTGCAAACAGCACGCGCTATTTGTTTGCACATATGTGCAAACAACGGAAACCATGTAACAATACATATTGACCCACTCTCGTAGAAATGCTCAGTTTCATACTGACTGGATTGGGTAAGAAACTATCCGCTATATTGACTTGTGGTATGACTTTATGGCAAGTAATCATTTGTTTCAAAGATAATAGCTTCATAAATGTGATTGAATATTTTTTTATAAAGTATATCGTACCCTGTTCTCCTTAGTGTATATTATTATGTGCATTGAGTGGCCATCTGAGCCATCTTAGCATGGACAAACTGTCGACCAATTTCGCATCGTGTAGCGTTTGACACAGAGAGCTCAGAGTTTGACAGATTAACTAATAATTGAGTGCAATATGTTCCAAAACGAATTCTACACAACGTCCTATCCGTCATATGTAGCTGGAGTCTATACCAAGTCAGATTTCTGACAATAAATGTGTCCACCTTTTGAACATAGTGATTTTTTTAAATGAGTCATTGGGTATCTTCAGTGCACAGTCACATAGGCTAACTCACCTGCACACAGGCGATTTACCATGTATGCTGTATTAAATGCAATAAGGTATATTATGTTTGTTATTGACTTATACTGCTATCATAAAGGTGTTACTAGCAGAATAGATGTGGTAACGTTGTCATATCTGTAATTCTAATGATGACCTGGTGATTTATTCAGTTCAACATTGCCATTATAGATGTTGTAAATGACAAAATAATAATCAATGACATTGATGGCACGTTGAAACTAATTATCAAACATGTTATACCAAATACTGTTAGTTTATCTAACATAGTTTTGCTGTGTGTGTCAAACGCTACAAGAGGTGGAACTGAGCGATGACTTGTACACACTAAAATGGCCGATATGGTAACACAATGCACCATATAGTATACACTAAAAATACAATGTTCAGATATAGGTATTACATGTATCCAATCAAGCTGATGAAGCAATTATATTAAAAACCAATGACACATGTCTATGAATTATGTCTTTAAGACACCCGGCAATATATGGCAAGACATGGAAACCCTGTGTTAATGTCTGTAGGTAACATTCCCGTAGTGTTCCGACAAGACCATCATACCACAAGCGAGTTGAGTTGTAGATCACTATGGCACAATAATTCCAGCACAAACATATTTACACAATTCCCAAACATTTGAATGACCCGTATCTGTCCAAAATTTATATCCCAGTAAACTCCCACGCCGAACTACTTTCCGTAACCGTGAGGCGCAGTTAAAATAATTCTTAGGAAAACGGAAAATAAACACATTTTCTTGATGAATTTATTTCAAATGCTGGAATTATAAGGAATGAATGGCCTTTTTGTGGAATTTATCGGGGATATCAACTTGGAAAAGTCGCGGGAATACTGGACGAGGCCTTCCGGCCTTCGTCCAGTATTCCCGCGACTTTTCCAACTTTATACCCCGATACATTCCACAAAAATGCCATTCATTCTTATAATAATGGTCCCTCTTGTGCATAGTGACACCGGCAAGTACATAACGGGAGCCATTGAGATCGATGCTTGTTCCGTTTAGAACTGTCCTGGTATAACATTGCAACAAGACAATGCCCGCCCGCACACAGCCAGAATCACAAGTCAATACCTGGCTCGTAAGAACGTCGACGTCCTTCCATGGTCTGCGGTTTCTCCTGATCTCAACCCAATCGAGCACGTCTGGGATGAGGTGGGTCGTAAGGCGAGGGCTAACCACCAAATTGACAACATTCGAGATTTGACACGGGCTTTACAAGAAGAATGGAGGAATCTGCCTAGCCCATTAATTCTGCGTTACGTCACCTCCATGCGCCGTATAATTATGGCGTGTATTTATGTAAATGGTGGCCACACACGATAATAATCATACAGAATACAGTGGAAGTTTTTTTAGAGATAAATCATCGAGCCTTAAACATGTTTTTTAACAAATTAAAAAATCTGATTTTTTATTTTGACCCCTCCCGAATTCGCCGTGATGTCACTCGAAATAATTTCATCGCAACAAAATTTTGTCAACTGATATGGATTCACAAGTGATTAAACTTCATTTTCTGTACAGGTTTTAGTACCATCATCCTTATATATTTCCAGCAATCTTTCCCTGAATATGGTGGGACGTTTCTACTGTTGCTCAGTATAGTATTTCAACAATGTTCTACATTATATTTTATACATTTCTGCCGCCCGTCTATATATATATATTTGTCCAGGTTTGCATATAGATGTAAACTTTTATTTTGTCTACAGAGGTGTTCAAATTGCTTACCAACCTCTGACAAACAATAGAGTCGATGTGTAAGAGCAGATATATTGCGACAAAGCATGTGAATAGCACAAACCTACATTGACGACTGGCCAAGCATTTCCAGAAGTACATATCTTGGCCAACGGCCAGCAGTGTCAATTCGATAGTTGTGTACACATTTTCTGTTTTTATTGTAATTGTGTCCTTTTACATTGTACTTCGTTTAAGCCCGTGCTATGAGGGGTTTGTATCATTGATGCATATAATCACGTTTGAAATATGATGCCAACGTCAAAAACATAATTGCTTTGTCGCGCCATTTGGAACGTCATTTAGAACGTCTTTATTTTGTTCGTTTGACATAACGTTTACACGTAATTACGGTGATGCGACTAACCAATCAAATTCGCTCCAGCTGTTGTTACATGTGTGTCATATCACTTTTATGAAATGGCTTACACCAAGGCATAACAGTGTTGTCATGCTATAAAACCGTATTTGCACTGTATCTTTTTCTGGTAGTCGTGTCCGACAATTATCACGGATTGCTTGACTTTGTCTTTTATTTTTTCTCCAAAAGGAACCATATTATATTTCCTGAGCAACGAATGTATTATGCAATAAACAACAATATTTAAAGTACAAGCATAACAAATGTGCACGATATAATACGTATACGTACGCATAACTCTTTTCATCGTTTAGACCATCAATGTCATGGTTTCCATTTCGCTCGTATGGACATTCAACCGAACATGTCATCCATTTCTCTACGAGACCCTGCAGACGGGACTGGCTTAGTAGTAAGTACTGAAACAAAACGAATGGTATTTATCATATATTATCAGCTAATTTGACGGCCAAATGTTATCGTATGTATTACTTATATATGTAGTTGTGAGTGAATAATAAACAGACGTACATATTTTGCAAGAAAAAGAAGTTATAAAACTATAATAAACGAAACTTTCAACATCGTATGATCTTGATCGTTGGTACGGTAGCAGTATGGGTGTGTCACAACATGAAAATATGCATGGCGATAAACGTATATGTAAAGCTTTGAGTCAATAAGTCATGTGGTTTCAAAGATGCATGCTATTCAAAAAATGATATCGCAGATTTTGCACGAATGAGCACGCGGTGCGCGTACGTACGCACGAATACATAGACGTTATTGTAATATAACCAACGGAACCATTGTAATTAAATGTAAAAGCTATAGGGGGCAACACACCCGAATTACACCAGTGAACTTACAGAAAAGAAACCTAGTGCATTTAACCATGACAACATGGTACGCGTGCAGAGTTGATTGGAGAGACTTCAACGGACACCAATGTGTATTTCAAGATCAGCTGTGACGCTCCAAATCAAACACAACAGTTTTAGAAAATATAGAATGTAAAACAAATACACTTAAAGAACATATAAGCTTTTCGTGTTTTCAAAACCACCTTACAAACCGAACAGTGTCTAGTAAATCGGTAAGATAATTAGCATTCGCCTTTCGAACTCTTTACTCAAGAGTGCACAACTATTTAAGTAATCTACTTTCAAATTCTTAAAATATTTGAAGAGGATGCCGCCTCATTGTTCTCCAATATGTACATACATGAGCACAATGAATACAATTTATAGACACCCACCTGATAGAGAAACCACACAGTTCCATGGATGCTACATACGGCTCAGGACATTCGGAGCTCGAACACCGGGATGTTGTTGTTGAGGACCACTCTTGTTGTAGATGGGAAGCGAAGAAGTCTGATTGATCGCCGAATAGATTTGTGAACTGTGATCCAGTCAACTGTAAGTGGTCCAACCACACTAATTTTGCGGCGGCAAAGTCCGTCTCTGATATAAGTTGAAATACAGTTAGGATTGTTCGATAAGTCGGCCGGTCTTCTTCCTGCAGAAACACCTGGAACTGTTTACTTTCAATAAATTTCAAGTGTATTATTGTCAAAGAATTATCGACAGTACACGTATTGTACTGTTTTCCCTCTCTCTTACCTCCCCACTTTGCAACAGTTGGTAAAGTTTCGTCTAGTAAGTTTCTTTGAAGTTCTCCTTGGGGTGCATTTCTCCATGGAGTGAATTGCTCCTTTCTTCTTCCGTTTCCGTTTCCAAATTTCGAAAACAGCATACAAATCCAACAATTAAGAAATACTTTAAAATGGGGAATGCTTCTTTACCGTATTTACACGATTCGTTATTCAGACGTCTGTATATTGATGGTATGTCACGAATTAACGTATTCAGAATTCCGAAAAGTGCGTGCAAATCGGACCACAAATGAAGAAGCTATCGCCAAAAATGCGGAATGCCACTTTCTTTATCGCATTTGCATGATTTTTTTTACCGATGCTTCACAGGGTACTGGGACCGATATAGCAATGGACGCGACTTTGAAAAAAGGGCACGCGAAAGCTGAATAACAATCTCAGAGCCAGGTCGTTATTCAAACTACCCAGCTCTATATTCAAACGTTGCCAAAATAAATATTCAGAATACCGAAAACCGCATGCAAATCGGCCTATTAATAACGAAGTTATCGCCAAAATAATGGAATGCCACTTTCTGTATCGGATTTGCATGATGTTTTCACCGATGCTTCACAGGGTACTAGGACCGACATAGCATTGGGCGCGACTTTGAAAATCAACTGTTAAACAACTTAGGCTGCTTTATCTTTAAAAAGCAGTTCCTTTGTCCGCAAACAGGGCACGCGAGAGCTGAATAACAATTTCAGAGCCAGCTCGTTATTCAAACTTGCCAGCTCTGTATTCAGAATATACAGAAAACATAGTACTGAATAACGATATCACAGCCAGCTCGTTATTTAAACTATCCAGCTCTGTATTCGGCTTATACTAAAACAATTTTTGAATAACGATCTCAGAGCCAGCTCGTTATTCAAACTACCCAGCTCTATATTCAAACGTTGCCAAAATACATCTGAATAACGATCTCACAGCCAGCTCGTTATTCAAACTACCCAGCTCTGTATTCGGCATATACTAACACAATTTTCTGAATAACGATCTCAGACACAGCTCGTTATTCAAACTATCCAGCACTGTATTCAAATGCAGCGAAAATACATCTGAATAACGATCTCAGAGCCAGCTCGTTATTCAAACTACCCAGCTCTGTATTCGGCTTATACTAACACAATTTTCTGAATAACGATCTCAGACCCAGCTCGTTATTCAAACTATCCATCACTGTAATCAAATGTTGCGAACATACATCTGAATAACTGTCTCACAGCCAGCTCGTTATTCAAACTTTCCAGCTCTGTATTCAAATACAATCAAAGCAAATCTAAATAACGATATCACAGCCCGCTCGTTATTCGAACTACCCAGCTTCAGCTTATACTAACACAATTTTCTGAATAACGATCTCAGACCCAGCTCGTTATTCAAACCACCCAGCTATGTATTCAACTTATACTAAACCAACGTTCTGAATAACGATCTCAGACCCAGCTCGTTATTCAAACTATCCATCACTGTAATCAAATGTTGCGAACATACATCTGAATAACTGTCTCACAGCCAGCTCTTTATTCAAACTTTCCAGCTCTGTATTCAAATACAATCAAAGCAAATCTAAATAACGATATCACAGCCCGCTCGTTATTCGAACTACCCAGCTTCAGCTTATACTAACACAATTTTCTGAATAACGATCTCAGACCCAGCTCGTTATTCAAACCACCCAGCTATGTATTCAACTTATACTAAACCAACGTTCTGAATAACGATCTCACAGCCATCTCGTTATTCAAACTTTCCAGTTCTGTATTCAAATACTGCCAAAGCAAATCTGAAAAACGATCTGACAGCCAGCTCGTTATTCAAACTACCCAGCTCTGTATTCAGCTTATACTAACACATTTTTCTGAATAACGATCTCAGACCCAGCTCGTTATTCAAACTACCCAGCACTGTATTCAAATGTTGCGAAAATACATCTGAATAACGATCTCAGAGCCAGGTCGTTATTCAAACTATCCAGCACTGTATTCAAATGCTGCGAAAATACATCTGAATAACGATCTCAGAGCCAGCTCGTTATTCAAACTACCCAGCTCTGTATTCGGCATATACTAACACACTTTTCTGAATAACGATCTCAGACCCAGCTGGTTATTCGAATTAGCCGGCACTGTATTCAAATGCTACGAAAATACATCTGAATAACGATCTCACAGCCAGCTAGTTATTCAAACTTCACAGCTCTGTATTCAACTAAACCAATGTTCTGAATAACGATCTCACAGCTACTTCGTTATTCAAACTTTCCAGCTCTGTATTCAAATACTGCCAAAGCAAATCTGAATAACGATCTCACAGCCAGCTCGTTATTCAAACTACTCAGCTCTGTATTCAGCTTATACTAACACAATTTTCTGAATAACGATCTCAGACCCAGCTCGTTATTCAAACTACCCAGCACTGTATTCAAATGTTGCGAAAATACATATGAATAACGATCTCACAGCCAGCTCATTATTAAAACTACCCAACTCTGTATTCGGCTTATTCTAACACAATTTTCTGAATAACGATCTCAGACACAGCTCGTTATTCAAACTATCCAGCACTGTATTCAAATGCAGCGAAAATACATCTGAATACCGATCTCAGAGCCAGCTCGTTATTCAAACTACCCAGCTCTGTATTCGGCATATACTAACACAATTTTCTGAATAACGATCTCAGACACAGCTCGTTATTCAAACTATCCAGCACTGTATTTAAATGCAGCGAAAATACATCTGAATAACGATCTCAGAGCCAGCTCGTTATTCAAACTACCCAGCTCTGTATTCGGCTTATACTAACACAATTTTCTGAATAACGATCTCAGACCCAGCTCGTTATTCAAACTATCCATCACTGTAATCAAATGTTGCGAACATACATCTGAATAACTGTCTCACAGCCAGCTCGTTATTCAAACTTTCCAGCTCTGTATTCAAATACAATCAAAGCAAATCTAAATAACGATATCACAGCCCGCTCATTATTCAAACTACCCAGCTCTGTATTCAGCTTATACTAACACAATTTTCTGAATAACGATCTCAGACCCAGCTCGTTATTCAAACCACCCAGCTATGTATTCAACTTATACTAAACCAACGTTCTGAATAACGATCTCACAGCCATCTCGTTATTCAAACTTTCCAGTTCTGTATTCAAATACTGCCAAAGCAAATCTGAAAAACGATCTGACAGCCAGCTCGTTATTCAAACTACCCAGCTCTGTATTCAGCTTATACTAACACATTTTTTCTGAATAACGATCTCAGACCCAGCTCGTTATTCAAACTACCCAGCACTGTATTCAAATGTTGCGAAAATACATATGAATAACGATCTCAGAGCCAGGTCGTTATTCAAACTATCCAGCTCTGTATTCGGCTTATACTAACACAATTTTCTGAATAACGATCTCAGACCCAGCTCGTTATTCAAACTATCCAGCACTGTATTCAAATGCTGCGAAAATACATCTGAATAACGATCTCAGAGCCAGCTCGTTATTCAAACTTCCGAGCTCTGTATTCAGGTGATAAATACTCAGCTCGTTATTCGATATTTGAATGTTGATCTACGATGTACGATCTCAGTGCTAACTTCACACACCCGTATTAATTACCAAACACGTCTGTCATACTAACTTGAACTCTGAGGCACAGGCCATTCCGTTGCACATTGTTCCTAGTCGTGTTTAGAAACCAACAGAAAGTATAAAACCCAAAACCGTCCTTAGATGTCTATTTAGGAATCGGCATTCGGTAGATTTTCAAAAACATGGCAATTATTTTATTTTTTTCTGACATTCTGTTGGATTCTAAGTATAATTATGGAAATTATAACAATTTTACTATCGTTTCTAAATGTTACTCACCTGGGGGCCGTTTCACTAAACTTCGTACGACTAAAATGTTCGTATGTGCAATATTACAATAGTCTGTAAATGTCACATTAACAATGTTTTCTTGTAAACAATTATTGGATTTACATTATGCCTTTGCTCAATAAATGTAAATCCATCAATTGAAATTTCCAGACGATCATAAATCTGCACTTACGAACATTTTAGTCGTACGAAGGTTAGTGAAACGGACCCCTGTGAGATTAACGTGCACATTTTGCAGCCAGTGGGTCAATAGCTGGATTTGCATATTTAGAATATGGACTGTGTTACTACCATACGTGCTATAAGAATAGCAGGATAATATCCGGAGAGAATGCGAAGCTTCGGAAAGACGACGCGACGGAATGAAGATATACACGTGCAAACATTGTACACGGCCACCATACACTCTCACGGTTCTGGCAACAGAACCGTGGGAGTGTATGGTAGCCGTTACAAGCGGTTATCGCCGCACAGCCTACAATTCGTCAATCAAACACTCGCATGGTTCTATCGACAGAACCGTGGGAGTGTTTGGTAGCCGTGTTGTTGGCTGTGCGGTTCGGCAGAACAGTGA
This sequence comes from Conchocele bisecta, assembly GCA_029237695.1. Classification (NCBI taxonomy): domain Eukaryota; kingdom Metazoa; phylum Mollusca; class Bivalvia; order Lucinida; family Thyasiridae; genus Conchocele; species Conchocele bisecta. Next base: position 203,100,943 of record CM055265.1, on the reverse strand, counting down.
CAGACCTCGACCAATTGTTAATTTTACAATCGTCCAGATTGGGAGTCAATCCAATCATATACATTTGAGTGTTAATGATACATTATTACTTCAAATTATCAGTCGTCAAGATTCAAAATTTACTCGCCAATACGAGCGGATGAGTGAATTGGTCGAGGCCTGCGTGGGCGTGTTTCGTATCCGTGGTGTAGGCTGTGCAGCGATTACCGTTTGTCTTTCTTTGAAACAGGGAAAGAGTGCAGTTTATTACGGAGCCCCGCAGGCGACGTATAATTCATTTTTATTAATTCGTTCCCACGAAATAACAATTTGCTCCCACGAAATAACAATTCGTTCCCTCAATTTCACAATTCGTTCCCACGAATTAACAATTCGATAATAATTCGTTCCCACTATATAACAAAAAAAGAATTTTATTTGTTAATTCGAGGGAACGAATTGTTAAATTGAGGGGACGAATTGTGATTTCGTTGGAACGAATTGTTAATTTGAGGGAACGAATTGTTATATCGAGGGAACGAATTGTTAAATTGAGGGAACGAGGGAACGAATTGTTAATTCGAGGGAACGAATTGTTATATCGAGGGAACGAATTGTTAAATTGAGGGAACGAATTGTTATTTCGTGGGAATGAATTGATAAAAAAAATTCCACGTCCCCTGCGAGGCTCCGTAGTTTATAGACTATTCACGGCAGAATGACATATTAAGCTGCCATACTTTACTTTTCCGTGAAGTTGAAAAAGTCCATCATAAGCCACCGTAGTGATGAAATAGGTCACTATTAAAGGTACATGCCCACGCAGTAGGCACAAAATGTTCTTTATAGGAATTAAATAAGTGTATAATTGTGTCACTATTCCACCAGTTCTAAAATTTACGAGTGCCTGCTATACAGATATAATCATTTAGTAATATATATTTTAATGATAGTGACGCGCGGTGGTATCAGGCTATTTTCATATGCAAATGAGGCATGGTGTTTTTTAATTATTTATACTAATTAAATGAATCACCTGCAAAAATAATATTTTCGACAGATTAATAAGTATGATCATTGCACATCAAAAAATAATTACAGAGAAGAAATAGTAATGTCAGTTAACATTTTAAGGAAACACGGTTATCGCCCCTGATATCAGTGTGAAAAATCATGTTTGATATACGAAGTATAAAAATGCCAATTATATCGTCCGGAAATGGTTCATGACTGTTCATTTTGCCCGAACAATGTTATATCTAATGTATGGACGAACAAAATATGCATCCCTATAGTATAACCTGGCACGTGGGCATGTACCTTTAAAATACATTTAATTATCCCCTCGCCGATAGGCAAGATGTGATATAGCGCTAGTCCATGTACGTGCGTGCATGCGTGCGTGTGTGCATGCGTGCGTGCGTGCGTGCGTGCGTACGTGCGTGCGTTAGTACAACGTTTGCATACGCCCAACGTCCGACGGCCCAAGGTCAAGGCTACTGAGGACATATGTCCACACAGGGTTACCAGCGTGGGGATTAGCTATGTGATAACGATGCCCTTGTTATATATGTGTTACAATAGCAAGCTTGTCAGTCGGTCGTTTGCATACTTCATTCTCTGCCTTAAAAAGTGCAGTTATTGCACATGCATTAAATTAGAAATGACATCTAAAAGTGGCATTAATGTTTATTATCTACATAAAAACATGTAAATAATAGTTTTGTGGTGGATCGTGTGTGGCACACAGTATTTCATTCATTGTATAATAACAAATCAACACGTCAACATTTTTTCCTAGAAGGAAATATACTCGTGAATGTCGTGTAAAGTATGGCACGATGAAGATGCGTGTTGTCTCACGTCTATGACAGACGTAGACACATATGCTTATATGTACGGAGCCCCGCAGTGGACGTAGATTTCTTTTTTTTTCCGTAAATTCGTTCCCTAACAATTCGTTCCCTCAATTTAAAAATTCGTTTCATTGAATTAATAATTCGTTCTCACGATATAACAATTCGTTCCCACGAATTAACAATTCGTTCCCGTGGGAACGAATTGTTATTTCGTGGGAACGATTTGTTAATTCGTGGGAACGAATTGTTAAATTGAGGGAACGAATTGTCATTTCGTGGGAACGAATTGTTAATTCGACGGAACGAATTGTTGTATCGTGGTAACGAATTGTTATATCGAGGGAACGAATTGTACATTCGAGGGAACGAATTGTTAAATTGAGGGACCTAATTGTCATTTCGTGGGAACGAATTGTTAATTCGATTTGGGAACGTAATTGTAAAAAATTCGTTTGGAACGAATGTTAATTCGAGGGAACGAATTGTTATATCGTGGGAACGAATTGTTAATTCGAGGGAACGAATTGTTATTTCGTGGGAACAAATTAATAAGAAAAAAATCATGTTCCCTTCGGGGCTCCGTATATATGGGCAGATGTCGGATTATTTCTGTTCATGCTAATTCAGCATATTGTCCAGCTAATTAGCATATTTTATATGGTGATTCATTCTCAATTGCAAATTTTGAGAATCGCACGTGTCTAAAACAAAATGGCTGACGGCTGAGAATCTGGGGTCCGTTTCACTAAACTTCGTACGATAAAAATGTTCCAACGAAGATTTTTATAGTTTTGATTTACACAAAAATGTAGTTCACTAATTCTGCCAGTCACGATCTGCATATGTAGCAGCCATTAAATATGCACAGCTCCACCACAACATTTCGAAAAAGCGGCTGATATTGCGAACTTTGTTGTTACTTTTACTTTTGAACTTACGAAGTTCTTAGTCGTACGAAGTTTAGTGAAACGGGCGCCAGTACCGCAATGCGTATGCGATCAGCATAGTCCCAGATAAGCCTGCGCATCCGCGCAGTCTGATCAGGGTCTAGGCTGTTCGCCATTCAGTCACGGATGTAGCCGGACACTCTCCGGACTGTCAACAGGAGAATAATTGTCTAAATGGCATGTGCTACCGGTAGATTATAAATGTCCATGTTCGTTCACCACATTGTGGAATCGTCAAGAATATATATGTTGGTGTGACTGGGCAATTGCGGCTTATCGCAGTTGCGACCATTGATTTTGTAACCATTGTATACCCAGATCAAAATGCACATCCGCGCTGTCTGATCAGGGTATGCACTGTTCGACATTCAGTCAGTGAAACACACATGCTTTTAACAAACAGATAATCATTGTCGGACAGCAGGACTTAGACTTAGCAGTATGGGTTTACTACCGATGCCGCCATAGGCCAAAAAGATAGCCACTGCAGCGACTGATTTCAAGATTTGAAATATGTCGATTATTGTCTAAATACGCGTCTAATGGTGATTAACCAACCAGTTTAACTAACCAGAAACTATATTAAATAACCTGTATGAGTTACAATGGGTGACTTACCATACACAATTCCGATGACACCATCCATATACATGGACTATGACAACTTGCAACCTCTACCCCAACTCCCACTGACCAATAATCGTCTTCCAATACTGGCGACCGCACCCTATACTTTCTTTTTTTTTTTTACTTCTTCCACAGAGGTTAATAATGGCAGCCAATCGCCTGTTTAACCCTTAATCATGTTCTCTTGTTTTAAAAGATATGTTGTAGAACCAAATGGATATCGTTGCGGTGTGGCCGGGCGCCGGGCACGGAGTGAAAGTAGCTGATGCCGTCATTTGGACCGGCAGTAAAGGGCCGGCATTGGTCCCCGGTAGCTGTTCGATCACAGCTCTTCACCTCTACACCGACGTATGTGAAGTTGTCATTACTTGCCGGAGGAGGTGGTTTTCCCCGGGTACTCCGGTTTCCCCACCATTCATCTCACGGAGTAATGCAGAAGAGACCGGAATTGGCCGCCCGCATTACTCTTATTAAACATTATTGACTGTAATATGCATCGTCTGAAATCAAATTTTAACATGTTGGACCATGACCGGCGGTATGGTATGGCCACTCACTAATATATGGGCAATTGCTATACCGCCGTGTATTATCTTCTCTTTTTCTTTCGTCTTCAGAATATGTGAAACACATTGTCATATAACCAAATAGTAACAGATAAACGCCACACCTGAACTCGAATAATTGCAAATCGTATATAACGATAAGCCGCGAAACGACAGTAGCTGGGCCCGAAAACATATTACATCATACTTTGCATAACCAAATATCGATCATTCCCGGCCTGATATGTTATGCCCTGACCAATCGTCAAATATCATCATTATATAGGATAACACTGTTACGGCTGAGTCTCCATATATCACATGCACTCACACTCAGCCTTTTTCACGGTCTTACATACCGGCTTCGTGCGATAGGAGAATGAACTACAGAGTGGCCTGCGGTTCTCTTACCAAGCGAATTGCAATTCCTGGAGCGCAGGATTGCAATTCGCGTTCCCATTAATTGCAATTGGACCGCAATCGGACCGCAATCGGACTGCAATCATGTGACCGCGGTCCAAAGAGTTGGTTGCGGAATTGCAATACTTATAGCGCAGTTCGCGCTGCGCTCCGCTTTTAATTGCAATTTACGCTCCTTTTGTTTCTGTAAACTGCGAAAGAATGACCGCTTTTTTACGCTGCGCTCTGCGGTAAAACCAGCGGACCGCTCTGCTTAACCAATGCGGGCAATAAAATCCGAAATAGTTGACAAAACGTAATCCGTGTTTCCAATCCAAAAATGTTATCCCTCCCATCTACTAATTCAAAGTTTGACTACCCTAGAAAGTCAGCCCGGAAGGATTTTGTGATCTGTTTTTTTTGGTGCGCAATATAAAAAGAACTCGCGGGTTATTGCCAGACAAACAGTGAAACATTGACCTTGACAATTTCTTGGACAAAACAAAATTGTCAGCTCACTCACTCACTGCCGTTCCGAATATCAAGAACACATTAATAGACACCACCATGCTGACAATATATTTATTTTCATATAAAATCAAATGACAATGTGTGGTCTACGGTATAATATGCAAAACAAAGCATCAATTTTGCGTTTTGTTTACATTTTCGTCGGTATCAAATTACGTTTTCCTATTATGTTGTCATTATTTCGACGCGATCCTATAGTCGACATGACAATTTCTGAGATCAATACAACTTTTCATAATGTCTTTCAATTTCAAGCTGCAAGGAGACTGTGAATTGCATATTAACCATAATAACATGGTGAAACATATTGATAATAATTTTAAAAGAAAAGCATATTTTAATTTTCGAAACTGATCATAAAAATTAAAATATTAAAAAAAAAAATTATAATTAGATTTATATTACTGCAAACGTTCTGTTCTAGCTGTTGATTTCTATTGGCCCGATTCAAATTTTGTGAAGATAATATTTATTTATTCCGGTGATAGCCATTTATTTATAAAACGGTACTTGTGTGTCACAGAGTGAGAAAGATAAATAACGGCCCGGATCGAACCAGGGACCTCATGTTTATCGTACCATGCCCATGACTACCGAGCAAGCTAACATGGCACAGATCATACACACTTCATCCCATGGTCAGTTGCGTACTGTGACATTCTTCTCCGCCAAATTGAAATTCGTCCTCGAATTCTATGTTTAATTTTTGTCTCCGAATTCCATATGTTTGGGTACAATTTGGAGTATTTATCAGTCGCGGTCCTTTGTTGGGCAACAGAATTACTCAATTTAATCGTCCGTACCCAGAGTTCCGGTGCTCCATAGGTTTTTCCTGCAGAGTACCGAATCGGATCTCATTCGCGCTTAGCTGTTAATTGTGACATATGTTTCTGTACTTATCACAGAAATGAATAAGTATAATCAATGACATTTCTTTCAATTGAAAAATACAGAAAATATGTCGCAATTAACAGTTGAAGTGCAAATCAGATGTGATTTGGTACTTTGCAGGGGAAACCAAACCTACGGAGAGCACCATTATAAACTCTCGGTACGGACGATGTGGGAGTATTCAGCAGAGTTACTTCCCGCAACTACGTTGGGCGCTAAATGTCACAGGGTGAGAAAGATGTGCACCAGCCCGGAATCGAACCGGGGATCTCTGGTTTACCACACCGTCGCTCTACCTGCTGAGCAAACCGGGCACAAATACACACTTATTCACCATAGTGATCACTTCATTCAACCAAAAATTCACAAGCTAGAAGTTATGCCAAATTATTACAGTCAACGTCACAGATTATGCTCTTGGCGACATTAGCGGACACAAATTTGTCCATCAATTTGATCAAATAAACAACGGAATATGACAGATAACACTACGACGGCGCATGGAAACATCATTATTCTGGTACTTGTAATCAAAATGGTGGATATTAAGATCAATATGTGAGGCGCTGACGGAACCTTTAACATTTTTTATCACGATAGCAGCTACAGGGATTGTTGGACGCATTTATTTAGAGAAACAAGAGATTACAATGGATTGGATAATATACTAAGTGACATTTAGTTCTAACGTACACCAACATAGAGAATTAAATTTGCGACAATGTTGGATTCTGGATTTTGTGGACAGGTGACAGAAATCGGAGCTGGATAAGAACCGACAGACGTGATTCTGAATATGCGTGCTTGGTCTGTGGTTTTTCTTCCAGATCATGTCATGCATGTTTTAATTTCACGTCATGTCAAAGCAGCACTATTGAATATAATGAATAACTTTAATATTTCTACACCAGAATTAAAGTTCATTCATCGTCTGATGTTAACTGATAAATTAAGGTAAGTTACTTGTATATGACAACTTTTGCCTCATCACGATAGAGGAGGGGGCATTTAGTGTTACCCTTGACCTTGTCCGTTCTTCCGTCCGTCACCAACCTAGTAACTCGAAAAACTTTTAAACCGTAATAGCTACATACCTGAAACTTGGTACATGTATGTTTGATTCGACCCCATGGTCATGGATTATCTCCCCTTTTCAGTTAGAATTTTCCAATTTTGTCTTGTAGCTCGTAAAACTTTTAAACCCTAATAGCTACACACCTGAAACTTGGTATGTCCTTATGATGAGTAGATTTTGCAAAGTTTATTTTCATTCGACCCCCCGAGTCATGGATTATCTCCCTCTTTTTGAATTAGAATTTGAAATTTTGCCTTGTAACTCGTAAAACTTTTGTAATAGCTACAGCACTGAAATTTGTATGATAGCATTTCCTTCTGATGAGTAGATGCGGAAATGTTTATTTCGATTTTTGATTCGAACCCCGTTCGTGTCATAGATTATCTCTCCCTTTTTGGACACTGGAATTTTGCCTTGTTTACTATCAAAGCGATATGTGGGGTATCCGTGTTCTATGAACACATTTTCCTAGTTTAGTTATCTCCCTTTGTTTTTTCGCGCACTGATTTGTCCGGAGCATAACGCGAACACCCTTTGCAATATTTTTTATGAAACTTAACACATGCATAGGTCTCACTGGACAGGGCGGAGCTAGCGTTAAAGGTACATGCCCACTCAGTAGGCACAAAATGTTCTTTATGTCAGAGACATCATCGGAGACATTTTCTGGCCAGATAAACAATCATTTACCATTACCCACGCATTGTTTGGCATTATTATACATTTTATATCGAAGAAAATTTCCGCATTGATATCAGGGACGATAACTGTGTTTCCTTAAAATGTTAACGGACATTACTATTTATTCTCTGTATTTATTTTTTGATGTGCAATGATCATACTTTATAATCTGTCAATTTTTTTTTCAGTTGATGCATTTAATTTAATAGTATAAATAATTATAATTTGCACATGAAAATACCGATACCACCGCGCGTCACTATCAGTAAAATAAATATTACCAAATGATTATATCTGTATAGCGGGCACTCGTAATGTTTATATTAAAGTAATGGAATAGTGACAATTATACACTTATTTAATTCCCATAAAGAGCATTTTTAGCCTACTGAGTGGGCTTGCACCTTTAAAAAGGGGTTGGACAATTGTTGTCGCGACCGCCTGCGGACAGTGCGATATAGTCTGCACATTGACGTCCATCTGTATTTTTTTTGCGAGCCTGCTTGCGGAAAGCGAGACTTAGTGATCACAATGACGTCCGTGCGTCAGTCCGTCCGAAATCGGTGTATGTTTTTAAATACCATATCCTAAGTCACATTGACTTGAAACATCAAATGCTTATTAGTCATAATCCATATATTCATTCTGTCTCCCACTCATGCGGCCCCTGTGCCCCAAGGTCAAGGTCAAATGACTTTGAAATTTTTGTTAAAGTTTTTGCATACCTTATATCTCCACAACACTTACCCAGATTTGCTTCAAACTTCAGATAATTCTTTATTATCATCCATATTTTCATATTATAGCCCACGCATGCGACCCACATGCCCAAGATCAAGGTCAAATGACTTTCAAATTTGCGTTAAAGCTTTTACATACGTTAATTCAAACTTCAAATAAATATACTCGGACACCATCAAATGCCTCGGTGGGCTCAACATGCGGGCCATGGCCATCTGATTTTTATTTACTGTAGGTTAAAGTTTTTAAGAACACTATATCTCAGAAACAGCTTCGCCAATTCACTCGAAGCTTCACATGTGTGTTTATCATCATCCATATTTTCATTCTATGCTCAACTCCTGCAACCCCTGTGCCCAATATCAAGGTAAAATTACTTTCAAATTTACCTCAAAGTTTTTGACATGCCTGCATGTGGACAGTGCGATATAGTTGTCACATTGGCCTACATACGTACGTACATCCGTCCGGGTAAATTTTTTTGATTTAAGGTTAAAGTTTTTAAAGGTACATGCCCACTCAGTAGGCACAAACTGTTCTTTATAGCAATAAAATAAGTGTATAATTGTGTCACTATTCCACCAGTTCTAAAAATTATGTGTGCCCGCTATCCATATATAATCATTTAGTAATATTTATTTTACTGATAATGACTAGCAGTGGTATCAAGCTATTTTCATATTCAAATGTGGCATGATATTTTTATGCCACCGGGTTTCGAAGAAACGGGTGGCATATAGTGTTTGGACCGTCCGTCCGTCTGTCCGTCCGTCACACTTTTCGGTTAACCACTTTGTCACAGTTTCTCAAATATGCTGCAGGTGGCATCCGCGTTCGACAGACGCATTTCTTGTTTTTAATAATTTATGCTAATTAAAGGTACATACCCACTCAGTAGGCACAACAATTAAAGTTATGTGTATTCTCAGTTATTTGTAGGAATTAAATAAGTGTATAATTTTGTCACTATTCCACCAGTTCTAAACATTTACGAGTGCCCGTTATATGGATATAATCATTTAGTAATGTTTATTTCACTGATAGTGACACGCGGTGATATCAGGCTATTTTCATAGGCAAATGGGCATGATATTTTTTAATTACTTATACTAATTAAATGTGTTTCCCTGAAAAAATAATGTTTTCGACAGATTATAAAGTATGATCATTGCACATCAAAAAATAAATAGTAATGTCTTGGTAACATTTTAAGGAAAACACGGTTATCGCCCCTGATAGCAGTGTGGAAATTTACGTCCGATATAAAATGTATAATAATGCCAATATATGTGTATTAATGGTGAATTAATGTTTATTTTGCCAGAAAATGTCTCAGATGATGTCTCTGATATAAAGAACATTTTGTGCCTACTGAGTGGGCATGTACCTTTAAGAACACTATATCTCTGAAACCGCTTCACCAATTCACTCGAAACTTCACATACGGTGTATTTGTCACCCACATTTTCATTATTATTTATATGTGCCCAATGTCACGGTCAAATTACTTTGAAATTTCCCTTAAAGTTTTTGTTGGGCCCGCTTGCAGACAGAGCGATATAGTTGGCACATTGGTGTGCATTCAGGATAAAGTTTTTGGTTAAAGTGTTTTTTAGTTAAAGTTTAAAAGTTTTTATACTATCAAAGCCTCGGCGGGTGCGGCATGTTTTTATGTCAACGGGCTAAAGCTTTGTTGCAATAAAAAAAATTGTTTGTACTATCAAATGCCTCGGCGGGCACGACATGCAGGCCATGGCCATCTAGTTATTATGGCATGCGATTTGATCAGTCGGCCATCACACCATGACTAGTTTAGCACTTGATCAGTCGGCCATCGCACCAGGACTAGTTTAGCACTTGGTCAGTCGGCCATCACCCCAGGACTAGTTTAGCACTTGATCAGTCGGACATCGCTCCAGGACTAGTTTAGAACTTGATCAGTCGGCCATCGCACCAGGACTAGTTTAAAACTTGATCAGTTTCCCATCTCACCAGGACTAGTATAGCACTTGATCAGTCGGCCATCACACCAGGACTAGTATAGCACTCGATGAGTCGGCCATCGCACCAGGACTAGTTTAGAACTTGATCAGTCGGCCAGCGCTCCAGGACTAGTTTAGCACTTGATCTGTCGGCAATCTCACCATGACTAGTATATAACTAGATCAGTCGGCCATCGCTCCAGGACTAGTTTAGCCCTTGGTCAGTCGGCCATCATACCAGGACTAGTTTAGCCCTTGATCAGTTGGCCATCGCACCAGGACTTGTGTAGTCCTTGATCAGTCGGCCATCGCATCAGGACTAGTATAGAACTTGATCAGTCGGCCATCGCACCAGGACGTGTAGCCTTGATCAGTCGGTCATCGACACGACTAGACTAGTAGCACTTGATCAGTCTGCCATCGCACCATAAGTAGTATAGCGCTTGATTAGTCGCCATTGCACCATGCCCAGTATAGCACTTGATCAGTTGGCCATCTCACCAGCCCAGTATAGCACGTGATCAGTCGGCCATGCCGAGTATACATGTAGCACTTGATCAGTCGGCCATCGCACCAGGACTAGTAGAGCACTTGATCAGTCTGCCATCGCACCATAACTAGTATAGCGCTTGATCAGTCGGTCATCGCACCAGGACTAGTAGAGCACTTGATCAGTCTGCCATCGCACCATAAGTAGTATAGCGCTTGATCAGTCGCCCATTGCACCATGCCCAGCATAGCACTTGATCAATTGGCCATCTCACCATGCCCAGTATAACACGTGATCAGTCGGCCATGCCGAGTATAGCACTTGATCAGTCGGCCATCACACCAGGACTAGTTTAGAACTTGATCAGTCGACCATCGCACCAGGAATAGTTTAGCCCTTGATCAGTCAGCCATCGCACCGAGACTAGTTTAGCCCTTGATCAGTCGGCCATCGCACCAGGACTAGTATAGCACTCGATCAGTCGGCCATCGCACCATGACTAGTTTAGAACTTGATCAGTCGGCCATCGCACCACGACTAGTTTAGAACTTGATCAGTCGGCCATCGCACCAAGACTACTTTAGAACTTTATCAGTCGGCCATCGCACCAAGACTATTATTATATAGCACTTGATCAGTCGGCCATCGCACCAGGACTAGTTTAGCACTTGATTAGTCGGCCACGTCATCCTGCGTTACAGACAGAAGTGGTGGTCGGTGGGGGGGGGGGGGTGTAGTGTAGTCATAGACACAAACTGGTGGTGGTGGTGGTGGTGGTGATATAGACCGGAAACTTTTAGGATGCCAAATGTAGATGGCTGGTGTGTGTGGGGAATCATTGTTTTGTGTCCCCCGCGGTGGTGCGGAGTACCATGATGAATTACTTATGAATCGCAGGCGGGAGTGTAGTATTTCACCATGCCCAGTACGTATATCACTTGATTAGTTGGCCATCTCACCATGCCCAGTATAGCACGTGATCAGTCGGCCATGCCGAGTATAGCACTTGATCAGTCGGCCATCGCACCAGGACTAGCAGAGCACTTGATCAGTCTGCCATCGCACCATAACTAGTATAGCGCTTGATCAGTCGCCCATTGCACCATGCCCAGTATAGCACTTGATCAGTTGGCCATCTCACCATTGCCCAGTATAGCAGTGATCAGTCGGCCATGCCGAGTATAGCACTAGATCATTCGGCCATCACACCAGGACTACTTTAGCACTTGATCAGTCGGCCATCGCACCAGGACTAGTATAGCACTCAATCAGTCGGCCATCACACCAGGACTAGTTTAGAACTTGATCAGTCGGCCATCACACCAGTACTACTTTAGCACTTGATCAGTCGGCCATCGCACCAGGACTAGTATAGCACTCGATCAATCGGCCATCGCACCAGGACTAGTTTATAACTTGATCAGTCGGCCATCGCACCAGGACTAGTTTAGAACTTGATCAGTCGACCATCGCACCAGGACTAGTTTAGAACTTGATCAGTCGACCATCGCACCAGGAATAGTTTAGCTCTTGATCAGTCGGCCATCGCACTGCGACTAGTTTAGCCCTTGATTAGTCGGCCATCGCACCAGGACTAGTATAGCACTCGATCGGTCGGATATCGCACCAGGACTAGTTTAGAACTTGATCAGTCGGTCAGCGCTCCAGGACTAGTTTAGCACTTGATCTGTCGGCAATCTCACCATGACTAGTATAGAACTAGATCAGTCGGCCATCGCTCCAGGACTAGTTTAGCCCTTGGTCAGTCGGCCATCATACCAGGACTAGTTTAGCCCTTGATCAGTTTGCCATCGCACCAGGACTTGTGTAGTCCTTGATCAGTCGGCCATCGCATCAGGACTAGTATAGAACTTGATCAGTCGGCCATCGCACCAGGACTAGTTTAGCCCTTGATCAGTCGGTCATCGCACCAGGACTAGTAGAGCACTTGATCAGTCTGCCATCGCACCATAAGTAGTATAGCGCTTGATCAGTCGCCCATTGCACCATGCCCAGCATAGCACTTGATCAATTGGCCATCTCACCATGCCCAGTATAACACGTGATCAGTCGGCCATGCCGAGTATAGCACTTGATCAGTCGGCCATCACACCAGGACTAGTTTAGAACTTGATCAGTCGACCATCGCACCAGGAATAGTTCTGCTCTTGATCAGTCAGCCATCGCACCGAGACTAGTTTAGCCCTTGATCAGTCGGCCATCGCACCAGGACTAGTATAGCACTCGATCAGTCGGCCATCGCACCATGACTAGTTTAGAACTTGATCAGTCGGCCATCGCACCACGACTAGTTTAGAACTTGATCAGTCGGCCATCGCACCAAGACTACTTTAGAACTTTATCAGTCGGCCATCGCACCAAGACTATTATTATATAGCACTTGATCAGTCGGCCATCGCACCAGGACTAGTTTAGCACTTGATTAGTCGGCCACGTCATCCTGCGTTACAGACAGAAGTGGTGGTCGGTGGGAGGGGGGGGGGTGTAGTGTAGTCATAGACACAAACTGGTGGTGGTGGTGGTGGTGATATAGACCAGAAAATTTTAGGATGCCAAATGTAGATGGCTGGTGTGTGTGGGGAATCATTGTTTTGTGTCCCCCGCGGTGGTGCGGAGTACAATGATGAATTACTTATGAATCGCAGGCGGGAGTGTAGTATTTCACCATGCCCAGTACGTATATCACTTGATTAGTTGGCCATCTCACCATGCCCAGTATAGCACGTGATCAGTCGGCCATGCCGAGTATAGCACTAGATCATTCGGCCATCACACCAGGACTACTTTAGCACTTGATCAGTCGGCCATCGCACCAGGACTAGTATAGCACTCAATCAGTCGGCCATCACACCAGGACTAGTATAGCACTCGATCAGTCGGTCATCGCACCGGGACTAGTTTATAACTTGATCAGTCGGCCATCGCACCAGGACTAGTTTAGAACTTGATCAGTCGACCATCGCACCATGAATAGTTTAGCCCTTGATCAGTCGGCCATCGCACTGAGACTAGTTTAGCCCTTGATTAGTCGGCCATTGCACAAGGACGACTAGTATAGCACTCGATCAGTCGGCCATCGCACCAGGACTAGTTTAGTGGTGGTCGGGGGTGGGGGGTGTTGTGTAGTCATAGACAAAAACTGGTGGTGGTGGTGATACACATTGTTCCCACTGTGGGATATAGACCGGAACTTTTAGGACGCCAAATGTAGATGGCTGGTGTGTGTGGGGGATCATTGTTTTGTGTCCCCGGCGGTGGTGCGGAGTACAATGATGAATTACTGATGAATTACTGTATTGAACACACATGTATATGCACTGTGATACCGTACTTCACAATCCTCAGTTTTAAATTGTTTCTGTATCGTAAAACTGAACATTTATTCATTTTGAAAAACTTAAAATTGTGGCAGATGATCGAAATGAAAACCGGATGTTTACATGCGAAATGAACCGGTGCATCGGTATATTTTAACCACAGGATGACCCACTTTATATTCATACCATATACGAACGGATATCGTATGTTTTTGTATAATATTCGTATAGTACGTTTGTATAATGTAAACAAACTGTACTATACGATGATACGGTAAGTTTTTAACGGAAATAGCGAAAGAATGACCGCACAAACGGTATCGCGAAAGAATGACTGCACAAACTGGACCGCGAAAGAATTACCACACAAACGGTATCGCGAAAGAATGACCGCAACAACGGGACCGCGATTGGACCGCAATTAGACTGCAATTTCAGAGCGGACGAATTGCAATTCAACGACCGCTGGATTGCAATTCTTGGTAAGTGAATCGCAGGCGGGAGTGTAGTATTTCACCATGCCCAGTACGTATAGCACTTGATTAGTTGGCCATCTCACCATGCCCAGTATAGCACGTGAACAGTCGGCCATGCCGAGTATAGCACTTGATCAGTCGGCCAATCGCACCAGGATGCAGAGCACTTGATTCAGTCTGCCATCGCACCATAACTAGTATAGCGCTTGATCAGTCGCCCATTGCACCATGCCCAGTATAGCACTTGATCAGTTTGGCCATCTCACAATGCCCAGTATAGCACGTGATCAGTCGGCCATGCCGAGTATAGCACTAGATCATTCGGCCATCACACCAGGACTACTTTAGCACTTGATCAGTCGGCCATCGCACCAGGACTAGTATAGCACTCAATCAGTCGGCCATCACACCAGGGACTAGTTTAGAAACTTGATCAGTCGGCCATCACACCAGTATCTACTTTAGCACTTGATCAGTCGGCCATCGCACCAAGGACTCAGTATAGCACTCGATCAATCGGCCATCGCACCAGGACTAGTTTATAACTTGATCAGTCGGCCATCGCACCAGGACTAGTTTAGAACTTGATCAGTCGACCATCGCACCAGGAATAGTTTAGCCCTTGATCAGTCGGCCATCGCACTGCGACTAGTTTAGCCCTTGATTAGTCGGCCATCGCACCAGGACTAGTATAGCACTCGATCGGTCGGATATCGCACCAGGACTAGTTTAGAACTTGATCAGTCGGCCATCGCACCACGACTAATTTAGAACTTGATCAGTCGGCCATCGCACCAATACTAGTTTAGTCCTTGATCTGTCGGCCATCGCACCAGGACTAGTTTAGAACTTGATCAGTCGGCCACCGCACCATGACTAGTTTTGCCCTTGCTCAGTCGGCCATCGCACCAGGACTAGTTTAGAACTTGATCAGTCGGCCACCGCACCAGGACTAGTTTAGAACTTGATCAGTCGGCCACCGCACCAAGACTAGTTTTGACCTTGCTCAATCGGCCATCGCACCAGGACTAGTTTAGAACTTGATCAGTCGGCCATCGCACCACGACTAGTTTAGAACTTGATCAGTCGGCCATCGCACCAAGACTAGTTTAGCCCTTGCTCAGTCGGCCATCGCACCTGGACTAGTATAGCACTCGATCAGTCGTCCATCGCACCATGACTAGTTTAGAACTTGATCAGTCGGCCATCGCACCAAGACTAGTATAGCACTTGATCAGTCAGTCATCTCACCAGGACTAGTTTAGCACTTGATCAGTCGGCCACGTCATCCTGCGTTACAGACAGAAGTGGTGGTCGGGGCGGTGGGGGGGGGGGGGTGGTGTAGTGTAGTCATAGACAAAAACTGGTGGTGGTGGTGATACACATTGTTCCCACTGTGGGATATAGACCGGAACTTTTATGACGCAAAATGTAGATGGCTGGTGTGCGTGGGGGATCATTGTTTTGTGTCCCCGGCGGTGGTGCGGAGTACAGTGATGAATTACTGTATATTGAACACACATGTATATGTACAGTGATACCGTACTTCACAATCCTCAGTTTTAAATATTGTTTCTGTATCGTAAAACTGAACATTTATTCATTTTGAAAAACTTCAAATTATGGCAGATGATCGAAATGAAAACCGGATGTTTACATTCGAAATGAACCGGTGCATCGGTATATTTTAACCACAGGATGACCCACTTTATATTCATACCATATCCGTACGGATATATCGTATATACGAACGGATATCGTATGTTTATAAAATAATTCGTATAGTAACGTTTGTATAAATCAACTGATAATGTAAACAAACTGTACTATACGATGATACGGTAAGTTTTTACCGGAAATAGCGAAAGAATGACCGCACAAACGGTATCGCGAAAGAATGACCGCACAAACTGGACCGCGAAAGAATGACCGCACAAACGGTATCGCGAAAGAATGACCGCAAAAACGGGACCGCGTTTGGACCGCAATTAGACCGCAATTAGACTGCAATTCCAGAGGGGAAGAATTGCAATTCAAGGACCGCTGGATTGCAATTCTTGGTAAGCGAATCGCAGGCGGGAGTGTAGCTAGGTTAAATTAACCGCCTCATTGCCTCCTTCATTTAATGCACATATTTCGACTGTATTGCAGATATTAGTAAATTCGGAAACAAACGGGCCAACGGTCATTGACCTGCCACTTTTGGGTTCAAATGCCCGGGTTTGGAAGGTCCTCGAGCCAATTCCTACCCTTAAATATAAGATAAAAAAAAAAAACAATGGGTGACTTGCCTATTAAAATAGGACATGGGGTGTTGGCTGCTGACAGACGTCTGTCAACTTGGGTAGTGGAGAAAGGTCAAACTCAATATTTCGAAAATAAATACGTAATTTGTACTAGATAGAACTACAATAATCGTTTGTTTACATATGCTGCGGGAAATGGTTTCCTATAAGAATTTCCAAAGTATTTACGGACATGTTTGAACAGCGATTATACTTTGTCAAATTGGCGTTCAATTGTGGTACATATGAAACAAAAAGTAAATGGTATGGACAAGCATGACATACAAACAAATTAATGTGACACCAATATATTTTTTGACTAGATATGTGACTCGCCACGAGCAAACCTGGCTTATTGACTCAATGTAGACCGTAACAAATTCCTAAAAGTATCTAAACTGTTTGCTAAATTCATTAAGATTGTTTGTCTGACTCAATGTCAAACAGTGTAGACCCTGGTCAGACTGCGCGGATGCGCAGGCTGATCTGGGGCTACAATAGTCACATTGGCCATAAACCCCATTTTGTCATGGCACGTCACATATGTTCGTTATAAATGATATTGAAAGTTAGCGTAACTTTCAAAGCTAATTTCATTCCGCATTTGCTCTGAGATTTACACGAAGTTGATGCGAACTTTACACGAATTAATTTGATGAATTTCAAATTCAGCCAGCCTACTAAAGCTAGTTCAAAATTAAACGATATTGGTGGGTTAGTATTCGTCGATGTTCTCACTGGTCGTACTATATACGTGTAACACTATCAGAATGTATTGTCCATTCAGTTTCGACAACAATTATGGCAAGTTTTTTTGCTGGATTAAAGCCCAGAAAAATTGCCGTAGCAAACGCTGTAGCATACACGCCACAAGCTGAACCCCCCATCTGAGTTTGTACTGGTATATGGTTGAATTTTAAAGAAGTGCCGTCGTGTTTCAAAATAGCACAGATTTGCAGTATGGAATCTGTATCTAAGTCTTTTTATGCGCTATCAAATATATTGACTTCCCCCACCTTACACCCTATCGTAGAAATGGTAAACCAATGTCCATGTTGAAACGATCCCCGAAATAATATCTGCACCATATCTGACTGTGCTTGCTCAAAGAGTTTAACATTTTGTTTATAAACGCTAGGTTGAAACCCCACTAATATGCGTAAATTGTGACTTGAGTGTTTGTTGAACTGCCTGTATAATGGTGTCACTTAAAAGTCTACCCGACGAGATGTTTTCCCGATCTTCCGATTTTAATGTAGAGTTATGGCGGCCTATCCAAAGATCCTCCTCGGTGTTGCTGTTATCCTGTTTGTCGTCTATAACGATGACACTTGTATCTGTTTTATCGTTACTAACATTTTGTTTCTTTGATTTGACACATTTTGATCGATTTGCTTTCGTCGATTTGCTTTCTTAACACGTTTAACTTCACTGTTACCATTTTTAACTGACACTTGCTTCTTGTTAGGTCGCGAAAATTCCCAGAATGCTTTTTTCGTCCCTTTCGGCCTTCCACGTCTGGACTGTACATGCGGAATGCTTAGTTTGTGTCTCATGTCAGTGAATACGTCAGCATCAACGTCAGTGAGTGGAATTTGTTGTTTGTCTGTAGCCGTAATTCACATTTTAGTAAAAAATAACCCAGCTTATCTGGAGCGCTGGATACACCTTTCAACACCTTTCACCTGGTCAACCAAACTGGCATTGACAGCGCTCCAGATAAGCTGAGTTTTTTTACAAAAAAAGATCAGTTTTTATTTTCAAATATATAAATTTGGTGTTCTTTAGAATCGTCTCAAATAAACGATTCTAAAGAACTCCAAAATTCTATATTCTGTTGAAGAATGAATGAAATATACCAGAACTTAGTCCAAAAAAACGCAGCTTATCTGGAGCTCTGATTGACAGTGAAAGTATTTTCATGGAGAAATAGAGCATATAACATGGTCGGTGGGTAGGGGATGTAGCATTTTGATGGATTGGCAGTGAAAGTGTTTTCATGGAGAAATAGAACATATAATATTGTCGGGGGGGGGGTGGGGATTAGCATTTTGATGGACAGACATAGCATATAATATAAATTTCCTAGACAGATGTGGAACATTGTACATATGAACCGCATTCTCTGGTTTTAAGATCTACATAGCCCAATAAAGAAGACAACATAATCTGTCTACTTTATAAGTTCATAATTACCAGCGTGTGTCCATTTTATGCGACGTGTCCATTTACGATGTGTTCAAGCTGGAATCTTGTGATGTTACCGGCAGCATGGTACCGCATGGTGCAGAGATCATAAGTATATAAAAGGCACATCTCATAGACAAATAAGATAACCCTCTAATAGCATTAGCAGGTAATATAACAATGTAACGGCTGAGTATCCATATATCATGTGCACGCACACTCGGCCCTCTTCACGGTCTGACATATCGGCATTGTGCATAGGAGAACGAACTAACTAGGTTAAACTCACTGCACCGCCTCATCTTCATTTAATGCACATATTTCGACTGTATCGCATGTATTAGTAAATTCCGAAACAAGTGGGCCAACGACCATTGGCCTGATCATTTACGGGCTCATGCCCGGGTATGGACGGTCTTCGAGCCATTTCCCACCCTTAAATATAAGAAAAAAAGAAGACAAATAAGACACAATGCACATATTACGGGAATGACAGACAGCTAATACTTTCGTGGAAAAATATTAGTACTTTAGTGGAGAGATAAGACATAAAATGCACATCTCGTAGACAAATAAGACACAATGCACATATTACGGGAATGACAGACAGCTAATACTTTCGTGGAAAAATATTAGTACTTTAGTGGAGATAACTAAAAGCACTCTCGTAGACAAATAAGACACAATATATTACGGGAATGACAGACAGCTAAAATACTTTGTGGAAAAATATTAGTCTTTATGGAGATAAGACATCACATCGTAGACAAATAAGACACAATGCACATATTACGGGAATGACAGACAGCTAATACTTTGGTGGAAAAATAGTAGTATTTGTAGAGATCATAAATATAAAAGGCACTCGGAAGACAAAGCTCAATCACATATGCGGGAAAGCAGACATAATACTGGTGGAAAAAACTAGTAATACTTTGAGAGATCATAAATATAGGCACATCTCGAAGACAAATAAGACACAATGCACATATTACGGGAAAGACAGACAGCTAATACTTTGGTGGAAAAATAGTAGTACTTTGGTGGAGAGATCATAAATATATAAAAGGCACATCTCGTAGACAAATAAGACACAATGCACATATAACGGTAATGACAGACAGCTAATACTTTCGTGGAAAAATATTAGTACTTTAGTGGAGAGATAAGACATAAAATGCACATCTCGTAGACAAATAAGAATCAATGCACATATTACGGGAATGAATGCACAGACAATATTCTCCTGGAGAAATAGAGAAGATAATATACACTAGGGAATGTTACAGATAATCATGACAGACATTGTTGCATCCATATAAAACCTATACTCACCTGAACATTTTGAATCAGGTCCACGACATTTGTGTTTTCTGAAGAAGATCTGCGATTTTACAGCCTGTATAACACACGGAGATTGATAACGGATCACACAGATAGTTCTTGAAATATTTCACCTGCGAGTGTCCAACAATCAATGTCACCATGACTAAAGCACAGTAATGAAAGATTGTCACTGATTGTCACACGTTTCAATAATCCGACAGAGAAATATAACAACACTGAGGAGTGAAATATAACAACACTGAGGCAGTCAAATATCCTAAGAAACCAACTATTAAATGATTATAACGTTATAATATCCACGTAATATATACGATATGCAATATTGTAAACAACAGTTTAAAATATTATGAATTAATATCAGCAACACATTAAAATATTATGAATTAATATCAGCAACACATATATATTCTTTATTTCCTCCATATTGGAGAGTTCTTATTTACAACATGGAAAATTGCATAGACATATAAAGTTATAAACATCAAACATAATTACAATGTGAATGGAAGGGTAACGCATATCGAATTTCACATCAATGCCAGTAGACATTAGTCCTAAAATATGACGGGCGGTTACACTAATTCAATCAACGTATATACATGACATGTTATTAAAGAATGTTACAAAGTATCACCGTTATCAATCGGCTACGAACAGACTCTCTGTACAAATGTTGCATACAGACGCCATCAACAATACGTGTACCCATGTGAATGTGTTCGACCGCATTATCCACCCACCCTTACATCCCACCCTCCCCCACCTACGATCACGACACATTGTTGATAGCTACTGGGAGCAACATTATACTGGCAACGACATATCTGACACAGATCATGTTCCTGTGTACATGATCCACATACAATGTAGACCATGTACGCACAATTTATGTACGTCATCGGTTTCCGTGCCGAATAACTCCTCGGGCATGGTTGATACGCACGACAACAGAAAGTTAGTTCTGGCTTCTGTATTAAGAACCGCCATTTGATCTGCAATTACGGGGAATCTACGATTCATCTCCAGTATCATTGTATTTCTGAGATACCCTGTATAAGGGCACTCATTTATACAGTGGTCAACAACGTCTACGTCCAACATGCAACATTTACTACATGTAGCTGTTTCGTCTATTCTGGCTATCATTTGTATTAGTGACTTGCAATGTTCTTTGTACAGCACATTGCGGCGACTGAACTCATACAGCGGATGTGGGGTTATGAGTGGGTGCAATGTTTTGAACCTATCACATGATATGGCGTCAGTGCGCTCGCTCCACGAGACATACTCTGTTGTGTTTACAGCGGACCGGACTATTCGCTTCCATGCATCCTTTCTTGGAAAAGAGCCATGCATAACGAATGTGTCCATATGGTGTTTTAGATCATACTTATTCAGTACGTTTACAATATCTGGGATAAATCCCATTATAGAATTTGAGTTCATATTGTAGCAAACAATGCGACGGAGGAATACGTCCCTAGTGGCACAATGGTTTTGAAGCCTGCACATTTGCCCCAAAAATGTCAGTTTTCTCATATTGATTTCTGATTCCAGGCAATGTATACCCAATAAGCTTTAAGCTATCACTGTTCTAGTTCGCACTGGTAGACCCTGCATTAGCTTCACGCAAAACCTATGGGCACGTTCAAGGGAGAGAAGTTGACACGGTTTCAGACCGTTCCAGAATTCTGCACCGTATAGAGCTCTAGGAAGCACTACTGACGAGTATAGTTTTTTACAAGTTAGCGCGTTTATGCCAATGACTTCTGAGAAAAAATATAATTGCTACCAAACAATGCTAATTGAAATGGTTTGCAGTTTCATTGTATGTTATCGTTAATCCGGACAAGACATTCTTGTTTGTATATGAAGTGTTTTCTTTCATCAAACAATAACACATTCCTTTAACAATATGTTATGACGACACACCCATATACTGCATAATGTCCTTAAATTAAACGGAAGATCCGCGCAATCTGATCAATACAATATATCAATACATTTTATTCACTCTAAGCCACATACGTGACACACGAGGTATACAATAGATTACATAATACAACGATGGGTAAAAATACAAAATGCATATGTATAAGCTTACTAGTCATTATAACCATAAAGCATTTCTTATAAAAATAGCTAAATTTCTTAATTGCTTTCCAGATTTTTACTCAAATAGCAAAACCGTTTTCGAACTTCATCATAGAAACGGCACTCGAAAAGGAAATGAAACTCGTCACCGAGAGCACCAGCGCCACATTTGTTGCAGACCCTGCTTGCTCTCGGCACACCTGTCCATCTACCAGTTTCGACCGCCAGTCTATGATTACAAGTTCGAAATCTGGTCAATGTTTTTCTTAACCTTTCCGTGAGATTAATTAAATATGTTTCTAATCCAAACTCTGTTTTAAAGATTCTATACGTAATTCCACGTGAAGATGAATCGATGCTGGTGAGCCATGACTGAATAAACTGGTTCTGAAGCTGAGTCCTGGCGTAGTGGCTCAGCCAGATAGCATTAACATCGTTCTGGCTAAGCCATACGCCAGGAACTCCAATTTCAGTTAAAATAGATTTAACATTCTGAGTCCATCGGAAATGAGTCACATTTGCTTCATGTTGTGTATATAATAACTTATACATAAGAAACAATAATTTTCTCTGCTTCCCTGAAACTAATTTTGCCCAAAACGAAATAATTCTACATTTAATGTCAATAATAAGCGGAAATTTGCCGAGTTCTCCATAAACCATGAAATTTGGTGTGGATTTCTTTACCCCCAAAACAGTTTTACAAAATTTCAAATGAATTGTTTCTATAGCCGAAATGTTTTCAAATCCCCAGATTTCACAGGCATAGCAGAGAATTGGAGTGATACATTTATCAAATAACTTAAGCTGACAGTCTACTGGAGTTGACAAGTTGTTAATCTTTCTAAATAGGCCGAAAAGAGCTTTGGATGCTTGGTCAATCAAATGTTTCTTAGTCTTATGAAAAGTTCCGTTTTGTGAAAAAACATTTCCCAAATATGTAAAGTGGTCTACAATTTCAATTGTGTTATCGTTATATGTAAAGGCTATCTTTTTTGATGATTTACGTTTTTTGAAAATCATAATTTTGGTTCTTGATGCGTTTACTTCCAATTTCCACTGAATACAGTATTGATGAAAATAATTTAGAGCATCTTGTAGGCCAGTTTCTGTCTCAGACATGAGATCAAGGTCTACAATGTTTGACATCCGCGCAGTCCACATTACTTCGACCACATTTACGGCACAACTACATACATCTTTTTGTAGAATATTAACTTGGCAATAAGTTGCAATTCCCGCCATAGAAGGCCAAATGTATATACTTTTATAATATTGAGTTCATTATTTTTGACCGCATTTGCGATATATGGATAGATATTTTTTATTATAGAAGAATCTCGGCAGAAAGAGTGGAGATTACGGCAAACCGGGCCCATGTACATGTATACGCCTATGGTGAATTCGTATGACGTCTGTCAGCAGCCAAAACCCCGGCCTTTTGGCTATTGACAGACGTCTGTCAGCAGCCACTCCGATTAAAATAAAGTGTTTATCGCTCCTTTTGTCCGACTACATAAAGTGCAAACAGTTTACAACGGTTCGGTAGCCATCTTGCCGAAGAATTTCTTGCAGAATAAAAAACTTCCGTTATTCTGTTTTAGTCCAGCCGCCAAAAGCCGATTTTTGGGCTTAAACTTGTTTTCAAGTTTTTTATTACTGATTTTGCCTATGTAGACGTTCAAGTTTCAGAATCCGACTGATGACAACCTGTTACCCTGGAGCATTTGGAGAAATCTGCATACATTCAATATGGCTGCCAACTACATATATTGTGCAATATAATTGCATCCACAGGAGGAAATTAAACAATTTAAGACCGTATAATGAATGTATTGACATGTTGACACAAATTGGAAACTTTTAAATTCAATTCCTTAACTGCATATTGCCGCCAAATGTGACCATTTTACATAATTTCACTGATTAATCATATCAAAGAATATACCTTTTTTTCAATTCTGTGTTTATTAAAATATGTTGTTTTTTTTTGTAACTGATGTGAAATTATATACTAATCTATATAACAGAAGTCCAAGATGGCCACCATATATGAATATATTACACTGTACTTGCAACCGTATCTTAAAATAAGAAACACTATATACTTGCAATCGGGCCCCATATCAGAGCGAATTTGTATACCAATATTTTATTTATTAGGCATATAATTATTCCCATACATGTAGACACGTGTTTCAATAACATTAGTCGAAGATGGCAACCAAATATCATGATATTACCTGATAACCAACTTGTGTAGTAAATAACTTATGTAATTACACTGGGATACTGCATTTAATAATTTAAGTAAACGGAATCATGGTATTATTATTAAGTCACAAGGAACTTTTTTACTTTGATATACACCATTATACAGCATCGGCAATAACGTAAGTCTATTATGGCCGCCAGATATGAATATAGTACATTATAATAGTATACAATTATATAATAATATAAGATTTATAATCGTGTATTCAGTTAGATATTTTGGATATTGTTTTGTCTTGACATTTCATAGCAGCATTCATACTTCTATTGCTGGCAGGGAGATATATACTCAAGGACTTCCTAATTTGCATAAATACCAATAGCCGATTTCACCAACATTGCAAAGTATACTTTTCTAGCAAAGTATACTTTGAGGGAGTAATCATTTATTTTTCCTGAAATAGATTATTTCATATAGAACTAAGAACTCCATATATTTGATGATTAAAAGTATGCAGACTTATTATACTGAATTGATTACATTATCACAGCCAAAATGGCTGTGATAATGTAATAAATTCAGTATAATAAAAATTAATAAATTTATCCTTAAATTGACAATTTCTCCCTCAAAGTATACTTTGCTAGAAAAGTAAACTTTGCAATGTAGGTGAAATAGGCACCTGATGTCGTCTTTCATATCATTGACTCCAAATGCGCCATATGATTTACTGTGCAACATCACACGAAATTACTCCTCTATGGAGCGTCATTTACAGCTAGAGTGTCTAACCATAACAATTGAACAAGTACAACTGGATGATACATCTATATATTTCTGTCGCAATCGGTGACTACATAGAGGATATTCATATTTTTGCAACGAATATGACAAATATGTTCATCGAGTGGAGTATGGAATATGGACATTTCACACCACGAGATGAACACATATATAATATTCGTTGCAAAAATACGAATATTCTATTTATTATATACCGCTCCATGGAAATTAGCAGTTGTTTAGACTGTATACGGTAATGCATGTGTATTTGCAGCCTATTTGCGCTATATTTTTTCTAAATACAGAATATGAATGTAGATAGCGGAAGTAGTCGTATTTTCACCGGAAGTTGTTTATTTCATCGATGAGGACATATGACTTTTATTTACATGGTATAACTATGTATTTCATGGGTAGGTATATCATAAAATAACGTATTTCAGCCATCCAGTAGCCTTATTCCAGTTTATGGCTACCATTGCGTGCTCACAACCTACTTAGCACAACCACTCCTACTGATATTATTGCGTTTATGGGTCACATGTGTTCTTTCTCTCAAATTGGTCAGTTTCCACAAAGCAGCTGTATGCACATGATGGTTGATGTACAACATTTTAATACTACTTATAGCTTTGTAAGATGCAGATACGTAATTGGTGTGTTTTTAGACCAATATCGATGATGTAGAGCAACATATTTATATGATGAGGTAATGTATGTAGATCAATTTTCTCTGTGTATTGTTTCTAAGATAAGCAATAGAAATACTTTATTGTGTCGAATTGTTGTGTAGTTAAACAACATTAAATGATTTTCACTTGTTTAAACATAATACAGAATTCAGCACCTGTGAATGCATATGATATGTAAACACTAATAAGACATCACGCCGTCAGTATACGTATATGTTGAACAAATACATCAACCTTAATCACAAATACAATAATACCGAGAAGAACACGGAGATATTATTACTAAATACCATGGGGAGGACACAACTAATACAAATGTAATTAATATTATATGACAGTCAATCCAGTTGTGCCAATACTAAATACTCACGGTAACACTAATTATAGTACCTGCAGAAAGCAATACGCATAATGCACAACCATATATATAGAACGTGACAACATTTAAGGTACCATAATATGAATATGAGGCATACAGTAATCACGAAATTTTCATAGGCTAATATGAAAATGCTGAACTATTTAAATATCGTCCCTTCTTGTGTGGCTAAAATGTGTGTGTCATCAGTATACATAACTTAAGTATGTCATATGTAAACTATAATATTAGGTTTGCCGACCATGTTGGATTTTTACCATTTAAGAATGAATTGAATTCACATTTAATGTTGATGACTTATCTCGATAAGTCAAGTAAATCCACTTTATACTGTTAACATGGTTATAGTATGTTACTATCTCACGTGGAAACAACTATATGGCACACTATAGCTGTTTGGCAGCCATTTTGGATTCAATAAAACAACTATAGCATGCAAAATAAAGTTAAGCTCCTGCATGGAATGTTCCATACTCATAGATGCCAGACTATCTTGACACCTGAGCGGGAAACCCCTACATACGTCAATCAATTTCATTGGTCGGTTACTTTGCAGCTTTCCACATTGGAAAGAAAATGGCGAGGGTGATGAACTGCAAATGTTATGCACACTTTTTTACAAAGAAATGTTGAGAAATAACAAGTAAGGAAAGTAGATGCATATAAAATATTAATGAAATTTGGTGTACTTAATACTATTTAAATGTATTGTCAGATGACTTCGGCATCTTACAGTTCACGAAGTGTCAAAATTATGCGCGTATTCGTATGAAATTATACGTGACGCAACGGGATGGAAGCCAGTCTCTATAGCAAAGTAAATAATAAATAATAAAAGTCAGATAATGAAATATAGAAGTTAAAAATGATATAGAGACATGGCATGTTAATCTAAACAGGACTGTGCAAGTGGATCAGTCACTAACTTGGCTACATGTGCCATAAGCTCTTTTTCTTCTGACATGTCCATAATACGTTGATTTATATGCTGTCTTGTTACGCATTGATCAAACACAAGCTGACAAAAAGCAATGTTATATCAGACATTGCGTTTATACAATGTATCACGGTGAATCCGCATTTGAAAACTATTTTCGTTAAACTATACATTGGTTAAATGAATGACATCATGTGCCGATACCAAAGAGTTTACTGATACATTACATTGACCGCTATATGTATCAACGTATTTGTACCTCAATGAATCACTAGTTCAAAGACCATTTTGGCCGAAATCTTGCAAATGTCGAGCCAAGCTTTCAGACTTTGTTCATTTTCTGATTCTGGTAAAAGAAAGTGACAGTGTTGAAACACTTTTCTTAGCTTTCAAGATGGCCGCAATTTTCACGAACTGAACTGAATATATTTCTAGAAAGGTTCGGGCTTCTATCACAATGTGCACGAGCGAACAACTTTCTCTCCGTATTAAATATATTTATATTACAACGTATGCTATTTATAGGAATGTGTAATGAAGTTAACCCGCAAGTACAAATGAAATAACTCCGCCCCGCTCGGATTGCACTGTAAAACCAGCGGACGCTTGACGCGTCCAGACGCGTTCATATACATGCAATTTTAACGCATTGGTGTTCCAATTGGCCTTCAGGAATCCAGTAAATGCATCTTTCCTGAACTGATGTGTTCAAATGGTGTTCAGCACATTAACGTCTCCGTTCAAGCACTCTGCGGTAAATTTTTTATCAGCTTTCAATTGTGGTAGTTACAATGAGTTTACCTTCACAATGTATTAATAACACCATTTACGATACATTTTAAATATATTTTGCACAAAGTATGGTGTATGAAGCTACAATTCATAATTCGTTACGGCATTTAAACACTGCCGTTCACATAGCATCCATTGATCAACGCTCAAAGCGTACAGTGACGTAATTCTATTTTTAGCGGAGTATTTTTTAGATCCACGCGGTTCCATCATGACCATGGAATTCTGGGAATTGGGCGCAATTGTTATCTCTTTCCGGCATTGCTGCGCAAGGATATAGAGGACATTTAAATATAAACTGTACTTTTTATTTACTTATTCAGGTGGTTTTAACAAGTAAACTAATGGTAATAGCATATCTTCATACTCGCCAATATTTGTGGCAGCTCTTTGTAGTAGGGTGTTGCTTGATAAACGTGCAAAATGAGTCCGAATTTGCCTGCAACATGTGTTGTTTCTTTGTAGACTACATGCAATCATTTCAAAATCATACCATAAGGAATCAACATTTCCATGATTAAATTAGAACACTTCCATGTTCAAATTTGAACACCTTTCCGTTTATATTAGAGCACCACAATATGTGTGTGTGCTCATAATTGCATACCTACTTGTTCATGTGGTGTTCCAAAGCTGAACACTTGTAACTTGAACATGTTCTGGGTGTTCAATATCTGTTGCATCGTATTTGAACGCGTCAAGCGTTAATAATTGGAACACTTGGAATGTTCAATCTTGAACACACAACGTTCATGTTTTGAACGGTAATGTTAACCGTTTGAACACATAAATGTCCAATGTATCACACTAGTGTTCAAAGGGTGTTGATATTTTAACACTGTGCGTTAATGCTTTGAACATTAGCGTTAAGAAATAGAATGCTCGTTGAACGCGTCATTGCGTTCTTGATGTGTTCAATAGCTGTTGCATGTTGGTGTTCAAAGTGCATTCTAAAGTTGAACGTTTGGGTTTACAGTGTGGTATTTGAAAAAGTTAGTCCCCCAAAGATCCACCATGCTGTATGGGGAGCTCACTCGGAACCCCTCGCACCATTCCGTGTAGACGTTATATGTAAATCTAGAATAATGACGCAATTTTATTTTCGCCATAAAACGTGGAAAGATGAATCTGTGGCACAAATGTATGGGAGCCACTACCAGAAAGAGGAAGCTTTTGGCTTGTCGGCAAATGTAGCAAATGATGGGGATACGCTGTTCTCCGCGCAGTTTATGAAACATTCCTAAAGCTGCTACCGAAAAGCATGACAAGGCTGTACGAGTGTGCTAGCTGATCAGGAGAAACACTGGTTACACATTCAACAAGTTCCGTTTTCTGATGGCGGATAAAAATGGGGTTTCTTGGCTTTTCGACCAGTGTAGATCCAGATCAGCCTGTGCATCCGCACAGTCTTATCGGGATCTGCACTGTTCGACATACATTCCATCAATGCAACACACGGTATGCATCTAACACGCAATACAGCTCGTTCTCATGCTACAAGGGTGTCTATTTGACTAGAAACTACACTGGTCACAAGTCCCATTAGCCCCATTTCTCCAGTCACATCCACCATTATGTACTGTCAGACAACGACACAACAGGCGTGGACCTGGGTGCGAACTTGTTATCTCCACATGTCAGCTTGGATTTATATTAATTACAAAATGTTGCGACGGATGTCAAAACAATGTCTTGTTTTATCATACATTGCACGTTACATTCTAGACTTGAAAAGCTTGCATTATGTCCCAGTTCATTTCGGGTCACGTGTCTCGCAAGCTGCGTGTTGATGTGTCACGTGCAAATGACAATATTGTCCATGTGGCCATTACTATCTTGACGGCATCGTCCGAATCTTTAGTGCCATTTTCTCAGGGAAGTATTCACTGTGCTTACACGATACTTGTAGAGGTGGCAATCTCAGGCCGACAATGAAATATAATTCCCCAATCACTCCGCGACATTGACAGTGGAGGAGTGGCCCAGTAGGTAGGGTAAAGAGTGTTTCTGTTGTTGAAATTCATGGCATTTGAATGAAAAATGAATATTTACCACCAGGTATGTTAGTCCATTGTTTGCACAATTAGCAACGGAAGAAAAAATATATTTTACAAACACTACTTCCATTGTTTAGTTATTGCACCGGAAAAGATATGCATTATCAGGACTAACCAGAAAGCTAGAAAAATGATACACATTACTATTAATTGCTTCAATGTTCTATTTTTCCATGTAAAAGAGAAAACATCTTTCTCTATAAACCATAATTGAAGGGGACATCGGAAGAAGAGGGCTAACTCCCTCATGGAGTTAGCCCCCTTCTTCCATTGACCCCTTCAACATTCTTGTTTTCTATTCCTAGTCATGTAGGTGGGTCAGTAGCTGATGGGCAACCAGACAATATTAATTAGTATAATCGTTCTTCTGGCCAAATGTACTGACATAATCAAGATAACCCGTCTTTCCCTTAACTCACAACTATTCGCCGACATAGTATACAGGTCACTGTCTTTTAAATATGTCATTGATTTTGTTTAATATAAGTGGAAAGTCTGTTTATTGGAATGATAACCCATTTGCAAACCCTCGTATGCCCAAACAACACACTTACCAGCTTCTATAGTCAATGTGTATGTTCACGTGGTACTAACAACAACAACAAGTACTGAAACTTCCAGAATCCATCCGATTGAAAGTACACTGCGAAAGCCCATTCGTGTACATATCTTGGATGAAATCCATATTCAGGATGTTTAATGGTGATATAACTCAAGGTGTATTATCACGTGGTACTAACAACAACAACAAGTACTGAAACTTCCAGAATCCATCTGATTCAAAGTACGTATTCTTTTATAGTGTCCTTATTACGTAACGGATTTTGATGAAATATGGCGCATCAAACGCGTCTTGTTAAGCTGCATTTGGTGGTCTCTGTATTTTCGCCCAAGCTGCTGTAGTTTTTGCGAAGAATCGATTTCCGTGCCTTCGACAATTCGTTCCCACGATATAACAATTCGTTCCCTGGAATTAACATTTCGTTCCCACGAAATGACAATTACTAGTAGTTCCCTCAATTTAACAATTCGTTCCCTCGAATTAACAATTCGTTTTCACGATATATAACGAATTGTTAAATTGATGGAACTAATTGTTAATTCGTGTGAATGAATTGTTAAATTGAGGGAACGAATTGTTATTTCGTGGGAACGAAGTAATTAAAAAAAGATTTCTACTTCCTCTGCAGGGCTCCGTACATACTATACCATATACTTACGGAAAGGCAATGCGTTGGTGCTATGACCTACACACATCACTACAAGTCATTTGATGGTGAGGCTGCTGCAACGGAAAGTGTCATACCTTTCTAACAATCATCGTATACTGTGGTTTGTCTGAGACCTTCAAAATGAAATATATTCAACTTTTAACACTGGCGTTCCTTTAATAGATTTCGCATGGGAGATGTGTAGTTCCTTGGAAGACTATGTAGCATGTTTTAATATAAAAGTAACGGTGTTGACAATTCAAGTAAATTTAGGCAATAAAAGACACAGCCGTTATGACGTGTACATGTCAACATGACACATATATTAACGTATATGACCTTCATGGAAAATGACATGTTTGTTATTGCTGGATTGTTAGGGACACTTCATCGCTTCGTTCCGTCGCCGCGGAATGTCCATAATGTCCATTTCTAGTTGAATGAAGCTATGTTCGTGAAATAGGCTACTGGCCTGCCATCACCAGTAGCCTATTTCACCAACATTGCAAAGTATACTTTTCTAGCAAAGTATACTTTGAGGGACACATTTTCAATTTTAGGATAAATTTATTAATCTTTATTATACTGAATGTATTACATTATCACAGCCATATTGGCTGTGATAATGTAATAAATTCAGTATAATAATTCTGCATACTTGTAATCATCAAATATATGCAGTCGTTAGTTCTATATGAAATAATGCATTTCATGAAAAATAAATGATTACTCCCTCAAAGTATTCTTTGCTAGAAAAGTATACTTTGTACTGTTGGTGAAATCGGCTACATGAGCTAGACTGACAACAAATATCACAAGCCCCATTCTTCAACCACAGTCATAACCTCTTAATGAACCCAACGAGCCGCCGGAAGTAACACGTATGCCATGACATATCCAAGGTCGGTGACATTGTCTCGTGCGGCGGTTGATTGATGTCTATGCAATTCCATGCGTATGAATGTTGTTTAATAATATTTAGGGCTATCATGAGAACATGTTTACTATTACATATCTGAGATAAGCCACGTGATGTTCCTAAGAAGATGTGCGATTCTTCATGACAAGTATTTAAGAAACTAACTGTGATATTATCCGTAATATAACGTCGACAGTTGACCAACTTTTCATCAACATTACAAAGTATACTTATCTAGCAAAGTATACTTTGAGGGAGGAATCATTTATTTTTCCCGAAATGTATTATTTTATATAGAACTGACGACTGTATATATTGATGATTAAAAGTATTGAGAATTAGTATACTGAATTTATGATAATGTAATAAATTCAGTATAATAAAAATTAATAAATTTATCCTTAAACTGAAAATTTCTCCCTCAAAGTATACTTTGATAAAAAAGTATACTTTGCAATGTTTGTTAAATAGGATACATGTCGCACTGAACAGTCCAGTTCATCCAACATTCTGATCTATATACGCACACATTCTTGAAATAGCATCTCCATTGTTACTGTATCGTCAGATACGGTTAAGTCAGCGTCAGATTTATGTTACTATTTTTAGGAATCGCCATTTTAAATATCTATTTTTAGAATCATCAATTATGGCTATCGGTCGCCGTGTTGTTCGGGCAGGTTTATTCGCCGGAACTCGTGTACTAATTGTGTGGTAAAAAACGGAACGTTTACAAACGGTTATAATTCATATTTCATAATACCTATTTTGATGGTAAATGAATCGAACAAAAGGTATATATCTATGCTCCAATTTGGTATATAATATGTATGTTACACGACGGGTGTATTTAATTCACCGCAGACAGATCAATATTGTTATAAAGGCTGCCAATGGGTGCATCATCAGTGTGGGCCAGGCACACTTTTCTACTTTTTGTCTATGGCGATACAGTTTCAATTTATTGCAGTACTTTGATTATATGTGTTCCTCATTGAATCCGTTTGAACAAATGGAAACAACCCCAAGGAACGATATACAGTGGAACCTCACGAAACAGGACACCTAGCTATGTACCCAGCTCTGGTAGTATTCATAGGGGAGTTAGATAAACGTCGACGCGATAATGGAGGTACCTGTAATACCATATATGGCAGTGACTGGACACATGGGACTTATGGGATTTGTGACCAGTGTAGCTCCTGATCAAATATAACACTGCCTGATAATGATTTGCTTGTTAGAAGCATGGCAGGTGTTTCATTGATGGAATGGCGAAACGTGCAGATCCTGATCAGACTGTGCGGATGCACAGGCTGATCTGGATCTACACTGGTCCCATTTCTCCAGTCACAGTCACATATATCTTCATTCCGGACGAAAACAAAATGCAGCTGTGGTATTCCACCAATGATACCTTCCGTATGTCGCAAATATTTGACAAACGATCCGAGCAAATTATGTAGAGATAATGGCCTGGAACCCTAAACATATACTCGACGGCTTGAAAACGCAGAACTATAACTGGTCGGTTGACGGAACCATACGTTATTCTTGAGACATAAATTACCTTTGCAGCTGATATATCACGTAATATGTGACTATGTCTGGATAAATGGGAATTTGTAGCTTTGGGTCAGTCTAGCACTGGTCTGGGTCGCGCGTCTGTTATGTCGAGCAACCAACGTATATACCGACTTGTCAAAAGCGAAGTAATACTCGAAAACGAAAGGAAATCACGATTCGATGAGTTTTAGCCAATTATTTGCAAAGGACAAATTAACGTTCTTAGATTTTGACAATGTGCACATCGCTGTCCGAAATCAGTGTCAGACAAAGTGCTATACTGGTACACGACAAGCATACATTTATTTCATGAACATTCTGGTAAGTTGTCAGACAAGATGAACATATTACATGTATATTGTATATTTATTCATCATAGTTCTAACGTCTATGTCACCAGTATCAAGGTGTATGATCACGTGGTACTAACAACAACAACAAGTACTGAAACTTCCAGAATCCATCCGATTGAAAGTACGTATTCTTTTATATTGTCCTTATTACGTTACGGATTTTGATGAAACATGGCGCATCAAACGCGTCTTCTTAAGCTGCATTTGGTTGGTCTCTGTATTTTCGCCCAAACTTCGGTCTTTTTTGCGAAGAATCGATTTCCGTGTCTCCGACATACGTCTGTGCCAAACTCCCTGGACCACCAAATGCATATCATGAAGACGCGTTTGCTGCGCCATATTTCATCAAAATCCATTGCATATTATGGAAAACATTAAATAATACTTACTTTGGAGTGGGTGACGTTGTTGAAATTGTAACCACGTGATAATGCACCTTCAGTATGTGAGACTGAACCGTATACTTGAACAACCAGCCTATATGAAGGGTGCTATGCTAGCACCCTTCATATAGGCTGGTTGTTCAAGTATACGGTTCAGTCTCACAAGATGAGAACATAGTTACGTTGTTCGTCATATCATCTTCCAGTGTTAAGGTGTGTGTTCACGACGTGTGCTTCACAAATGTGGATGTGTATGGAGAAATGGGGTTTATGGGATTTGTGACCAGTTTAGGTAGCTTGATAATGACCTATCTTTCTGGTGAGCAGCATGACAGCTGTTTCATTGATGGAATGGCGACCAGTACAGATCCTGGTCAGACTGCGCGGATGCATAGGCCGATCTGGATCTACACTGGTCGCATATGCCCCATTTCATTTCTTTAGGGAACCGACTACGCATTAACTGAATATACATGGATTATTTCTACTGTCGTTTCATTGGTTAGACAAACGCATAGTTATGTCCCAGCGTATCCTCTCTGCACCGAAAGGCCATAAAACATCTATATATGAGCCGCGCCGTGCGAAAACCGGGCTTAATGACAACATTTTCAGTTTTTCCATTTTCGCGTTTTCTGAATTGTACATCTTTTAAAAGCCATATGCTGCAACAATTATCAATGTATCCCAATCATTTTAGAAGTATTTTTATGACGCGTGGTAAAAACTTATATGACGTTTTAGATCAATGACGTCGAAATTATGACGTTTTTATCAAAGGCGTATGCAAGGGGTGTTGATAAAATACGCGGACAAGTCCGATATATTTGTCATCTTTTATCGCATATCAACCAAATTTAGATATCTCGTAGCCTGGCCAAGTGTCTCCCATTAGGCCAAGACAAATTAATATAAAGTTCATAGCTCGTGTTGCAGTTGCTGATGTAACGTCATGTTTTGGATTGCGGCCCAAGTAACGTAATTTCGTATGAATAATTTTCAAATAAGGCATAGTGAGAAGTGTTGGCGTTTCCCTGTTGTTTGCTGCTGTCTGAAATAATTATTGAATAATAGCGACATTATTTAACATTTCGTATGCGACGAAATATTTAAAAAATCTGACATCATAACCGGAAATTATGTAGTTTAACGACTGCCAGCTCTGTGTAAGAGAATATGCCGGAAAAACCAAGATATTATATTAAACATGGGTATAGCCACCAAAATAATCATTCTATATCTACTCGTTGAGGAGACATTGCTATTTCTATGAAAATTAACATGGACGGCGGCCATCTTGGATTATGACGTCATATGGTTTTTGCCAGACTGACAACATTGATTTTTATAAACCTCAAGGCACAGTCTTATCAAAAAGTAATGTTGGCAATCTTCCCCCCAAAACATACACGGATCTACATTTCCTGACATATTGAACCCAACTAAATTGTCGCCGTGTCTTTCTTGAGGATCGCATTACGATCGCCTGATATACATTATTATGCAGTCAAGTACGGTGGCACAGAGGGGACATGAACATATTTTTTACTTTCGCGTGCACACGCAATATGTTTTGCGTGCGCACGCGATAGGTTTTGCGTGCGCACGCGATAGGTTTTGCGTGCGCACGCGATAGGTTTAGGTTTTGCATGCGCACGCGACATGTTTTGCGTGCGCACGCGATAGGTTTTGCGTGCGCACGCGATAGGTTAGCCAATGAAAGCTATCGCGTGCGCACGCGAAAGTAAAAAATAGTTTCATGTCCCCTCTGTGCCACCGTAGTCAAGTGATAAGCTAATGATTTGATACTACATACAAATCGTGCGAAAAGCAAGTTTATAACCATCAAATTTCCAATTAATTTCAAGACCTTTCGAAAACTCCACCGACCACACTGTGTGGTGTGTGCATTATGTATTGCTTTATACACAAACAATCAAGAAGCTGCATTAAAATCTCTGATTCTGAATCTATTGGCGAGATTTTGATGAATTTGTTTTGCCAAATTCAATACGAACCCCGGATAGTTATGTCAATATATATAGCTGCGTGTCTGATCAAATGAGTGGCATTAAATGGCATATCTGGCTATAAGTGTTCAAAAGTCTCAATTTACCAAGATAATAGATGGTAATATCGTTGGCATGCACTAGGTTCATAATTAAGGTTATTTAGGAATCAAAGTGCAGTGTAAGTGAAGACTTCGCTGATATGTAGCCAGTTAAATTATGCGTTCACCATTTTGAATTCATGAGGACAACCGACGAAAAAGAGTTATAATGTCAAAGAACGACGGTTATGCGACAATGTACAGCGCATCAAGCGTTTGTAAGTCATTGATGCTGTGGGCAACTCGTGCAAGTATCCATGCTATAATATATCAATATTTGATGGAATTTCATCAAATACAAAACAATGGGGAGGATGACTTTATGCTATTAATGAAAATGTACTTACATTAAAAGAATGTTTAGAAAATGCGTAAAACAGCAAAAGGTTCGTCGGAAGTAAAACGGGGAACAAACGATAATAGTGTAGCTTTTCACTGCTACGTATCTCCGATAATAGTGTCTGTTCATAGTAGCAAGGACACATACATGCACTGCAGTGCTGATATGCCTTAAAGGTACATGCCCACTCAGTAGGCACATGTTCTTTATATCAGAGACATCATCTGAGACATTCTCCGGCAAAATAAACATTATTTCACCATTACCCCACGTAGATTGGCATTATTATACATTTTATACCAGACGTATATTTCCACACTGATATCAGGGGCGATAACCGTGTTTCCTCAAAATGTTAGCGGACATTACTATTTATTATCTGCATATATTTGTTGATGTGCAATGATCATACTTTATAATCTGTCGAAAATATTATTTTTTCAATTAGTATAAATAATTAAAAAATGTCATGCGTCATTTGCATATGAAAATAGCCCGATACCACCGCGCGTCACTATCAGTAAAATAAAGATTACTAAATGATTTTATCCCGTCAACACAGTGTGTATGTACCGTGAAACACAGTGCCGTGAAACATTTTTGATATCCAGTCAATACTATGTTTGCATTTTAAAGCCATTTTTAGGTGTTGACGGGATAAATAGAATAGTAGGTTAGTGCCGTGAATGGGAAAAAATATCTGGCGCGGCACGGAAACGGGATGTGCTCGGCAGAGCCTCGCCCATCCCGTTTCCTGAGCCTTGCCAGATATTTTTTCCCATTCACGGCACTAACCTACTATTCTCTATATATCTGTATAGCGGGCACTCGTAATTTTTAGAACTGGTGGACGAGTGACACAATTATACACTTATTTAATTCCTATAAAGAACAGTTTGTGCCTACTGAGTGGGCATGTACATTTAAACGCAATATAACTACCCTAAATCACAGGGTGATATCCTAGGATGTCCTGTTTGGTTAGGTTCCAGTGTATTAGCAACACAACGACACGACACACCCCCACCCCCCCCCCCCCACCCCCCCCCCCCCCATCCTTCCAAATCGAGGATCCGAAAGACATACAGTGAAACCTCCCTAACCCGGAAGGACACCCTGGGAGGTCCCCAGGGTGTCTGGTTTAGAGAGGTTCCACTGTACATCATGCATTTGACCATTCCGAAATGTATTGGCGTGCTTTGCAATCATGAACATACATTAAGATCTGAGATAAATGATCAAGAAACCATCAA
This sequence comes from Conchocele bisecta, assembly GCA_029237695.1. Taxonomy (NCBI): domain Eukaryota; kingdom Metazoa; phylum Mollusca; class Bivalvia; order Lucinida; family Thyasiridae; genus Conchocele; species Conchocele bisecta. Next base: position 203,062,479 of record CM055265.1, on the reverse strand, counting down.
AAGTAAGATTACAGAGCTTGCCTTGGTGTCCGGTTTCGAGAAGGTCCACTGTATGATAGAATCAAAGGTCTCGGTCACCTCTGGTCACGTCTTTATTGTCTGTTCCACGTTCTGCCGCCGACGAACGTTTGGTTATTAAACACATTAAACCTGAACAATATTTAAATGTAAGTACTTTTATCAATAACAATAAAGTCACCCTCCGTATTTTTTTATTTGATGAAATTCGATCAAATATTGATTTTATAGCGAAAATACGATTTTCTTATGGGAATTTAATTTAACAAGGGGGCTAAAATAGATTTAAAAATAATATAATTTTTTATTTTCAAATTTAACTTTAGTTACATCATTTTCAAGCTATCTGACCAAGTTTCGGAGTCAATTTCCAAAGTTTTTCGTTTTTTGTCTCCTCCTCCAGGAGGACCACTTCCTTTTTCCCCATGTTAAATTCACAGAGGAAAATCATTTATTCGCAATAAAATCAATTATCAAATAAAAAAAGTTGGGGAGGGTGACTTTTTTGTTATTGATGAAAAAGTACTTACATTTAAATATTTTCTAAATGTAATGTGTTTAATAGCCAAAAGTTCGTTGGCAGCAAAACGTGGAATAGACAGTAATTACTAGTATTCCGTTTTTCTCATATCTGCCATATTTGTGGATCGCGACAGAGAAAAAAGGTATGACGACATTTGCGACCAGCGTAGTCCCAGATCAGCCTGCGCATTCGCGCAGGCTGATCAGGACCTATGCTGGTCGCAATTCAGTCAATGAAGTAGGCTAACTACCAAACAGCAAAACGATTATAATTTAATCATAGTAAAGTACAGCAAGACTAAGTTAATTGTTTCAAATGTGACAAGGTACCATTTCGCCGCCGATTGTTCATACATGGAGCCAGAGAACGTGTCAGTTAAGAGACACGGCGGTCAGTGGGCCGTAACGTGGCCCTGTATATAAACGTCGCCGTGCCCGCCACCTTCATAGCCCAAGTCGTGTCAACGGAGAAACGAAATCTGTCGGATCCGCCGGCTACCAAAATATAGAAACATGAAGGGATATTTTCTACTGCTGGTTGTCATAGTGACAGGTAGGATATGTTATTTTACATGTGTAGTTAGTGTATTCATGCTCACTTGTTGATGCGGTGGTGGGCTCGGGTGGGAGGGGGTGTCTCAACCGTCGATCGCATAATCTGTCGAAAAAATAGTGTATTACAGTAATACGGAGCCCCGCATGGGACATGAATTATTTTTATTAATTCGTTCCCACTTAATAACAATTCGTTCCCTCGAATTAATTAACAATTCGTTCCCACGAAATGATAATTCGTTCCCTCAATTTAACAATTCGTTCCCTCGAATTAACAATTCGTTCCCACGAGATAACAATTCGTTCCCACGAATTAACAATTCGTTCCCGTGTTAAATTGAGGAAACGAATTGGTAATTCGTGGGAACGAATTGTTTATTCGTGAGAACGAATTGTTAATTCGTGGGAACGAATTTAGGAAACAAATTGAAGAAAGAAATTGTTATTTCGTGGGAACGAATTAATAAAAAAAAAAGAATTCTACGTCCACTGCAGGGCTCCATACAGTAGCACGTATTTAGTAAATGGTATGTTCTACGAGAGTGCAACTGCACGAATACTGTGAACTTCACATGCAAATGAGACTCATCCATCGCATAATTGAATATTCCCAGTTTACGCGAATATGTTATTTATTTAATCAGGCTTATTCGTTTATTACACAATACATTAACTCTCTAGATGGTTCAGTCCAGCAAGTGGAATATCACCGTGTGGGTGACACAAACAGTTAAGTCTAGGACATTGACATATACATAAACTTGGTCTGAATTTGTCACGGAATCATAACATATCAAAACCGGATGATTACATATTTGAAATATCAATCTATTAAATAAAAATAGCGGGTAAATCTAAACACTTTACCTACATTTTACTTCACTCATTAAGTCGTTTTGTTAGCGAGGTGAAGGGCGGGCAGAGATACATACCAAAGCCGTACAAAGTTCTTTCTCTGTTAAGCGTCCTCGTGCGGGTAGGTTTTGAGAGCGGTTCTGTGAAAAATCAAACAAGCTCTGTGTGCTATTTGACACTATTTGCTGGTGAAGTTATATGAAAACTGATTTGGGACGTGTGCACGTTTTATATCCGTTCATGAATTTACACTTAATAAGTTTAATTAGAGTATTTTCTTCTTATTTTTTCTAAAGTTTGCTCGCGGAAATTTAAATTTGTGCTAAAAACTTCCTCAACCCTTTGCAGACTGCAAAGGGTTGAAGATGTTTTTAACATAAATTTACATTCGTTTTTTTTCAAGATCTTCTTCGTTTTGCCGGATACGTATGTAGGTTTTGGCCATCTGGGTGGACGCTTAACTGAGAAAAATAATGGCATGGACTACTTACAACAATGCTGCAGTTGGTAACACTATATACGACAATATTCCTTCATTCATTCAGTCCATACAAACGGCAACATATAATTTAAATAAATGTGAACAAGGCTTCTGAAAATAGCCTGTATATTAATCATGGGTACTGAATAATGTAACCATGGTAACGGATAACCTTATTAGTGTGTCAGCCCTCGTCTCCACATTCATATTAATTCATAACGAGATCATGTTTAGCTCTGTATTCTGATTTATACTACAGTGTGTTTACCAAGAGGACGTCGGTCTTAGGTAATAAAATCCTACGTCGAACTGTTGGTACTCATAGAAAGATAAACATATCATAGCAAATGCAAATAATACTTAAAATTCCAGTTGCATCGCGCCATTTGAATGGAGCGGTGCAACTGAAATTCTAAGTATTATTTTGGGATATAAAAAAGACGATGACCATTATGATATGAATGTACGTGAACATGCAAACATTACATGCCTCAGGAATGAATATACGACATTCTTTCATTAGCGTGAACATGTGCTACACATGAAACAGGCATACTAACATATAAGCGACATTCCTAGTTGCGAACGGTAACTCTTGCAATTAACTCCCGTACCGTCCGTAGCGGTACGGTACGGGCGTATATTGCAAGATTTACCATTCGCAACTGCGACATTCCATACAACCCCGTTTACATGTAGGGAGAAAGGAATAAGTTAAACATTCTATTCTCAACACAAATTTAACTAAGTCATTTGTTTTAATTTATCATAGAATAATTCCAGCACAAAAATATTTACACAATTCCCTAACATTTGATTGGTCCGTAGCAAGTCTCTGTCCAAAATTTATATCCCAGTAAACTCCCATGCCGAACTACTTTCCGTAACCGTCAGGCGCATTTAAAATAATTCTTAAGAAAACGGAAAATAAAAACATTTTCTTGATGAATTTATTTCAAATGCTTTTCCCGCGACTTTTCCAAGTTTATACCCCGATAAATTCCACAAAAAGGCCATTAATTCCTATAATAATGTCGGTATATCGTGTGGACAAATCACCACTTCTCTAGGGAAACGATTTAAAAACTCAACAAGGAGGTAGACACGTTAGTATACACCCCGATGTTATTATAGGAATGAATGGCCTTTTTGTGGAATTTATCGGGGTATAAACTTGGAAAAGTCGCGGGAATACTGGACGAAGGCCGGAAGGCCTCGTCCAGTATTCCCGCGACTTTTCCAAGTTTATATCCCCGATAAATTCCACAAAAAGGCCATTCATTCAAGGCCGGAAGGCCTCGTTCAGTATTCCCGCGACTTTTCCAAGTTTATATCCCCGATAAATTCCACAAAAAGGCCATTCATTCCTTATAATTCCAGCATTTGAAATAAATTCATCAAGAACGTGTGTTCATTTTCCGTTTTCTTAAGAATTATTTTAAATGCGCCTCACGGTTACGGAAAGTAGTTCGGCGTGGGAGTTTACTGGGATATAAATTCTGGACAGAGACTTGCTACTGGCCAATCAAATGTTAGGGAATTGTGTAAATACGTACACCGTGACTTTGATGTATCGATTCCGGGTTATTTTGATATTCGCTTCGGCTTATATTTAAGGGTGGTAATTGGCTCGAACACGTTCCATACCCGAGATATATAGCCCAGTAAAGAAGCAGGCCGATGGTCGTCGGTCTAGTTTATATTTCCGAATTTTTATAAATGTTGCATTTATTCAGGCTCCAAAAGTGTGCACCACATATAGGAGAATCTATGCAGGTATGGTCCATTGAGGTGGACTCCAGATAACATTGTGATTCTAAATTAATGCTGTGCACTAATGTGGGTATAGTACATGTATCTGATGTCTCTGACGGCCACTCCATTTCTTGCCTTTATTGGTTGAGTACTGTACTTGCCCTCGGATACACCCATCATTTATTGATCACAGGGTTGTGTCCACCCAGACTGAAGATGGACTAAGCCCACTTCTTACATTTTGATATACACATGTATGGCTTTGCCATTGCTACATCTGAAAAATATATATGAGGAAGATTGTAACGACAGAATAGATATATATTATTTTAGTTCATTCCCCCTATGTGATTGAAAAATTAGTTTTGCCTAAAACATTTGCTAATTGATAAAGTATTAACAATGTTTAACAAAGCTTAGATGTTGTGCATCCAAATGACATTAGGCCTATATACTATGACAAATGAGTGTAGGTATGGTCCCTGCTATAAATAAACTATTATAATATATTACGAGGCCAAGGACAAACGCTCGACCAATCATCAGCTGTGGTGAATCATCTGTACACAGGTGTAAACTCTATCACTGACCTGGAACAATACATTTGCTAAATATGGTAGTGCGTACTACATTTTACTATTATATGGGACTTGTGAACAAATCAGCAGCAAGAACACACACCACGTGTCGGCTCTGTGTCATTGAATGTCAAACCACACTAGTGACCTCGATTTAGTCGAAATAGACCTACTGCGTATTAATTTTGAGTGTGAAATTTCGCGCTTTCCAATTTTGCGCTTCCCAATTTCTTTCTTTGCACAGCTCACACTGTGGGTCATGCACTAACTATAAATCTTATTTGATAACTAAAGGTTACTTATTATGCATCTCTAAACTGTAAGCTGTGTTTGGTAGACACATGCTATTTATAGTAAATAGATATCTACATGCTGGTTCACTTGCCACTTTTTCACCTACATGTATGTGACAAAGTTTTCTCGGGGCGGGTATTGTGTACCACGAGGACATGGGGGCCGTGATTATTATACCATGAATTCTATTAAATGGAGCTGATGCTTGAAATTTGTTCATTTAAAAGAAAGAAAAAACATTCACGTGTATTCGTGGCCTGCGCTGATCCAGCTCTGACTAACATCTGTGCAGCCCGGACTGTATCACCACTGATCACCTGCACGACATGTGTTTTGGGTCGGATTATTATTATTATAACAATAGTAATAACCCGCATTCACATATGCCAGGCTGAGTAAATTGATCATTGTTTGAAGATTTCTCATTGATTATCAATTAGTAATGTTAATTCATTTTAGTAGTCTGTGGACCCCATCTCGTTGTGGCGCATCGCCTGCCTACATGAGCTTTATAGACGTCACCATGCTTATAGTCTGTTTCACGAAAGCTGCCCAAATTTTACGGCTATATAAACAATGCAAAAACAATATTTTTTTCGATAATATTAAATTAAAGCAATATTTAAGAATGAGCTTTCTTCTTTTTATTTCGTGAAATTTTGTCAAATATTGGTTTTATTACGAAAAATTTATTTTTCTATGGGAATTTAACATTGGGGGCGTGGGGGTTGGGGGGGAAATGAGGTAGAGGATTTGTGGGAGGAGTCAAAAAACTATTATTTTTTTTTAAATTGGAAATGATCTAAGAAAACAAAAGTTCAATTTTAAAAATCGGTCCAGTATTTCTGAAATTCTAAAAAATTTCCCCAAGATAAATCCCCATAGACATCTTCACTCCGTGAAGATGTCTATGGGGATTTAACATGGGAAAATTTTGTTTTCGAAATAAAATCAAAATTTGATCAAATTTCACGAAATAAAAAGAAGGCTCATTCTTAAATTTTCCTTTAATTTAATATTATCAACAAAAATATGGTTTTTGAATTGTTTATATGGCCGTAGAATTTGGGCAGCTTTCGTGAAACAGACTATAGTACTTATCACACATGCCTTGTTTGTTTCTTATTCCACCTGCGTGTGGACTGAAACTCTATTGCGAAAATAAACGATTTGTTCTGTTCATTTGGATAGATAGTAAATTGCTATTTATACTCATAATATAATGTTTGGTCAACTTATATAATTGTGAATAAATAACATATTTCACACCACTGGCATTCGGTGTGTTTCGGCTTTCATCGGTATAGCTATATATATATGAACAATGCTACTAACTTTGGTCGGACACGACCTCGTATCATAACAAAATAACATGTTTAAAATTGTAATTGTCTATGAATTCTATGTATTTCTGCAGGATATCAATACTTCTCAAATGATCATATGAACTTGCCACTACAATATTGACGTTAGAGCCGTGAAACACATTATTTCATTTGTTATGATACGAGGTTGTGTCCGACCTAGGAAATGGAGCTATAAATGAATAGGATATTATTTGCATAAACTATGTTATTTTGGCAAGATAGCAATACTTCTCAAATGAACATGCCCACTTTCCGCCAAAATATTCACATTAGCGATAATAAAATCGCGGAATGTGTTATGATACGAGGTCGTGTCCGACCAAATTTAGAAGCCTTGTTCATATGCATGTATAGTTGTACAATGAAATCAGAAACACGCTGAATTCATGTGGTTCACCCTTGTTCGTTTTTACATCGGTTCGGTATATATTAAACCTGTACTCCCACATTCTAGCTTGTAATATGGGGAGACATATTCGTTTCAGTAATTTCCAATAACCTTCAAAGGGAAGCACAACATTTAAAAACGAGTGACTATATGCATATTAGTTTTGGACGTTCATTAGATATGATATTTTTCGGGCAAATCAACATTCATTTACCATTACCGGACTTGTTAATTGGCATTTCAATACTCGTTATTATAGCAAACATGAATTAGCACTCTCTGTCAGGTGCGATAACCGTGTTTCCATAAAAGGTTAACGGAGGAAACAATTTGCATATCAAAATAGCCTGATACATACGCGCGTCTCTATCAGTAAGTTAACATTTACAAAATGATTATTTCTTTATAGCGGTCATAGTTACACACTTATAAACCCATTTAATTCCTATAATGAACATGTTGTGCCAACTTTAAGGACATACTTCAAATACTGTACATGGCATTACTATATTACACACATATTAAACACGTTTAGGTTACACTTCTAAAACATGTTACAAAACTGTAGCCTAAATGTCACGTGTTTTGTTTCTAAACACGAGTGAAACACCGGTGTTTTACTTTGTAACATATCGTAAAATACGTAACGTGTGAATTACATTTTTAAAATAAACATGTCTATGTAAATAATTTTGTTTCGTTTCAGTTGCTGGTACGGATTTGCCCACCCGTTTGAAGAAAGGGCCGAGACCGCCAAAACGTACGCTATTACTGACGGAAACTGTAATTGTGTACCTACTGTCAGTTTCACGAAAGCTGGCCAAAGTTTACGGCTATACATGTATAAACGATGCGAAAGCAATATTTTATTTCGATAATATTACATTTTGTCAACATTTAAGAATGAGCCTTCTTTTTATTTTGTGAAGTTTGTTCAATATGTATTTTATTACAAAAATACAATTCTCATGTTAAATACAAATAGACACACAGAAATGGACCGATTTTCAAAAGCTAACTTTTGTTTTCTTAGTTAAATCATTTCCAAGCTATCTAACCAGGTTTCGAAGTGAATTTCCTTTTTTCTCATTTTTTACTCCTCCCACAGCTCCTCTACCCCTTTCCTCGATGTTAAATTCCAATAGACAAATCAATTGTTCGTAAAACAATCAATATTTAACAAAATTTCACAAAATAAAAGAACTCTCTATCTTAAATGTTGACATTATCGAAAAACGATTGTTTTTTTTCATTGTTTATAATTGTGTAAAATTTGGGCAGGTTTTTTGAAACAGACGTTAGGTCTAAATTACATAATCTAGGTCCATACCGACGTTGTTTACTACTTCATCTGTGTTTTTTTTTTACTACATGTACTTCACCTGTATTTCCTATTTTCGATATCATACAGAAACTATAAAATACCGATGGTGTAGTAAAGGAGACGCATTTAATTGATATAAATAATAAAAAATGTCCTGCCTCATTTGCAAATCAAAATAGCCTGATACATACGCGCGTCTCTATCAGTAAATTAACATTTACAAAATGATTATTTCTTTATAGCGTATCATCTATATGTATAAAGGAACTAGTATACAAACACACATATTAAGTAGTGAAAGTTCTACAGCGGAACCGCAGTAAATCGGACATCCTGGGGATCTCCCATGGTGTCCGGTCCATGGAGGCTCCACTGTACTACTGTCTGTTTCACGAAAGCTGCCCAAATTTTACACCCATATAAACAATTCGAAAACAATATTTTTTTCGATAATATTAAATGTTATAAAAATTTAAGAATGAGCCTTCTTTTTATTTCGTGAAATTTGGTCAAATATTGATTTTATTGCGAATTGTTTTTTCCCCATGTCAATTTCCAAACATTTTCGTTTTTTGACTCCTACCACACTTCCTTACCTCTTTTTCCCCCATGTTAAATTCCCATAGAGAAATAAATTTTTCGCAATAAAATCAATATTTGACCAAATTTCACGAAATAAAAAAAAGGCTCATCCTTAATTTTTCCTTTAATTTAATATTATGAAAATAAATCTTGTTTTTGAATTGTCTATATAGCCGTAAAATTTGGGCAGCTTTCGTGAAACAGACAGTAAACACCCGCATGTACATCGGAACATCTCTAAACCGGACACGAAAGAAACTTCTGTAATCTTATGTTTGATGGGCTTCTTGATCATTTATCTCAGATATTAATATTTGTTCATATTTGTAAAGTACGCCAATACATTTCATAATGGTCATATGCCTGATTTACAGTGGAACCTCTCTAAACCGGACACCCTGTGTGTCCGGTTTAGCGAGGTTTCACTGTATTTATTTCCATATGGACTCACTCTTGTAATCCATTATGTGTGATGACTCTGTTCCCAGTGTGCAGGGACCAGCTTCACTAAATATCGTACGATTAAGACGCTCGACAGTGCAATACTGAACTTCAGAATGACAACAAACACTGCCTAAAAGATGTAGTGGATGCATTGATTTGTACTTGTTTGGTAAAAAACAACAGCCTTACAGTGTGTGTACTGAATACATTATAGAAATGAATGGCCTTTTTGTTGAATTTATCGGGGTATAAACTTGGAAAAGTCGCGGGAATACTGGACGAAGGCCGGAAGGCCTCGTCCAGTATTCCCGCGACTTTTCCAAGTTTATATCCCCGATAAATTCAACAAAAAGGCCATTCATTCCTTATAATTCCAGCATTTGAAATAAATTCATCAAGAAAATGTGTTTATTTTCCGTTTTCTTAAGAATTATTTTAACTGCGCCTGACGGTTACGGAAAGTAGTTCGGCATGGAGTTTACTGGGATATAAATTTTGGACAGAGACTTGCTACGGACCAATCAAATGTTAGGGAATTGTGTAAATATTTTTGTGCTGGAATTATAGAAACCTTCGTACGACGTTGTTATCAACGAGCTGCATATCTATTGGTTGTCATTACAGCAGGTCGTATGCCGCCTGTTAGGTTAGACACCACCAAATAGTTTTACTATATACTTTAACCGAATGCCATCCAATAAGGCCAGTCTCTCCTACTTTCACTATTCGTATGTATGCTGTGGGACCCACTTGTACATGACCTGCAGCCAGTCTGTACTGGTTCTGCATGAACTTAGCAATAGGTTCACTTACTCCTAAGAAAGAAAAATCCAAATGCTACAAATATGCTGAACACTGGTGTTAAAGGCACCCCAAACTGTTCCTCAATTGAAAATGGGTAGTAATGGATCAAGATTTGCAAGCAAACGGTGTTTGTGACCTTAAAACACCCGCACTATTTTTTTATACCGGACTACTTTTACACCCTGGGCGATTTCGCACCATTTGGTGTCTTCTAACCTGTTATGGTCCCTGTCCATCTAGGCCACCCAGCGCTCCCGCCCACCAAGACAAAGTCTGGCCCTCCACCTCCGCCACATGGAGGTATGTGCTGTATTCACACGTACTGAGTTTCAAACGAAATTAGACATAACAAATACACACATGTTGAAGTAGCAAGGTAAATATAAACATAGGTTTAACCATTTCAACCCTAAGGAACTGGAATGGACTGTGATATGCTAATGTTCCGACCAATCCAATGGTCACAAAATGATTTTCAGATTCGTCCATTTATGAAAAGGGGGTGTTTTTGTTCTCAAAAATATTAAAATTACTTTCAAAAAGTGCAGATCCTGATGAGACGGCTCGTTACGAGCCGGTTCATCTGGATCTGCACTTTTTGCATAAACCGATATAGCGGGATTTCGGGTTCAAAAGGTTAAGTAACGGACCAAGGTCTATATATACCTAAAAGTATCAATAAGTGGGAAAGACATCAGTTGACAAAGACAAGTTTACTCCCTGTGAGAACACAATAATGTGTTATAATAGGGAGTAAAAATAATGTTTAACTTACTTTTCTTTCACTTATTGATACTTTTAGGTATATTTAATATATTTATAAGTATTGGTATGTTACTTCAATCTGTGTATAACAACATTAAATAAATACATAAGAGCGGCAATAAGTGAAACAATAAGTTAAGGACTGTTTCTTTGTACTCTCTGTTATACGAGAATTCTCGTATAATTGTAGCCGATTTCATAAACATTGCAAAGTATACATATCTCGCAAAGTATACTTTGAGGGAGTAAACATTTATTTTTCCGGAAATGCATTATTTAATACAGAACTAACGACTTCATATATTTGATGATTAAAAGTATGCAGAATTATTATACTGAATGTATTACATTATCACAGCCAAAATGGCTGTGATAATGTAATAAATTCAGTATAATACAAATTAATAAATATATCCTTAAATTGAAAATTTCTCCCTCAAAGTATACTTTGCTAGATAAGTGAAATATGTTACACGGAGTACACAGAAGCAGTCGTTAATTCATTGTTTCACTTACAGACACTCTTATGTATATGTAATGAATTTACAGACCTTGCTCCGTTACTTCAACCTGTGCAAATACCAAGGTGTATGATCACGTGGTACTAACAACAACAACAAGTACTGAAATTTCCATAATCCATCTGATTCAAAGTACGTATTATTTTACATTGTCCTTATTACGTAACATATTTTGATGAAATATCGCGCATCACACGCGTCTTGTTAAGCTGCATTTGGTGGTCTCTGTATTTTCGCCCAAACTTCTGTCGTTTTTGTGAAGACACGGAAATCGATTCTTCGCGAAAACGACATAAGTCTGTGTCGAACTCCCAGGACCACCAAATGCAGCTCTTGAAGACGCGTTTGTTGCGCCATATTCCATCAAAATCTGTTGCATATTAAGGAAAATATCAAATAATACTTACTTTGGAGTGGGCGACGTTGTCCTTGTTGTAACCACGTGAGCATGCACCTTGGATACTATGTTTAGTCAATACAAGCTGGCTTCATTCGTCCATCATCGCTAGTTATGTTGGCTGAACACTAGACGCTCAACACTCTCATAATTAACTTCATTCAGCTAATGTATGGTTCGCTTATTACCAATGGTGATTCACAATACCTAATACGTTTGGCAGACATAGGAATCGTGTAACATACGTTTTCAATTTCTGCTCAACCGAAAACGTACGGTATAATGATGATTCGCCTGTAAGAGTGCCCGACTATTATAGAGTATCAGATTTTGAAAACAGCTCATTTAAACACCATTGTTTTTTCTTCAGCACCGGGCATGGCACATCCAGCAGTGCTGTCTAGACCAGGCAAGCCTCCAGGCTATGCCGTAGTGTTCCCTGGTCATGCTGTACCTCCCGCAGGCCCCGCCGTATCGCGCACTGGTCCTGCCGCACCTCCCGCGGGCCCCGCTGTACCGCCTGGCGTGCCACCCCCGGGAGCTGTTTATCCGCCACTCACCAAGACCAAGAAGGGAGCGCCACCACGCCTACTTGGAGGTAGGTAGTTCAATATTGCTATATTGCTTAGCAGCTTATACTCCAAGATAAATATATACATAACGTATACGTATGGAAGCGTCCTGGTGCCGATGCTAAAATATATGTATCTACTATCTCCTAATTAGGACTTAGCATCTCCTAATTAGGAGATATTAAGGATATATTATCTCCTCATTAGGAGGTAGTATCTCATAATTAGGAGTATCTCCTAATTAGGACTTAGCATCTCCTAACCATCTCCGCTGATCCCAAGGTCAAGGTCACACATACTTAGTCTCTTTACAAAACTTAACGTCAGAGAAATATGTTATAACTTCTATTTCCTTCATCTAAATGCTTAATATTTCACACATGCATTCCTGTAAGGCTCTACTACCATGCTGTGCCAAATCCACGACCGTAACTCCCGCTGATCCCAAGGTCAAGGTCAAATACTTAGTATCTTTACAAAACTTAACATCGGAGAAATATGTTATAACTTCTATTTCCTTTATCTAATATGCTTAATATTTTGACACATGCATTCCTGTAAGGCTCTACTACCATGATGTGCCAAATTCACGACTGTCCAACCCCACTGATCCCAAGGTCAAGGTCAAATACTTGGTCTCTTTACAAAACTTAACATCATTGAAAATTCTTAATATTTCACTTGTGCATTCCTCTAAGGTTGTACTATCATGCTGTGACATATATACGACCGTCCAACCCCCGCTGATCCCAAGGTCAAGATCACATAGTTAGTCTCTTTACAAAACTTAACATCAGAGAAATATGTTATAACTTCTATTTCTTTCATCGGAATTTCTTAATATTTCATGCATGCATTCCTCTAAGGCTCTACTATCATGCTGTGACAAATCCCCACGGATATCGAGGTCAAGGTCACATACTTAGTCTCTTTATAAAATTTAACATCAGACAAATCGGTTATAACTTCTATTTCCTTGATCGGATCTGCTTCACATTTCACACACGCATTGCTCCACTGGACCACCTTGTGACAAATTCACGTTCGTGCCGCCCCCGCTAAGCCCAGAGTCAAGGTCACAAGCCCACACACTTAGAAATTATTTTACATATTTAGGGGTACCTGGGCCCACGCGGGGGGGGGGGGGTATTCCGTAAGTCACGCTTACTGGCCAATCTAGATTTTTATAGCGGATGCTTTTTTTCTTGCCTGTTTATGATGTGAGTTGTAACATATATGTCTTGTGAGTGTACTTTTACGCAAGGTACATGTCGTAGAAATTATTTTTATGTGGTGACATTTCGTTCTGTCAAATAATTTCTTTTGGAACCATACACTAATTAGTGCATGTTTTCTTCATCACATGACATGTAGTTTATCGTGCACAAGTAGCAGTCGGTCAACCAACTACTGTCTGTTTCACGAAATAATTTGTGACCTGAATTGATCTAGGTAGATAATAGAAACTTGTAAAAAATATCTAGCTAAGAATGTGGGTGGAATTGTAGCCGAGATGTTACGAGCTCCCCACACCCCACCCACTAGATTGTGAAATACTATACATTGCAGTTGCATTCCCGGCTCGACCAGCCGGTAGACCACCTTAGGTACCCACAAAGTATACTTTGAGGGTGAGAAAATATTTTGTTTTCAATTTTTTTTTAAATTTATTAATTTTTATTATACTGAATTTATTACATTATATTCAGTATAATAATTCTGCATACTTTTAATCATGAAATACATGCATTTGTTAGTTCTATATGAAATAATGCATTTCAGGAAAAATAAATGATTACTCCCTCAAAGTATACTTTGCTAGTAAAGTATACTTTGCAATGTTGATGAAATAGGCTACAGGTGTGCCATATAGCGGCTTGGTATTCCAGGCATTATAGGTTAGACACCTCCAAATAGTTTTACTGTATAATTTAACCGAATGCCATCCAATAAGGCCAGTCTCTCCTACCTTCACTATTCGTATGGATGCTGTGGGACCCACTTGTACATGACCTGCAGCCAGTCTGTACTGGTTCTGCATGAACTAAACAATAGGTTCACTTACTCCTAAGAAAGAAAAATCCAACCTTGTCATATCCTCCAATATTGTTTACATTGTTTGGCTACGGAAACTCTGTTTACATCGCGTGACCAACATGTTCAGTGTTTTCTTTTAAATGCTACACATATGCTTAAAACTGGTGTTAAAGGCACCCCAAAATGTTCCTCAAGTGAAACTGGGCAGTAATAGATCAAGATTTGCAAGCAAACGGTGTCTGTGACCTCATAACACCCGCACTATTTTTTATACCGGACTATTTAGCACACCCCCTGGGCGATTTCGCACCATTTGGTATCCTCTAACCTGAGAGCCAAATTGGGACCATTGTATCAAGCAACACACAACAATTTAGCTATCTATATATTAACAGGTGCGGCAAAGACGCCCCCATGCCGGTTCGTACCTGTCTGCGGATCTGACGGTTTTACCTACATGTCCGAGTGCTTCCTATTGACGTAAGTACGACCATACATACATTGTATTACCATATAAATCATTGCAATATATGTTTCTGTGATTGCACGAAGAAATGAGGTTTATGGGTTTTGCGACCAGTGTAGATCCTGATCAGCCTGTGCATCCACACAGTCTGATCAGGATCTACACTGTTCGCCGTTCCATCAATGAAACACCCATCATGCTTCTAACAAGCCATGTATATCGTTATCAGGCTACAAAAGACTGCCATGTGATCAGTACCAGAATTCACTGTATGTAACGGTTACCTGTAAGTTGCACTGCGTTACTGGCATTGAATTCGGGTTTTATCAGGTAACCTGCCCTGTATTGACCGAATACGTACTGACTGATAATATATTGTTGTATCAGGCATTGACCTGATATCAACATCCGGGTTACAACAAAGTGAAAACTGACATTCCATTGGTCGGTTGACGTCACGTGACGTTACCGAATGACGTCTGTGTAAGGACGCAACGTTAACAAGTCCTCGTTCTGTCTATAGATAACGACGTCATCTGTGGTCATTTTCGAGCATAAAACGTTACCTGATAAATAGAATAACAGACTAGTGTATTTTGATATCAAGTTTATCAGGCTCGGCTCTGAAACGGTAGGAATTCCTCAGCAAGCTTCGGAATTCCTACGCGTTTCCTAGCCTTGCCGGATAAACTTGATATCAAAAGACACTAGCCTGGTATTCTCTATTTATATCCCCGATAAATTCAACAAAAGGGTCATTCATTCCTTATAATTCCAGCATTTGAAATAAATTCATCAAGACAATGTGTTTATTTTCCATTTTCTTAAGAATTATTTTAACTGCGTCTCACGGTTACGGAAAGTAGTTCGGCGTGGGAGTTTACTGGTATTCTCTATATTTGATCAGGTGCTTTATAGTCACAAATACAATAAGCCCAATGTCTCCAATCACAGCCACGTATGCGACTATCCATGTAATTTTGTACCAAAGAAGGTGTTTTTTCATGAAACTCTGATATATTCCCGGTTAAACTAGGGATTGGTGAACAGCAGACGGTTATACAGGGCAATTGAATCGAAATCCATAGAAACGACAAAAAATTACACATGGATACGCATGCGGAGAGCTTTTCCGCTAATATTGGACCATTTCAGTGTCCTGTGCCAAGCATATAATAGGATACATCGGTGACTCAATTCGATTCAATTTATTAGTGCTTACATTAAAGGTACATGCCCACTCAGTAGGCACAACATGTTCTTTATATCAGATACATCATCTGAGACATTTTCTGGCAAAATAAATATTATAGGAATGAATGGCCTTTTTGTGGAATTTATCGGGGTATAAACTTGGAAAAGTCGCGGGAATACTTGACGAAGGCCGGAAGGCCTCGTCCAGTATTCCCGCGACTTTTCCAAGTTTATATCCCCGATAAATTCCACAAAAAGGCCATTCATTCCTTATAATTCCAGCATTTGAAATAAATTCATCAAGAAAATGTGTTTATTTTTCGTTTTCTTAAGAATTATTTTAACTGCGCCTCACGGTTACGGAAAGTACATGCCCACTCAATAGGCACAACATGTTCTTTATATCAGATACATCATCCGAGACATTTTCTGGCAAAATAAACATTCATTCACCATTACCCAACGTATTGATTAGCATTATTATAAGAAGAAGATTATACATTTTATATCAAACGAAAATTTCCACAATGATATCAGGGGTGATAACCTTGTTTCCTTAAAGTGTTAACGGATCTTACTATTTATTTGTGTGTATTTAATTTTTGATGTGCAAAGATCATATTTTATATTCTGTCGAAAATATTATTTTTTCAGGTGACGCATTTAATTAGTATAAATAAATAAAAAATGTTATGCCTCATTTGTATATGAAAATAGCCTGATACTATCGCGAGTAACTATCAATAAAATAAATATTACTAAATGACTATATCTCTATAGCGGGCAATCGTATTTTTTAGAACGGGTGGAATAGTGACACACGTGACACACTTGTTTAATTCCTATAAAGGAACAGTTTGTGCCTACTGAGTGGGCATGTACCTTTAAACATGTTTTGCTTCTCGCCAGAATGTGTTGTCATTGGAGATGGGGGAAGAGCAAAGGAAATACAAGTCAATCAGTGTAACCAAATAAGTGAATACATGTAACATGATAACCTGTGAGTCGAGTTCTGCACAGATGGAAACCGTTTTGAAAAGTTCTGTGTCAATCTGGGATGTACATGTACGTTTAACCTCACCCGAATTCTCTGTATGTAACTAACGCAGGGCGTAAGTCGCCCTACGTTACATACAGGGATTTCGGGTTAATTTTTACAATGAGACATGCATGGATTAATCTCTTAATCGTGATTCAAATAATCAGTCAAGTTTAATTAATATCTAATTTGCATGATTTAGTTTAAACAATATGTTATTTCATATATACATGTAACAGGTTACATATACACAAGGCAAGTGCTAATAGGATTAGAAAACAAGCTTTGTAAAAGCTTATGTGAATTCTTCTCCTAATTTGAATGATTTAACCACCATTTTTCTTCAATGGCCATCAGAAACACATACGAGACCGGCATATTGATAGGCTAAATTTGAGATACACTTGTCATAAAGGCAAATATTCGGGTTGTGCGTTGTGCGTGTTTATTTAATACTACAAAGGAACGTACGTTTCGGTTTTGCGTTTTACCCAGGAAAAGCAATTACCAAGCAAAAATGATGAACAAGGACACATTAATGTTATCAGCAGACACGTTATTGTCGTCATATGACCTCAGACTGACCATTTGACACAATACAAAGGTATACATTCCATATATAACTACCGAAACCAGAGGTAAATCACTTATACATTGCATGTCGCAGCAGATGATAATTACGTTATAAACTAACAACAGTGATTCAGCAAGTGTCACAATCAGCGTTATAGACGATACGCGCTTGTCAAAAAGGCACGGCATCATTGTGGCCGTTATCGGAGAGATTTAGCTTACGGTGTTTGCGACCAGTGTAGACCCAGATCAGACTGCGCATCCGCGCAGTCTGATCAGGGTCTGCACTGTTCGCCATTCAGTGTATGAAATACATATCGTGCTTCAAAGAAATAGTTATAATATAGAGAGACAGGTACCTTTGTATATTCTGTAGATATGCCATTTTCTGGCAAAATAAAAAATTATTCACCAATAATCTCAGCACAAAAATATTTACACAATTCCCTAACATTTGATTGGCCCGTAGCAAGTCTCTGTCCAAAATTTATATCCCAGTAAACTCCCACGCCGAACTACTTTCCGTAACCGTGAGGCGCATTTAAAATAATTCTTAAGAAAACGGAAAATAAACACATTTGCTTGATGAATTTATTTCAAATGCTGGAATTATAAGGAATTAATGGCCTTTTTGTTTAATTTATCGGGGATATAAACTTGGAAAAGTCGCGGGAATACTGGACGAGGCCTTCCGGCCTTCGTCCAGTATTCCCGCGACTTTTCCAAGTTTATGCCCCGATAAATTCCACAAAAAGGCCATTCATTCCTACATTACCCCACGTATCTATTGGCATTATTATACATTTGATATCAAACGTAAGGAGAGAAACTCTATAAGATAGCAATCTTTCGTTCCAAACCTCTTTACACAGCTTGTATAGCGAAAAACGATGTAATTAATATTTAATAAAATGTGTTTATACAAAACGCAAATTTCCACACTGATATCAGGGAATCGCAACCGTGTTTTATTAAAATGTTAACGGACATTACTATTTATTCTCTGTATTTATGTTTTGATGTGCAATGATCATATTTTATAATATGTCGGAAATACTATTTTTTAAAGTGACGCATTTAATTAGTGTAAATAATTAAAAAAACAGGGCTCCAGATAAGGAATTAGTAATTGAGTATTGTTTCTCCATCATTTCTGAAGCAATTGGGTATTTCGAAATTTAATTTGGGTAAAATTAAATCACACTACTGTTTACACATCAACAGACAGCAATTATTGAAAAGTTTGTTTCGAAATTAAAACATATGTTGCCATTTCATTTGAAGTGTCTCCTTGGAGACAATTCTAATGAAATACCAAGATGTGTTTTCATGGAAAAATAAGAAAAATATGCTATATTGGTGGTATGTTTATTGTTTTCTGCAGCATGATAAAGGTACCACAATTGTTCTCATTGCTTTTTGATACTCACTACTTCTGATTTCAATTGGGTTTTTGGCAATTTTAATTGGGTATTTACGCAAATACGCGGCTTATCTTGAGCTCTGAAAAAATGTCATGCATCATTTGCATATAGAAATAGCCTGATACCACCGCGAGTCACTACTGATGATCAGAAAATAAATATTACGGAATTATTATACCTGTATAGCGGGCACTCGTAATTTTTAGAACTGGTGGAATAGTGACACAATTATACACTTATTTAATTCCTATAAAGAAAATTTTGTGCCTACTGAGTGGGCACGTACCTTTAAGGAATAATATAGAACAAAATCGTTGTTCGCATCCATACTATTATTTTGTGGCCTAATTGAAGTAACCTTACGGCGTAATTCGAACTTGATTTGACATTCAAAGTCTCAGCAAGATAATGGTGACAATAGGATCAGTCTGTCGTCTGGCGTGTGTCATTGACAGTTCTGTACTGTACTAGCTACACTAATTCGCCTCCGATATGTTATCTACGGCTACATTTTGACCCATTCAAAAAATGTGAGCAACCGAAGTGCATATTAAATACTAGTAAATTGTCAAAAATAATAGAACAGGGAAATCATTTCTCCATGGAAGTCATCTGTTCTCTAGTTGTTGTTCAACATTCAACATAACGAAATGAAGCTTTCGAATTTACAAGATATACATGTAAATGTCAGATAAACACATTGACAAGGTAAAATAACCAATTTCTGCATGTGTATGTTCTTTATTAATAATTTATTGATACAGCTTTGACAGTTTTATATCGCTAACATATCAAACACGCCGGATAATCGATTGCCAAAATCACTCTTCCATGCGTTACATTAAAGAGATGGGGTTTAAGTTGCTACCCTCACAAGATGTATGGAGCGAGATAGCAATTTTGTTTCTAAGTACTGTACATGCACTGAGCCTCGTATATGCTTGGAAAGTGATGAAACAGAATGAACCCTTTCACCCCTAAGTAACTGGAATGGCTTTTGATATGTTAATTTTTCAACCAATCCGATTTTAACAAACTGAACCCCTTCAACGTCACAGGCCTGTATAGTGGTATTGGCAAAACGTGTAGATCCAGATGAGCCGGCTCGTGACGAGCCGTCTCATCAAGATCTGCACTTTTTGCAAGTATTGTTTTGTATATTCATATTTTTACATTCCATTTATATAAATTTACTAGTCTTAAAGGTACATGCCCACTCAGTAGGCACAACATGTTCTTATTATCAGAGACATCATCCGAGACATTTTCCGGCAAAATAAACATTCATTCACCATTACCCCACGTATTTATTTGGCATTATTATGCATTTTATATCAGACGTAAATGTTCACACTGATATCAGGGGCGATAACCGTGTTTAATAAATGTTAATGGACATTACTATTTATTCTCTGTATTTATGTTTTGATGTCCAATGATCATACTTTATAATCTGTCGAAAATAGTATTTGTTCAGGTGACGAATTTAATTAGTATAAATGATTAAAAAATACATGTATCATGCCTCATTTGCATATTAAAATAACCTGATACCACCGCGCGTCACTATCAATAAAATGAATATTACGAAATGATTATATCTGTATAACGAGCACTCGTAATTTTTAGAACTGGTGCATAGTGACACAATTATATACTTACTTGATTCCTATAAAGAACAGTTTGTGCCTACTGAGTGGGCATGCACCTTTACGACTAGTCAATTTATAAAAATGGGATGTGAACATATGAATATATATCACGAGCCGGCTCATCTGGATCTACACTGTTTGCCTATACCGCTATACAGGCATGTGGCGTTGAAGGGGTTCAAGTAACCCACACGTAACTGCCATCAACAATACGATTAGATCACACCCCCTACTGAGTGATTGCATAAGACACTGTCAAGAAATTGAATATCTTAAGCTACATATTGTAATCAGTGGCCAACATTTATGAGACAAGCCATTGTACTTGTACCTATAAATGATGTCGAAAGTTGATCAAATTTTCAAAACAAATTAGTAAACATACTATCGTATATTTTATAAATATTTTTCTTGAAAAATCGCATATCATCTCAGGTGCAATATCACATGTCTTGTGTCAAATGTGGCTGTGACTGGAGAACGAGAGCTTATTGGTTTTGCGACCAGTGTACATCCAGATCAGCATGTGCATCTGCGGTCTGATCAGTAGCCTATTTCACCAACATTGCAAAGTATACTTTTCTAGCAAAGTATACTTTGAGGGAGTAATCGTTTATTTTTCCCGAAATGCATTATTTCATACAGAACTAACGACTGCATATATTTGATGATTAAAAGTATGTAGAATTATTATACAGAATTTATTACATTATCACAGCCAAATGGCTGTGATAATAAAAATTAATACATTTATCCTAAAATTGAAAATTTCTCCCTCAAAGTATACTTTGCTAGAAAGTATACTTTGCAAAGTTGGTGAAATAGGCTACTGGATCTACACTTTTCGCCATTCCATCAATGAAACACACGTCAAACTACAAACAAGCAAAGTAGATTGTTACCATGATACAGAGGGCCGTTTCACTAAACTTCGTACAACTAAAGTGTTCATAAGTGCAAAATTATGATGAAATTCGATCAAATATTGATTTTATTGCGAAAAAAACGATTTTTGCTACGGGAATTTCATCAAATAAATGTTTTTGGGGAGGATGACTTTTTTGTTATTGATGAAAAAGTACTTATATTTTTAGATTTAATGTGTTTAATGGCCAAATGTTCGTCGGCAGCAAAACGTGGAACAGACAGTAGTTAGTATGCGGCTGTATAAGAGCACCGGGGTCGCAAGTGGGGCAAATGGCATGACATTACTCACAGTGGTAAATGACGCACTCCATCTGTTTTCGTATCAGACAGGATTATAGCAGGTCCGCTCTGATATTTCATACGTTATTTTTCCGCCGATATTGAGTTCGTAAACATTCGATATGTACCGTAAATAATGCCGAAAGTTGACACAAAATTCAGAGCCCAAGCGGAAGTTAAGTTCGCATGAGCTCGGATTGTTTTGTCAATTTTCGTAGTCATATGCGGAAATTATGATGGATTTTTCGAAGTCGGTATGGGAGAATACGGCGATGTGACAACGCGAGGTATTTCCAAAGCATCGCAGGTTATATAGGTACATAGATGAGACTAGCCATGTGAATTTGTACCTAAGAAGATGTACGATGTCTTATAAAACAAACATTGCGATATTTTCCTGAAATGACGTTGAAAGCTGACTGTCAAAGTATAAAATAACTATGACTTTTCTTCAGTAACCAAGAACCCACTCTTCCAACGTTTCGGCACAATGCCTTTACCAAGACCTTTATCAAGGAATTAATTTCCTTGATCAAGAAAACTAAGTCCTTGTCACAAAACCCATACACCCAATGTCTCCTGTAACAGCCACATATAGGTCGGGAGCTGAACTATTAACAGCTATTCATCAACGGTTACAAACTGTCAGCGTTTCATGTTCCAAGCCTCCGTATGCCTCTGTGTATTCAGTTTACCAAACAGCAGCTTTCTTTCTGTAATTACGTAATTTGTGGTGTGATATATGATGCTACCAACCTAGTTCTGATTACATAGCATGCGCAATTCTTTTTCTATCTCGTTCCCACGACATAGCATCTCGACCACGACATAGCATCTAGTTCACACGATATAGCATCTCGTTACCACGACTTAGCTATGTCGTTCCCACGACATCATAGCATCTCGTTCCCTCGAGATAGCATCTCGTTCCCACAAGATAGGATCTCGTTCCCACGATATAGGATCTCGTTACCACGAGTTAGCTATGTCGTTCCCACGAGATAGCATCTCGTTCCCACGAGATAGCATCTCGTTCGCACGACATAGGTAGCCAATGAAAATGCAGCATAATTACCGCCATATTTCTTTCATCCAGCCATAGTTGAATATAGTCCGGTAGCCAAAAGCCGTGGTGTAGCGATGTAGTACAACTTGTTTCCTACAAAGCGGAAAACGGACGGCAGCTTAAAAGGGACATGCGCAATTCTTTTTTTATCTCGTTCCCACGACATAGCATCTCGTTCCCTCGAGATAGCATCTCGTTCCCACGAGATAGGATCTCTTTCCCACGAGATAGCATCTCGTTGCCACGACATAGCATCTCGTTCCCACGATATAGGATCTCGTTACCACGAGTTAGCTATGTCGTTCCCACGAGATAGCATCTCGTTCCCACGAGATAGCATCTAGTTACCACGACATAGCATCTCGTTCCCTCGAGATAGCATCTCGTTCGCACGACATAGGTAGCCAATGAAAATGCAGCATAATTACCGCCATATTTCTTTCAGCCATCATGGCCATAGTTGAATATAGTCCGGTAGCCAAAAGCCGATTTGGGGCTTTACCTTGCTTTGAATAACATGTTTTTTTTTATTACTGACTTTGCATATCCAGAACTACTTTTGAAATCAAACTGATGACAAGCTGTCTGTCACCCTTGAGCGTTTTGAGAAATTTGCACAAATTCAAGATGGCTGTAAAATAGATATAGTGTGCCATATAGTTGCATTAACATGAGGAAATTAAGCAATTTAAGAGCGTAAACTGGGTGTATTTAACATATTGATGAAAATTGGCAACTTAAAAATTCAATTCATTAACTGCAATATGGGAAACATCCAAGATGGCCGCCAAATGTGACCATTTGACGTAATTTCATTAGTTCGTCACAACAAAGAGTATACTTTTTATAAACTAAATAGCAGAACTCCAAAATGGCGGCCAATTATAAATATATTACATTATACGTTCAATCGTATCTCTACATAAGAAAACATATAAAATAGCACTCCCATCCTATATCAGAGCAACTGTGCGTACGAATATTGTATTTCGATACAGAATTATGTTAGAACCTTAGGTACGCAATTAGATTATAGTTTCAACAGCAGTAGTCCAAGATGGCCGCCAACTATATTGATAGTATTGTAGCAAATAGCTTATATAATTACACTCGGATGTCACATCTAAGTAATTATACAAAACACTGGTTTAAGTCAAGATGATCATTTTTTTCTTAAGTTAATATACACTATTAGACAACTTTCAATAACAGAAGTCTAAAATGGGCGCCGGATAATAATATAGTACATTCTACTAGTAATCAAATCATATACTGATATAATATTTAAAATAGTACATTTGGTTATATATACGTTGGCTTATTAAGTTTATTTTGGAAAGCCTTCTTGTCTTGCCATTCCACATCAACATTCATGCTGAAAATATTCTGACACCAAATCCAAGATGGCTACCAAATTATGTAATTATAACTTATATAGCGCGGCGTTGGCAGGAAGATGTAGTGTGGAACTTGACAGTAAACTTTAATGAATTCCTAATTTGAATGAATACAAGAGGTTTTCTTTCATACCATTGGTTCCAAAAGCTTCAATATGCTCAACATGTTCACTGTGAAATCACACGAATTGGAATCAAATTTAATCACAAGTTCAATAATTCTGAGTGTGGACACAACTAATACACATTGAAATGATATATATGACAGTCATTCCAGTTTTGCCACTACTAAATCACGGTAATTATAACATAGTACACACCAATATATACAACGTGACAGCCTTCAAGGTATCATGCAATGGATATAAGGAGTGCAGTAATCACGAAATGTAATATACTAATATTACAATGCTGAACAACGTAGCTGTTATCCATTGCGGCTAGAGATTTGGTGTCATCATTTCTTCTTATTTTCTTATAGTTATATCTACAATAGTAACTTCAGTGCTCCAGATAAGGAATTAGTAATTGAGTATTGTCACTCCATCATATCTGAAGCAATTACGTATTTCAATATTTTGATTGGGTAAAATAAAATCACACAACTGTTTACACATCAACAGACAGCAATTATTAAAAGTTTGCTTCGAAATAAAAACATGTCTTGGCATTTCATAAGAATTTTCTCTAATGAAATACCAAGATGTGTTTTCCTGGAAAATAAGAAAAATATGCTATATTTGTCGTCTGGTTAATATTTGCTGTAGCATGATAAAGTTGCCACAAATTTGTTATTGATTTTTTATACTCTCTACTTCTGATTTCAATTGGGTTTTTGGCAATTTTAATTGCGTATTTACGCAACTACTCAGCTTATCTGGAGCTCTGGTAACGCTCATTTCGTTGTGATTAGTTTGTCTTTATCGTATGATATAGTATTCGTTTCAGATTGCATTGCATGTTGATGTCCTTTTGATGCATGCTGGTGAGGTAAGCGAGAGGTTTGCTAAACAGGTTCAACCATCCAAGTGTTTTGTTGTATGCACGGTTCTGCAACAACCGATGTGCGCATGTCATTTGTTTATTAGAACGTATTTATTGCGTTAGTTTCTTCTTTACTTGGGTTTATGGGTCTCACTTTTCTAATTTGTTCTCTATTTTAATAATCATGTCATTATTATGCGATCATTATTGACATACATTTGTAGAAATGTTGCAATATTCACATGATAATCCATATATCACATATTAAACAACTCAACAGCCAAAATAGGTTAGCACAGGACGCTTCATACGCAGTTGTACGTACATACATAGAATACATAAATTAATAACATCTTGGCTAAGTGAATTCATTGCACCAATTGAGTGGGTGCATGTGGTGTTCGCCAGAAAAGTGGAACACCAGCATTGTGAAAACACTTCCCTTTAACATGCATTTGTAAATACCTGTGTTAGCAGATAACATTACACCATTGTATCTTTTTTATAAAATAGAGCACTAAAAGTGTATAACGTATGAAATTGCGTGGTAATATTGGCTAATAGGTTCATCGGTATGATAACTAATAGATTTGCTTAAGAAAAGCATGATTTGCAAAAGCAAAAATAATTTAAAAAAAAATAAAATACTATTATCAACGAGTTGACTGTTACTATAATATAATCTAGTTATATTGGACTACCAACTTGGATGTCTGCTACATATAGTGACACATGTGTGAACGTACATAAAGAAGTTATACAACTTGTCACTTTATTCACAAGTCAAATATTCTGTAACAGTGTGCTCCGTATGTAGCTGGACGTATTAAACGATGATGGCTAATATTTATATTTGGCAGCCATATTGGACTCCTGCTATTGGAACAAGTGTCTAATTACATAACAAGGTTACACAAGAACACAAGATTGACATAAATATATGTGTTTTCTTTGAAATAGGTCAACGTGACATGTCATATTTTAATCATTACACAATATGATTGTCATTGCAAGGTAATTTATATCTGGCGGCCATCTAATGCTTCTTCTATTGACACAATTGTCTAATATTGCATTTGAAAGTTACACAAAACGTTCAATGTGTCCATAAACCTGAGATTTGTATACTAATATGCTTAAATTACTCAATAGACAATAATTATTATGCAATTTGCCAAGTATAAGGCAACGTAACTTTTTTAATATTTGGTGACCATTTTTTACTTCTGCTATTGGCACAGTTATTTAATTATATTCCTAAATTACTGAAATCGTTCATTGTATACCTAAAGTATATACCAATTTACTACGATATGGCGCTAATATGCAGTCATATACTTAATTATCAGTCGTTTACATTATTGTTATATAATACTATATGTATGTGTGGCGGCCATCTTGGACTTCCCATGTCCAACAACTTGTCTACGAACATATCGAACGTACTGAAAGCGTTTATTTTGTCAATATATCCAATATCAGTATCATGTTTGCTTTGATACAGAGTGTGAGAGTAGTTATATGTAAAATATGTCAAATTTGGCCTCCATTTTGTTTTTTTCTTCATGTGACAGTGAATTGAATTGAATATTAATGTTGACATCTTATCTGATAAGTCAAGTAAATCCACTTTACGCTCTTAAATTTCTTTAATACCTCACATGATTGCTACTATATGGCATACTATAACTGTTTGGAGACAATTTTGAATTTGTGCAAATTTCTCAAAACGCTAGAGGATGACAGAGTGTCATCAGCCAGATTCTTGATGTGGATGGCATGGACAAGCGAAAGCAAGGTTAAGCTTCCGGCTGCCGGACTAATATGGCGGTAATTATGCTGCATTTTCATTGGCTAACTATGTCGTGGGAACGTGATGCTATCTAGAGGGAACGAGATGACACAGCTAACTCATGGTAACGAGATGCTATCTCGTGGGAAGGAGATGCTACATGTATGTCGTGGTAACGAAATGCTATGTCGTAGGAACGACATAGAAAAAGATTTGCGCATGTCCCTTTTAATCTGCCGTAAAAACGTGACATTGTGATGTGATCTATGATGCTGCCAACCCAGTTTTCTAAGCGCACACCTACACCTTTATTCTCGCATAAATAACCTCATATCGGGTATCGCGTTCAGTCCATAGGGATTCGACGTGCCCGGTTCTCCCTGGTATAGCTATATGTGGCTGGGCCTCGTGAAATGGGGCTTATGGGATTTGCGACCAGATTTGTGACTCCTGTAGCCCATTTCATCAACATTGCAAAGTATACTTTACTAGCAAAGTATACTTTGAGGGAGAAATTTTCAATTTTATGATAAATTTATTAATTTTTATTATACTGAATTTATTACATTATCACAGCCAATTTGGCTGTGATAATGTACTAAATTCAGTATAATAATTCTGCATACTTTTAATCATGACATATATGCATTTGTTAGTTCTATATGAAATAATGCTTTTCGGGAAAAATAAATGATTTCTCCCTCAAAGTATACTTTGCTAGTAAAGTATTCTTTGCAATGTTGATGAAATAGGCTACTAATCAAACAGCACACTCGTGTATACAATATGTATTGCTTGTAAGAAGCATGATGGGTGGGTGTTTCATTGATGGAATGGCGAGCAGTGAAGATCCTGATCAGACTGTGCGAATGCACAGGCTGATCTGGATCTACACTGGTTGCAAAACTCATAAGCCCCATTTCTCCAGCTTCGGCTGGACACAGCCTCGTATCGCAACAAATTCAGCACATCCGCTAACGCCAAGTTAAACATAATCAAAGGATCGAACGTCCTGAAATTCTTCGGAGTATGTGTGTGTGAGCTTGGCACATAGACTAATAATTAATCTAGCGTTTCGCGAAAAATAGCGCGGGAATTTCACAGAAGCAGTAGGAAAAACAACAACGAGTTAAAAATATATTTTTGGTAAACCCAAAATGATAGATTTCTATTCTGAGACATATTCTGAACCGAAATCGAAGTTTGTATCCATGTATCAAAGCATGGAGTTTCGAAACGCGAATAATCTAGTATGACTGTTAATCGTCGTTCCCTTAGACTACGGAAACATGTTCAATAACATAAATTTAGCACAAAAAAGCAAGCAAACATGTATCACACTGAAAAGGCGATCCAAGTTGTTATAACTGTTTTGTATGGCGTAAGACCCGTGTTTTTCAAAAAGTTCAAACCGCGACATATGTGCTGCGACCGACATTAAAAGAAAATGCTAATTTGCATAAAAGCTGGAAGACCTCAGATGTGGATGCTGGTTGTATAATTCTTCGCTAGCTCTCGAATAAATATATTGGTTAATATTTGCATGTCCATTTGAGAAGTATCGTTATCTTGATGCAATACATATACATGTTCATATAACATACGCAGACATGGTTGAGCTAAACATGTTTGATGTACAATACAAGGTTGTGTCCGACCTGAATGGCAACCCTTGTTTAGCTGAGGTATAGTAATAACAAAGAGGACCGAAGTGTTGACTCCCCGTGTTTCAATGCAACTGTTGTTTTGTCAACTGAACACTTCTAGATTCAACTCAATTAACATTTCCCGTCAAACGTTCGCCTAATCTTAATTCCATCAGTCATCTGATCAAGTATAATGTTCTTGTGTTCACCATCTGCGTTGCATCTTGTCTGGAACCTCTCGAAGACGAACAACGCAGTAGTTTTGCAGTCATACTTTATTGGCACGCAATCAATCGTATAGTGAATTAGACTACATCTCAGAGACCCGGGTTCGCACCCGTGCCAACAAACTAACAAACGGCGTCCTAAGGCGACCCAGCGTGGGTCAGACCATGCAACCAGCCAAACTGAGTGTATATCGCTAGCAAGGATAACGTACACTGATTAGCCAGCTCCAACAGACGGCCTTATATATTCTTTGGATGACGTGTACCCAGTTCGTCTGGTTTCAGTCAGCTAAAACTAGTATCATTTACCAAACACGTCTACCATACCGACATGAACCCCCTGAGGAACATGCCATATCGTTATACCTGTGGCCCGTGTCACTAAACTACGACTAAACTGTTCGTAAGTGCAAAATTATGATAGTCTGTACATTTCACATTAACATTGTATTCTTGTAAATAAGTATTGGATTTACATTTATTGATCATAGGCTGCATATGCAGCATATGCGCAATAAATGTAAATCCATCAATTGAAATGTACAGACGATCCTAAATGTTTACCCGTACGAAGTTTAGTGAAACGGCCCCCGGCCTCCGAAATTACCTTTTTTGCTGTATCTTCGTACGGCGCAACCTCTTTAAACGGAATTACAGTGGACCCTTTCTAAACCGGTTTGGAGAGGTTCTGCTGTATTAGCTTCATACTTTTAACTCGACATTGCAACATTCAAGGTGCGACTTGCTACAGCCTGAGACGGAATTGCGTGACTGGCTGCGTGTGTTACTGTGGTGATCTCAACATAGATACTTCTAATTGCAACTGATGTATACTGTTAAATTCTAAACCAGAGGAAATTCGTTGACCCCATTGCAATATACCCACTTTCTCAAAACGGATAAGTCCGAAAAGGGGCAGACAATCCATGACCCACGTGTCAAATTATTTCGAAATTTATTTCGCACGTCTGCACACCATAATAAATCCACAATCCAACTACGATTGTCATGCGCTGCCAAAATGTTTCTGCTAATAATTCGTCGAATATAAAATAAGCAGCAGACAACTGGTTAATTCCACAGGTTCCCGGCATTTAACCCTTTCCCTCTACGTAACTCGATTGGATTTTGATATGTTCATTTTGCAACCAATCCAATCGTCCCAAAATGATTTTCAGACTAGTACATGTATGACAAAAGGGGTGTTTTTCTTCTTAAAAATATGACATTTACTTGCAAAAGTTCAGATCCTGATGAGACGGCTCGTTACGAGCCGGCTCATCTGGATCAGCAATGTGTGCATAAACCGATATAGCGGGCTTTCGGGTTCAACGAGTTAAGGACTAATTATCATTTTCACTGAAAACTCAGCTTTACAACGTGATTTGTACAGGAAGCTGCAGTTGGGATAGGATGCGTCGCTATAAACTAGTGATCAAGGGTCGTGTCCAGTTCTTGACCGCTATGTGCTTGAGACGGGAGAAATATGGTTTAGGGATTCTTGCGACCAGAGTATACTCAGATCTGCTTGTACATTCGAAGTACTCATGAGTCAATCAGTGAAATACTAGACGTGTTCCGAACGAGCAGTATATATAATAATCACACACTGCAAATGTGTAATACAGTATAACCTCTCCAACACGAACACCCTGGAGACTTCATTGTGTTTTATTTAGATTGGTTTCATTTATTTCCTTGTCGTGTGTGTGCATCTGCCAAGCCAACATAGGCCATTATACATTACCGTAAACAAAAATACCCCCAGAGACTCAGTCAATTAGATGGTAGATTCAATTTCTTCTCAATGGTTGTATGTCCGTGTTTTCTCTGGATGATTCAAACGCCGTTTACTCTCCATTATTTAACCCTTTCACCCCGAAGTACCTGGACTGACTGGATTATGATACACGTATGTTAATGTTGCAACCAATCCAATCGTCAAAAAATGCTTTTTAGACTAGTCCATTTATGAAAGGGGTATTTTTCCTCTCAAAAATATGAAAATTACTTG
This sequence comes from Conchocele bisecta, assembly GCA_029237695.1. Classification (NCBI taxonomy): domain Eukaryota; kingdom Metazoa; phylum Mollusca; class Bivalvia; order Lucinida; family Thyasiridae; genus Conchocele; species Conchocele bisecta. Next base: position 203,031,540 of record CM055265.1, on the reverse strand, counting down.
CAAAAAGTGTAGGTCCTGATGAGACGGCTCGTTACGAGCCGGCTCATCTGGATCTGCACTGTTTGCAAACAACACTATAGCGGGCGTTGGGGTTTAAAGTGATAATTAATACGCATGTGTGCAAATTGGCCTGTTTCGTCAACTCATGGCGCCTTAACCGGCATTGACTTTTGGTTTAGTTCTTTGTTGTCTAAATGGCGAATAGCAAAAATATATGACACCCTCAAACTGATTATGGCATATTAGTACGCTGATCGTCATTAATTTTAAAGGTACACATACACTCAGTAGCCACAAAATGTTCTTTATATGAATTAGATAAGTATATAATTGTGTCACTATTCCACCAGTTCTAAAAATTACGGGTGCCCGGTATACAGATATAATCATTTAGTAATATTTATTTTACTGATAGTGACGCGCGGTGGTATCGGACTAATTTCATATGCAAATGAGGCATGATATTTTTAATTGTTTATACTAATTAAATGCGTAACCTAAAAAAATGTATGATCATTGTACATCAAAAAATAAATACAGAGAATAAATAGTAATGTCCGTTAGTGTTATAATAAAACACAAATATCGCCCCTGATATCAGCGTGGAAATTTACGTCTGATCTAAAATGTATAATAATGCCAATTATTACGTGGGGTAATGGTGAATAATTCCAGCACAAAAATATTTACACAATTCCCTAACATTTGATTGGCCCGTAGCAAGTCTCTGTCCAAAATTTATATCCCAGTAAACTCCCACGCCGAACTACTTTCCGTAACCATGAGGCGCAGTTAAAATAATTCTTAAGAAAACGGAAAATAAACACATTTTCTTGATGAATTTATTTCAAATGCTGGAATTATAAGGAATGAATGGCCTTTTGGTGGAATTTATCGGGATATAAACTTGGAAAAGTCGCGGGAATACTGGACGAGGCCTTCTGGCCTTCGTCCAGTATTCCCGCGACTTTTCCAAGTTTATACCCCGATAAATTCCACAAAAAGGCCATTCATTCCTATAATGACTATTTATTTTGCAAGACAATGTCTCAGATGATATAAAGAACAGTTTGTGCTTACTGAGTGGGCATGTACGTTTAAGGACAAGTGGGACCCCTGATCATCATATGATTCAAACAAAATTGCTTCCTAAATTGGATGGAATATATGTATAACATATGTGAACATTGGCTCGTTAGGTGTTATATTCGGCACATGGAGTGGCCCCGTCGACCATATTTGCCTGTGCCAGCCATCAACCAGTTTCACCTCTTGTGGCACTTGACGAAGAAGTGACATGGAGAAGTAGAACATAATTATGATATAATGTGCTTACCAAACATAGAAAAGCCAGGACAACGGACTTCTATGGTACCGTATACAGCTCACGAAAAACATGATTTGGCAGCACTTTAGAATAATTTTCAACGGAAATAAGTTTAAAATGCTGCCAGGCAATGTTTTTATTGAGAGAAACGAGAAAATATGAAAAACAGCAGCCGAAAATTTCTGGTTCCCGAAGTCTAAGGGATAAAGAAAACAGAAATACAGCACATGTTCAAAGTGCATAATATGAAATATATATAATTATTATGTACTTATAATTCAGACAAAAACAGATACTTTCCTCCTTAGTTCATAACATCGTTGCGTCATTACACGGCTCTAGATGGATTAAGTATAGCCTGTAGCAGAGAATGTACTGTGCAGACGGCTTATATATGACTTGATGTTCATCATGTAATTGGTCTATAGTTGATGCCAAGGTGACACACGAAATATCACGCAATAAGGTCACATGTACTAAAAACAATACAAATTTACGACGTCTGGGTTTTTTCTATTGTTATATTAATATTACGGGTACATGTATATACACTGGACAGTATGTTAGCCACATAGGTCTCATTTGAACCCGAAAGCCCGCTAAAGCGGTTTAAGCAAACAGTGCACATCCAGATGAGCCGGCTCATAACGAGCCGTCTTATTAGGATCTACACTTTTTGAAAGTAATTTTCATATTTTTAAAAACAAAAAATACTCACTTTTCATAAATGGAAAAGTCCTGAAAATGATTTTGTGATGATTGGATTGGCTACAAAATTAACATAGCAAAATCCATTCCAGTTACTTAGTAGGCGTGAAAGGGTTAATATTACGGATACATGTATACACACCGGACAGCATTTTTAGCCAAACAGGTGATATGTAAGTCTTAACTATTCTCCTGTGAGTATACGACGCCGGGCGTATGCCATCAGATCTGTATACACGTTTATCCCGTCAACACAGTGAAACATTTTTGATATCCTGTCAATACGACATAATCACTGCGTATGAATATGTGCGGTGGCTGGGGTTATTTATTTTGCATTTTAAAGCCATTTGTATGTGTTGACGGGATAAATAGAATTGTAGGTTGGTGCCGTGAATGGGAGAAAAATATCTGGCGCGGCACGGAAACGGGATGTGCTCGGCAGAGCCTCGCCCATCCCGTTTCCTAAGCCTTGCCAGATAGTTTCCATCACATTTATTGGTGTGGATATTTCTGAACGAGGCTCAGCTGTCTTCGTATACGTGCACTAAGCTATACATTCATCAACTGACATGACCTTAATATCATTGTCAAATACATTAATCATATTTATAACAATATAAGGTTTGATCATGTCCAGCCGTGTGCAAACGTTTGCTGTGGCCCGAGGAACTGTTTGAACCCCAAGGCCGCAGGCCGCGGGTTCAAACAGTTCCCGAGGGCCACAGCAAACGTTTGCACACGGCTGGACATGATCAAACGTTATTGTTACATTTCCAACAAAAAACTGATGTAAATTTAGCATTATATTCAGTATTTTCAGTACTTTTATAAATCGTCCCATTCACGTAGATAATTTTCGGTATGCATATTCCGGGGCCGCGTCATGAACGTCATGAACGTCATGAAGTAGTGACGTCATGAAGGCACTTCGGCGTAGTGACGTCATGAAGGCACTTGGTCTACGCGCGGCGCCGGAATGAGCATTGCCTAAAGCCATGTGCAAACAGCACGCGCTATTTGTTTGCACATATGTGCAAACAACGGAAACCATGTAACAATATAATATAACAAACTATCCATAAACTGTTAATAGCGTGATCAGAATACTAGCCAGCAGTCGACTTATCTGTAGCTGATTTCATCAAAATTACTAAGCATACTTATCTAGCAAACTGTTCTTTGAGTTTGAGGGAGTAATCATTTTCCGAAATGTATTATTTCATATAGAGCTAACGACTGCATATATTTGATGATTAAAAGTATACAGAATTATTATACTAATTGTATTATAATGTAATAAATCCAGTATAATAGAACTTAATCAATTTATCGTTAAAAATGTATTTAGCAAGATAAGTATAATTTGCAATTTTGGTGAAAGACTGATTGCACAACTGAAGCAGACATTAACAGTACAGTCCGTACGCGATCGACACTGTAATGTTAAGTACTGACATTCAAAACAAATGAACAGACGAAACCAGTTTTTTCAACATTGGGTCACGAAAACGCTCTGCCCGTGTGATTGTTTCAGCTAATTGTCTAAGATTATAAACAAAATGCTTATCAGTGTAAGATTGAAATTTATCCCGTCAACACAGTGCGGTATGTGCCGTGAAACACGGTGCCGTGAAACAGTTTTGATAGCCTGTCAATATGACCTAATCACTGCGTATTAATATGTGACGTAGCTGGGGTTATTTTTATTAAATTTTAAAGCTATTTGTAGGTTTTGACGTGATAAATAGAATAGTAGGTTAGTGCCGTGAATGGTAAAAATATATGGCGCGTCACGGAAACGGGATGTGCTCGGCAGAGCCTCGCCCATCCCGTTTCCTAAACCTTGTCATATATTTTTCCCCATTCACGGCACTAACCTACTATTCTCCATATGTAATACCGCCAAGTTCTGATGCTATATTCGTAAATGACGAGGTGATTTAAATGAGCTGTATTTGCTGCCACATTATATTCCCGCATTAACGAAGTGCATTACGATAAAACATGCAAATATTTTGCAATCGCTACCAAAGTTATAAACTGTTACAATTTAACAGTGAATGCGGATTGAAAACCATTGGATACAGGCGCGGATCCAGGATTTCGGGTTAGGGGGGGGGGGCGTAAGTATTTTGCAATACTTGACTATATTATCGAACGAGCTAAGCAGAGCAGAGCTCAGGATAGCGCTAGAAGGGTCCGGGGGCATTCCCCCCCGGATTTTTTTTGAAATCTACAGCATTTCCTGCGTTCTGGCGCATTTTGGAGCAAAAATATTGACACTGTCACAGTATGTTTAGACATGATTTTTGATTGAAAACGTTTAGATTTTGAAACAATAAGACAACGACTGAAAAATGCATGGAATACATGGCACTTGGCATGAAACGTGCCTTGTAACTTGTAAAAGATCTTTACTCGGCGAATGTTAGGAGGGGGCGCGCGCCGGGTCCGCCCCCCCCCCCCCCTGAATCCGCCCATGGGATACTTTGAAGGCTATATGGCCGTGTTTAGAAAGTATCGCAATCGTTTGAAACTGATAGTTCCATTTTGCGACAATCACGATTCACATCGTGTTAACTTAACCGAGAAATAGGACACAGGCTTAACCCGTAAATACGCTGTATCTCACATGACACTTTTTGAAACATAATTATTATAGGAATGAATGGCCTTTTTGTGGAATTTATCGGGGTATAAACTTGGAAAGGTCGCGGGAATACTGGACGAAGGCCGGAAGGCCATTCATTCCTTATAATTCCAGCATTTGAAATAAATTCATCAAGAAAATGTGTTTATTTTCCGTTTTCTTAAGAATTATTTTAACAGCGCCTGACAGTTACGGAAAGTAGTTCGGCATGGAGTTTACTGGGATATAAACTTTGGACAGAGACTTGCTACGGACCAATCAAATGTTAGGGAATTGCGTAAATATTTTTGTGCTGGAATTATTATTCGTTGTGAAATGCTAGTACTAATTATCTTGAAACTAGGAAAGGTAGGTCCATTCTAGACTCTAGATTACATTAAATTGACATGAAACGAGACCACCACCAAGTGCTAAAAGCTAGCTTAATGTATTATAAAGATTAATTTTAACAAAAACTTATTTGCATCAGGTTACGTCTATGCAAATGGGTTTTGAAGACGATATATACACATCTACAATTGAAGTAGCTGTTCTTATTTCCTTTCAGCAATTTCTACCCATTGTCCCTAAATCTGGTAAAATGCTGGAAAAGAAAAGTTTCAAATGCAGTCTGTACACAATACACATTGATTCACCATTACCCCACGCATTGATTGGCATTATTCTACATTTGATATCCGGCGTAAATTTCCACATTAATTTCAGGGGCGATAACCGTGTTTCATTAAAATGTTATCAGACATTACTATTTATTCTCTGAATTGTTTATGTGCAATGATCAGACTTTATAATCTCTCGAATATATGGTTTTCATGTGACGTATTTAATTAGTATAAATAATGAACAATATCATGCATCATTTGCATATGAAAATAGCTTGATACCACCGCGAGTCACTATCAGCAAAATATTACTAAATGATCAATAGTGACACACATGCACTTATTTAATTCCTATAAAGAGCATGGTGTGTCTACTGAGTGGGCATGTACCTTTTGTTCTTGTTGTAATGGATAATAAATCAATTACAATATATATAGTTCCAGAGGAGTCACGAAGGAGTGTGATGATTTCTGTCCCTGTCCGTCGCCTCCAGCAAATATATACCCACCCTACCAGCCGACGCCCCCTCAGCCCAAGAAGCCGGTGCGATCCCCCTTCACGCCCTACTACCCGCGCCGCCAACCCGTGAAGCCCTACCCACCAACGCCCGTGTGTGCCTGCCCGTATCAGTACGCCCCTGTGTGCGCTGTAAATGATGATTCATTCGACAACGACTGTCAACGGCGATGCAGGTATTATTACACGTTTATATCACACGTGAATTTACACTCTTGATATCAGGGGCAAATCATTGTGTTTCCTTAAAAGTTTAACGAAAACAACTTTACATTCTTCTATTTATCTTATTGATGTGCAATGATCATACTGTATAATATGTTGCTGAAATATGTATGTATGTGACGCATTTAATTGATATAAATGAAAATGTCCAGCTTATGTGCATATCGGCTCTTTAGAAACATTCGCCTCCTGCTCACAGAAGAAAACAGAGAGGCATAAATAGACATGTTGTATTTTATAAGTGTGTCAATCCCAATTAGCCACGCCCTACCATTGAGCTCACTGGTTCTTCACGCGGCACCCGATACAGGGTAACATTAATCTATGTAATGTGACGCAATGTGATTTTGTACATTTGGACATCTGCGTAATTTCACGAAATACGTTTACAAAACTAAAAATATTTTCCGTAAATGGAGTCAGAAGTTGACAGAGTTTTCAGAGTACGTGCGTATATACTCTGATAATTTTTTGTCAACTTTTGACTTTATTTATGAAAAATATTGTAACTTTTGTCAACGTATTTAATGAAATTACACAGATGTCCGAAGGTACAAAATCACATTGCGTGTCTCATATATACCGCTGTAAGTATGATCGACTATAACCTATTTTATGCAACGCTATAAATGTGCCATATTCTTCATCAGTCTACATTTAATGCAATATAATTCCAGCACAAAAATATTTACACAATTCCTTAACATTTGATTGGTCCGTAGCAAGTCACTGTCCAAAATTTATATTCCAGTAAACTGCCATGCCGAACTACTCTCCGTAACCGTCAGGCGCAGTTAAAATAATTCTTATGAAAACGGAAAATAAACACATTTTCTTGATGAATTTATTTCAAATGCTGGAATTATAAGGAATGAATGGCCTTTTTGTTGAATTTATCGGGGATATAAACTTGGAAAAGTCGCGGGAATACTGGACGAGGCCTTCCGGCCTTCGTCCAGTATTCTCGCGACTTTTTCAAGTTAATACCCCGATAAATTCAACAAAAAGGCCATTCATTCCTATAGTAACTCGTTATATCTTTTTCAACAGTAGATGTTGTTTTGTACGGTGGAATGTCCGTAAATGAGACATACTGGAACGTATTGATTGCATCAGCGTAAGGCGGATTCCACACTATATCTAGTAAATTAGCTCTCCAAGTTATGTGTGCTTTGGAATCGCGAACAGTCATTCTTATCCTAGATAACTTTACAATGAATTTCAAAATTAGCGGACTAAGGTTTTCTGGTGTCCGATTTTGAGACGTACTACAGTATTTTATCTAGGCTCTGGAATTGCTTCCCTTATCCTATCGTCGTATTTCGGCGATTTTGATCTCGAAAACACTGCAATAGTTTCCGCAAATGATGCCAAACGTTGACGTAAAATTCAGAGCTCATGCTGAAATAATTTCCGCATGAGGTCTGAAATTTTCGTCAAATTTGAACATCATTTCCGGAAATATGTACGATTATGGACGATTATGGAAATCAATCTCAGCGACAACGAAAATGCGATAGAGAAGGTACTTCTAGAGTCGTGTCGTGTCAATGTATGTGTTATCTCGTTCTGACAAAGGACATCCACATATACTAATTAACCGCGCTAAATGTGACGCGCAGATGCACGATTTGACGATTTTTGTCTGCGTGAATATCACGTGTCATCAGGAAACGATAGTATTTTATCGTTTTTCGCGTAATAAAAAGTAATGCCATTTTCAAATGTCACTTATAATGACAAGCATGTGCAATTTATTGCAAAACCCACAACAACTTAATGTGATCTGTCGGCAAGAAACGCTATAATATATTATTCAAGGTGTATGATCACGTGGTACTATATAACAACAACAACAAGTACCGACAAGTCCTCTGAGCTCATTGTTCCCGCTGACAATTTCCGACGGAAAACGCCACCACAATAATATCCGCCATTAAAATGGGCTTTCAGCTGTCATTGTATCCGATTGTGTGTTTCTGTTACAGCGGAGTAGCGAAGGCATGTGAGGGCAAGTGTCCGTGCCAAACGCCCCCGCCGACCACCACCACCCCCGCCCCCAGGTTGTGTCTCAGTTACTGTAGCTACACGCATAAGCCCGTGTGCTCCGTCTGGGGACACACGTTCGGCAACAAATGCATCCTCCAATGCAGGTATATGATTAGCTAACATATATATGATTTGATTAATAAATGCTAAGACAAACCTGTTGGTCTGCTTAGTGATATAAAACAAACATATTTGGTACACATTAGCGCACATGGAATGCGATTTGGCGTGTTGCAGCATGTTATTAAATATAATTGAATTTAAGCAACAAACGCCTCGTTCGTAATTGTAGGGACTAACAATTAGAATGTTAACGACAATATACCATACCTTCAGTACATGCCATCTACACCATATCCTTGCTGTTATCCAGATTATGGAGACTAATTCATATTTATAAGCTGTTAGAAAGCGTGTTTTGTAATCCTGTTTATGTATCCTACCGCCGTGTTCTGTATGTATACATGTATGTTCATCTACATGATGAAATGAAATACCAAACATATTATTTCGCTGTCTAGATGAATGGGTCGGTGGAAGAGTAACTGCATGAATGAAACAGCCCGCTTGGCCCACAAACCCCCTTAAACTATTGGGTAAAAACTTCGCGGCAAATTCTCTAATAGAAAACCCAGCATGCTGATATATGTTATATAGTGGAAAGGTGCGAATAGGTCCGCAACATCCGAATATTTTAAAGTAGTTCATCAGCGCTCCAGATAAGCTTTGTGTCTAAAGAGTATTGTATCCCAGGATTTAAAATTAGATGCGTATTTTATTTTTACAAATGGATATCCTTCATTATTAAATAGGGAACAAATGATCAAAACAATTTTAAAACATTCATTTATTTGAGTGTACTTATTCGCTTATTTATACTGTAATACTGTAATACAGTCGAACATTTACTACTTAGTTTATCTGCAAAAAGCAAACGGTGTTTGCTTTTTGCAGCTCAACTAAGTAAATGCTCACCTTTATTACAATATTTCCACTACATAATTTGAAAATCAATGCGTATTTTCACATTGCTGTGAGTATTTTTTATTTTGTACTCACACGGTTGATAATCAATGCGTATTCAGCTAAAATAAGTGCGTAAAATACGCCAATACGCACCTTATCTGAACTCTGAGCTCATTGTTCCCGCTGACAATTTCCGACGGAAAACGCCACCACAATAATACCCGCCATTAAAATGAACTTTCAGCTGTCATTGTATCCGACTGTGTGTTTCTGTTACAGCGGAGAAGCGAAGGCATGTGAGGGCAAGTGTCCGTGCCTATTGCCCCAGCCCCCGCCCCCGCCGACCACCACCACCCCCGCCCCCAGGCCGTGTCTCAGTTACTGTAGCTACACGTACAAGCCCGTGTGCTCCGCCTGGGGAAACACGTTCGGCAACAAATGCATCCTCCAATGCAGGTATATGCTTAGCTAACATATATATGATTTGATTAATAAATGCGAAAGACCATTGGTGTACATATCTTGGATGAAATCCAGATTCAGGATGTTTAATGGTGATATAACTCAAGGTGTATGATCACGTGGTACTAACAACAACAACAAGTACTGAAACTTCCAGAATCCATCTGATTCTAAGTACGTATTCTTTTATATTGTCCTTATTACGTAACGGATTTTGATGAAATATGGCACATCAAACGCGTCTTGTTAAGCTGCATTTGGTGGTCTCTGTATTTTCGCCCAAACTTCTGTCGTAATGCGAATAATCGATTTCCGTGTCTCTGACACGGAAATCGATTCTTCGCAAAAACGACATAAGTGTGTGCCAAACTCCCTAGACCACCAAATGTAGCTCATGACGACGCGTTTGCGGCGCCATATTTCATCAAAAGGAAAATATCAAATAATACTTTTTTGGAGTGGGCGGCGTTGTTGTTGTTGTAACCACGTGATCATGCACCTTGTTATTATCATACACAGTGTATTCCCATACCACGTACACAACCGTTTGCGTTAATCTTGCCCTGATGTCAACGTTTCTGAGCACCTAATGACAATCTCAATTATCAGCCAAGCAGGTGGAAGACTCGGACCTAGGACCCAATACTTGTTTCCAAATGAGCTAAGTATTGGGTCCTATTATGCTGTAAGGTATAGTGTATGGAAATGGGTGGGAGGGGTAACGTTTTCCAAATGAGCCGAGGGGTAACGTTTTCCAAAACAGCCAAGTATTGGGTCCTAGGTCCGAGTCTTCCACATGTGGCCGTGGCTTACATACGGTACCACAATGCCGTTATAGTGAGGAGGCATGCTAACACAAACCTGTTGGTCTGCTTAGTGATATAAAACAAACATATTTGGTACACATGAATGCACATGGAATGCGATTTGACGTGTTGCAGCATGTTATTAAATATAATTTTATTTAAGCACCAAACGCCTCGTTCGTAATTGTAAGGACTAATAATTAGAATGTTAACGACAATATCATACCTTCAGTACATGCCATCTACTCCATATCCTTGCTGTTATCCAAATTATGGAGAATAATTCATATTTATAAGCTGTTAGAAAGCGTGTTTTGTAATCCTGCTTATTTATCCTACCGCCGTGTTCTGTATGTATACATGTATGTTCATCTACATGATGAAATGAAATACCAAACATATTTCGCTGTCTAGATGAATGGGTCGGTGGAAGAAGGGGAGTAACTGCATGAATGAAACAGCCCGCTTGGCACACAAACCCCCTTAAACTATTGGGTCAAAATGTTATATAGTTGAAAGGTACGAATAGATCCGCAACATCCGAATATTTTAAAGTAGTTCATCACAGCTCCAGATAAGCTTTGTGTCTAAAGAGTATTGTATCCCAGGATTTAAAATTGGATGTGTATTTTATTTTTACAAATGGATTATTGATATCCTTCAATATTATATAGGGAACAAATGATCAAAACAATTTTAAACATTCACTTATTTGAGTGTATTATTACTTATTCACTTATTTATACTGTAATACTGTAATACAGTCAAACATTTATTACTTAGTTTATCTGCAAATAGCAAACAGTGTTTGCTTTTTGCAGCTCAACTAAGTAAATGCTCAACTTTATTACAATATTTCCACTACATAATTTGAAAATCAATGCGTATTTTCACATTGCTGTGAGTATTTTTTATTTTGTACTCACACGGTTGATAATCAATGCGTATTCAGCTAAAATAAGTGCGTAAAATACGCCAATACGCACCTTATCTGGAGCTCTGAGCTCGTTGTTCCCGCTGACAATTTCCGACGGAAAACGCCACCACAATAATACCCGCCATTAAAATGGGCTTTCAGCTGTCATTGTATCGGACTGTGTGTTTCTGTTACAGCGGAGAATCGAAGGCATGTGAGGGCCAGTGTCCGTGCCTATCGCCCCTGCCCCCGCCGACCACCACCACCCCCGCCCCCAGGCCGTGTCTCAGTTACTGTAGCTACACGTACAAGCCCGTGTGCTCCGCCTGGGGAAACACGTTCAGCAACAAATGCATCCTCCAATGCAGGTATATGATTAGCTAACATATATATGATTTGATTAATAAATGCCAAAGCCCATTCGTGTACATATCTTGGATGGAATCCATATTCAGGATGTTTATTGGTGATATAACTCAAGGTGTATTATCACGTGGTACTAACAACAACAACAAGTACTGAAACTTCCAGAATCAATCTGATTCAAAGTACGTATTCTTTTATAGCGTCCTTATTACGTAACGGATTTTGATGACATATGGCGCATCAAACGCGTCTTGTTACGCTGAATTTGGCGGTCTCTGTATTTTCACCCAAACTTCTTCCGTCTTTGCGAATAATCGATTTCCGTGTCTCTGACATAAGTATGTGCCAAACTCCCTAGACCACCAAATGCAGCTCATGAAGAAGCGTTTGCGGCTCCATATTTCATCAAAATCTGTTTCATATTAAGGAAAATATCAAATAATGCTTACTTTGGCGTGGGCGGCGTTGTTGTTGTTGTAACCACGTGATCGTGCACATTGTTATTATCATACACTGTGTATTCCCATACCACGTACACAACAGTTTGCGTTAATGTTGCCCTGATGTCAACGTTTCTGAGCACCTAATGACAATCTCAATTATCAGCCAAGCAGTTTGATTGACTGAGCCTGAGCTGTAGCACAACTCAGGCTCAGTCAATAAAGCTGCTTAATTAATTCAAGTACAAAATGCAAGTATTTTTAAATGTAACAACTGATGGCAAGATTAACACAGGCAGTGGCCACAGGTGGAAGACTCGGACCTATGACCCAATACTTGTTTCCAAATGAGCTAAGTATTGGGTCCTATTAGGCTGTAAGGTATATATTTATGGAAATGGGTGGGTGGGGTAACGTGTCCCAAATGACCCGAGGGGTAACGTTTTCCAAGAGAGCCAAGTATTGGGTCCTATAGGCTGTTTCACAAAAGCTGCCCAAATCTTACGGCTATATAAACAATTCAAAAACAAGATTTCTTTTGATAATATTAAATTAAAGGAAAAATTAAGAATGAGCCTTTTTTTTATTTCGTGATATTCGGTCAAATATTGATTTTGTTACGAAAAATTGATTTGTCTATGGGAATTTAACATGGGGGAAAAAGTGGTAAGGAAGTGTGGGAGGAGTCAAAAAACGAAAAAAAATTGAAATTGACTCCGAAACCTGACTAGATAGCTTGTATATGATCTAACTAAGAAAACGAAAGTTAAATTTTAAAAATCGGTCCAGTATTTCTAAAATTCAAAAAAATTACCCATGTTAAATCTCCATAGACATCTTCACTCCGTGAAGATGTCTATGGGGATTTAACATGGGAAAATTGTTTTTTCGCAATAAAATCAATATTTGACCACATTTCACGAAATAAAAGGAAGGCTCATTCTTAATTTTTCCTTTAATTTAATATTATCAAAAGAAATCTTGTTTTTTAATTGTTTATATAGCCGTAAAATTTGGGCAGCTTTCGTGAAACAGACAGTAGGTCCGAGTCTTCCACATGTGGCCGTGGCTTACATACGGTACCACAATGCCGTTATAGTGAGGAGGCATGCTAAGACAAACCTGTTGGTCTGGTTAGTGATATAAAACAAACATATTTGGTACACATTAGCGCACATGGAATGCGATTTGACGTGTTGCAGCATGTTATTAAATATAATTGAATTTAAGCAACAAACGTCTCGTTCGTAATTGTAGGGACTAACAATTAGAATGTTAACGACAATATACCATACCTTCAGTACATGCCATCTACTCCATATCCTTGCTGTTATCCAGATTATGGAGACTAATTCATATTTATAAGCTGTTAGAAAGCGTGTTTTGTAATCCTGTTTATGTATCCTACCGCCGTGTTCTGTATGTATACATGTATGTTCATCTACATGATGAAATGAAATACCAAACATATTATTTCGCTGTCTAGATGAATGAGTCGGTGGAAGAAGGGGAGTAACTGCATGAATGAAACAGCCCGCTTGGCCCACAAACCCCCTTAAACTATTGGGTAAAAACTTCGCGGCAAATGCTCTAATAGAAAACCCAGCATGCTGGTATGTTATATAGTTGAAAGGTGCGAATAGGTCCGCAACATCCGAATATTTTAAAGTAGTTCATCAGCTCTCCAGATAAGCTTTGTGTCTAAAGAGTATTGTATCCCAGGATTTAAAATCAGATGCGCATTTTATTTTTACAAATGGATTATTGATATCCTTCAATATTAAATAGGGAACAAATGATCAAAACAATTTTAAAACATTCACTTATTTGATTGTATTATTACTTATTCGCTTATGTATACTGTAATACTGTAATACAGTCGAACATTTATTACTTAGTTTATCTGCAAAAAGCAAACAGTGTTTTCTTTTTGCAGCTCAACTAAGTAAATGCTCACCTTTATTACAATATTTCCACTACATAATTTGAAAATCAATGCGTATTTTCACATTGCTGTGAGTATTTTTTATTTTGTACTCACACGGTTGATAATCAATGCGTATTCAGCTAAAATAAGTGCGTAAAATACGCCAATATGCACCTGATCTGGAGCTCTGAGCTCATTGTTCCCGCTGACAATTTCCGACGGAAAACGCCACCACAATAATACCCGCCATTAAAATGGGCATTCAGCTTTCATTGTATCCGACTGTGTGTTTCTGTTACAGCGGAGAAGAGAAGGCATGCGAGGGCGAGTGTCCGTGCCTATCGCCCCCGCCCCCGGCTCCGACGACCACCACCACCCCCGCCCCCAGGCCGTGTCTCAGTTACTGTAGCTACACGTACAAGCCCGTGTGCTCCGCCTGGGGAAACACGTTCAGCAACAAATGCATCCTCCAATGCAGGTATATGATTAGCTAACATATATATGATTTGATTAATAATTGCGAAAGCCCATTCGTGTACATATCTTGGATATAATCCATATTCAGGATGTGTTTAATACTGATATTACTCAAGGTGTATGATCACGTGGTACTTACAACAACAACAAGTACTGAAACTTCCAGAATCCATTTATTCAAAGTACGTATTCTTTTATAGTGTCCTTATTACGTAACGGATTTCGATGAAATATGGCGCATCAAACGCGTCTTGTTAAGCTGCATTTGGTGGTCTCTGTATTTTCGCTCAAACTTCTTTCGTTTTTGCGAATAATCGATTTCCGTGTCTCTGACACGAAAATATATTCTTCGCAAGAACGACATAAGTGTGTGCCAAACTCCCTAGACCACCAAATGCAGCTCATGAAGACGCGTTTGCTGCGCCATATTTCATCAAAATCTGTTTCCTATTAAGGAAAATATCAAATAAAACTTACTTTGGAGCGGGCGGCGTTGTTGTTGTTGTAACCACGTGATCATGCACCTTGTTATTATCATACACAGTGTATTCCCATACCACGTACACAACCGTTTGCGTTAATCTTGCCCTGATGTCAACATTTCTAAGCACCTAATGACAATCTCAATTATCAGCCAAGCAGTTTGATTGGCTGAGCCAGAGCTGTACCACAGTTCAGGCTCAGCCAATCAAGCTGCTTAATTAATTCAAGTACAATATGCAAGTATTGTGAAATGTTCCCGCTGACAATTTACATACGGTACCACAATGCCGTTATAGTGAGGAGGCATGCTAAGACAAACCTGTTGGTCTGCTTAGTGATATAAAACAAACATATTTGGTACACATTAGCGCACATGTAATGCGATTTGACGTGTTGCGGCATGTTATTAAATATGATTGTATTTAAGCAACAAACGCCTCGTTCGTAATTGTAGGACTAACAATTAGAATGTTAACGACAATATACCATACCTTCAGTACATGCCATCTACTCCATATCCTTGCTGTTATCCAGATTATGGAGACTAATTCATATTTATAAGCTGTTAGAAAGCGTGTTTTGTAATCCTGTTTATGTATCCTACCGCCGTGTTCTGTATGTATACATGTATGTTCATCTACATGATGAAATGAAATACCAAACATATTATTTCGCTGTCTAGATGAATGAGTCGGTGGAAGAAGGGGAGTAACTGCATGAATGAAACAGCCCGCTTGGCCCACAAACCCCCTTAAACTATTGGGTAAAAACTTCGCGGCAAATGCTCTAATAGAAAACCCAGCATGCTGGTATGTTATATAGTTGAAAGGTGCGAATAGGTCCGCAACATCCGAATATTTTAAAGTAGTTCATCAGTTCTCCAGATAAGCTTTGTGTCTAAAGAGTATTGTATCCCAGGATTGAAAATTAGATGCGTATTTTAGTTTTACAAATGGATTATTGATATCCTTCAATATTAAATAGGGAACAAATGATCAAAACAATTTTAAACATTCACTTATTTGAGTGTATTATTACTTATTCACTTATTTATACTGTAATACTGTAATACAGTCGAACATTTATTACTTAGTTGATCTGCAAAAAGCAAACAGTGTTTGCTTTTTGCAGCTCAACTAAGTAAATGCTCACCTTTATTACAATATTTCCACTACATAATTTGAAAATCAATGCGTATTTTCACATTGCTGTGAGTATTTTTTATTTTGTACTCACACGGTTGATAATCAATGCGTATTCAGCTAAAATAAGTGCGTAAAATACGCAAATACGCACCTTATCTGGAGCTCTGAACTCATTGTTCCCGCTGACAATTTCCGACGGAAAACACCACCACAATAATACCCGCCATTAAAATGGGCTTTCAGCTGTCATTTTATCCGACTGTGTGTTTCTGTTACAGCGGAGAAGGAAAGGCATGTGAGGGCGAGTGTCCGTGCCTATCGCCCCAGCCCCCGCCGACCTCCACCACCCCCGCCATCAGGCCGCGTCTCAGTTACTGTAGCTACACGTACAAGCCCGTGTGCTCCGCCTGGGGAAACACGTTCACCAACAAATGCATCCTCCAATGCAGGTATATGATTAGCTAACATATATATGATTTGATTAATAAATGCGAAAGCCCATTCGTGTACATATCTTGGATGAAATCCATATTCAGGATGTTTAATGGTGATATAACTCAATGTGTATGATCACGTGGTACTAACAACAACAACAAGTACTGAAACTTTCAGAATCCATCTGATTCAAAGTACGTATTCTTTTATAGTGTCGTTATTACGTAACGGATTTTGATGAAATATGGTGTGCCAAACGCGTCTTGTTAAGCTGCATTTGGTGGTCTCTGTATTTTCGCCCAAACTTCTGTCGTTTTTGCAAATAATCGATTTCCGTGTCTCTGACACGGAAATCGCTTCTTCGCAAAAACAACATAAGTCTGTGCCAAATCCATAGACCACCAAATGCAGCTCATGAAGACGCGTTTGCTGCGCCATATTTCATCAAAATATGTTTCATATTAAGGAAAATATCAAATAATACTTACTTTGGAGTGGGCGGCGTTGTTGTTGTAGTAACCACGTGATCATGCACCTTGTAACTGGACAACCTGTCATCTTTCCATATAATTAAGCTTAAACATTGAAAATACGTAATCAAATACGTAATCCAGTAATAATGTTTTCGAACGCATACTTCTCTTTCATAACCCGTACACCAAGATCAGTCAATGATAATTGCATAATACAGTGGAACCTCTCGAAACGAGACACCCTGGGAGTTCGCCAGGGTGTCCGGTTTAGAGAGGTTTCAATGTAACTCAAGTTTGTGATCACTCTGCGACACAGTTTAGTGCTTTGCAATGACGAACACACACTATACTCAGCGCGACATTATAGTAAAAACCATTCAAATTAAATACTCAGAGTTTTATACAGAGCCCCTCAGGGGATGTATTTTTTTATTAATTCGTTCCCACGAAATAACAAATCGTTCCCTCAATTTAACAATTCGTTCCCACGAATTAACAATTCGTTCCCTCAATTTAACGATTGTTATATCGTGGGAACGAATTGTTAATTCGAAGGAACGAATTATTAAATTGAGTGAACGAATTGTTATTTCGTGGGAACGAATTGTTAATTCGATGGCACGATAATTCGATGGAACGAATTGTTAAACTGAGGGAACGAATTGTTATATCGTGGGAACGAATTGTTAATTCGATGGAACGAATTGTTATATCGTGGGAACGAATTGTTAATTTGAGAAAACGAATTGCTAAATTGAGGGAACGAATTATTATTTCGCGGGAACGAATTAATACAAAATATCCATGTCCCCTGCAGGGCTCCGTAGCTTAGCGATGTTTAAATGTGTAGCTATTATTATACAATTCCAATCCGTATCCTATTCAGGAGCAGTTTCACATTGTGTACATATATCCAGGGCTCCAGATAAGCTGCGTATTTGCTTAAATACCCAATTAAAATTGGCCAAAAACCCAATTGAAATGAGAAATAGCGAGTATCAAAAAGCAATAAAGATTATGTGGTACCTTTATCATGCTGCGGAAAACAATAACAGACCACAAATATAGCATAATTTTATTATTTTCCATGAAAACGATTCTTGGTATTTAATTAGAATTGTCTCCACGGTGACAATTCTAATGAAATGCCAAGATATGTTTTCATTTCAAAGCAAAATATTCAATAATTGCTATCTGCTGATGTGTAAACAGTAGTGTGATTATATTTTACCCAATTAAAATTTTGAAATACCCAATTGCTTCAGAAATGATGGAGTGACAATACTCAATTACTAATTCTTTATCTGGAACACTGTATATGTGAATTATTGATCGTCATATTTGCTATGGCCATATTCAGTTAAATCAAGTTGGCTTCGTCAACACAGATTTTGAAATATATAGCCTTTAGAACCTGTTTTAATCGACTGTGTCGCATTGAACTCAATCATGAAATTGCTTTCATCATGTACTGATCGAAGCAATTTCACCATAATCTGATACAATAGACAGTATTAATTTCTTCCGCTTAAAGCATTCATAAATAAAATACATGTATGTCGGTCACATATGTGCACAGAAACAGTGTTTAAAATAAGATGAATCGTTAATTAAAATTTCTGAATATCTCGAACATTTCGTCAAAATTGTCAAAAGACGCCGTCCATCTTGAAATGTTGAGATGTTAATCAAGCTGTAGGCGTTTTCTACCATTAATGGTAATACAGAATACATATGAGACACGCTATGTGATTTTGTACCTTCGGACATCAGCGCAATTTCATGAAATACGTTTACACAATTTATAATATTTTCCGTACATTGCATCATCAAAGGCTGACAAACTTTTCAGAGAACATGCGGAATTATATTCCGCATGTACTCTGAATATTTTGTCAACGTTTTACTTTAGTTATGAACATTTTGTAAACATATTTAGTGTTATGACGCAGATTTCCGAAGGTACAAAATCGCATGTAAGTTTAGGAGTATTCTTACAATAATAAATGGGCCAGTTACAATTTGTATTTGCGTATTTCTGCCTTATCACATACGATAATATGCCGAAATTGATTTCAAAAATTCTGTTGTAAATGACGTTAAAAGTTGGTCAAAGGTTCATAGCATACGCGGGAATAAATCCCGCGCGGGCTTCGAAACATTCGGCAGCATTCCATTTCATTTACGGAAATCTCCGTACTTTTTATATGTTAATTTAATTTTATTACGGATATACGTTGAAGGACACAAAACGTGTACCACCGCAACGCACTGATCAATATATGTGGCTGTCACTCGAAAAAATGGGGCTTATGGGTTTTGCGACCAGTGTAGATCCAGATCAGGCTGTGCGTACGCACAGCCTGATCTGGACCTGCACTGTTCGCCATTCAATCAATGAAACATCGGTCATGCTTCTAACAAGCAGGAGTGTGCTATTTGACCAGGAGCTACAATGATCACAAATCCCATAGGCCCCGTTTCTCCAGTCATTGCCACATTTACGGAAATCTACGTTTTCTGACTCCTTATCCTCATAATCCTCATACTACGGAGATACGAGGAGGCCAAATAAAAGCACTGTCTCAACACACAGATCCAGATCATGCCATTTTTTCTTCGACAGTAACGAACCTTACGCCTGTAAGGGAGCGTGTCCGTGTGAGCCCGATAGTAACGGGCCCCAGCCTTCAGCCCCCGACGACTGTGGGTGTTCGACAGATGATATCGACCCTGTGTGCACGACCGACGGTGAGACGAAATGGCACGGATGTGAAGCCATTTGCGAGTGAGCATACAATTTATCTTATACAACTGACTGAGATTTATATAACACAACTTGTGTAATAAGTTTGTGCTTTGCTCTTATATGAGGCAAGCCATGTGATTTTGTACCTTCGGACATCTGCGTAATTTCATGGAATACTTTATAAAATTGACAATATTTCCGTAAATGGCGTCAAAATTGATAAAACTTTCAGAGTACACGCGTATGTTTCGCGTGTACTTTATTTATGAAAAGTATTGTAAATTTTGCAAACGTATTTAACTCTTTGCATGCTGGGAAACTTGTGGGCTATAAATAGTTCAAAACTAGCGGACAACAATTCATCATATTTTCTTGTATTTCTCCCAGTAAATATCATGAACATGTCTTGGAATTTCATTAGAATTGAGTCCTGAGGACTCAATTCTAATGAAATTTCAAGACATATTTACAGAGAAAAATAAAACATGCACTCCTAATTCGTTTGGCGAATATTTTCGCCGCTAGCACGCAAAGAGTTAATGAAATTACGCAGATGTCCGCAGGTACAAAATCGCTTGGCGTGTTCTCATATGTAAACGTTAGATATACATACCATGGAATAGACTGCCATCAGCAGTTGAGAAATGTCGGCAATGCATTTCCACTGTTACATGTACTGTCCCATGCGACAGACTTTGCTAATCAAAACACTTTTAGTTTAGAATGATTTTGCAGTGAAACCTCGAGATATTTCACTGTAAATCAGGCATTTTATCATTCTGTGCCATAGATGTGTGCTATGCGATCATGAACATACATTATCATCTGACATAAATGACCAAGAAACTCATGAAACAGAAGATAACAGATGTTTTCTTGGTGTCCGGTTTACAGAGGTTCCACTATATATAATCTATAAAAATATAAATATTTAAAATAATTTAAATATATTATAGGAATGAATGGCCTTTTTGTGGAATTTATCGGGGTATAAACTTGGAAAAGTCGCGGGAATACTGGACGAAGGATACTGGATAAATTCCACAAAAAGGCCATTCATTCCTTATAATTCCAGCATTTGAAATACATTCATCAAGAAAATGTGTTTATTTTCCGTTTTCTTAAGAATTATTTTAACTGCGCCTGACGGTTACGGAAAGTAGTTCGGCATGGAGTTTACTGGGATATAAATTTTGGACGGAGCCTTGCAACGGACCAATCAAATGTTAGGGAATCGTGTAAATATGTTTGTGCTGGAATTATAGGTAAACAAATGTGTCCATAATACATGTAGGGTCATTTGTTTTACCTAACCCCGGTTTTGTTTTGGCGACTCATATGTCTAATTGTGTTCAGCTAAACAAGACAAATCTATGATGCAATGATTGTACTTCATGATCGGATTCGTACGGTGGCGCAGAGTGGACATGGAAATATTTCATTACTTTTGCACGCGATAGCTATTGCGTGCGCACGCGATAGCTTAGCCAATGAAACCCTATCGTGTGCGCACGCAAAACCTATCGCGTGCGCAAACGATTGCTATTGCGTGCGCACGCGATAGCTATCGCGTGCGTACGCAATAGTAAAAATATTTCCATGTCCCCTCTGTGCCACCGTAGATTCGGTCAAGGGAAAGTACGGCAACACCAATCAAGCATATTCTACCATTTTCAGGGGTAAAGACATCGCCTGTTCTTCCGAGTGTCCGTGTTAATGTGACCCTGGATGATGGCAGACATAACGAAGACAACGAACCATTGATTGGGACCGACATTTACACATTATATGATACCGGCCTTCTGTGACGTAATACTTGATGTTTGCTACATATTGTGACACAGTAGGACACTGTTGATTGACCTAAATGGCATGTGCAGCTTATTATCATAATACGAAGCTGTTTGTTCATTGGTATAGCATAATTTAATAGTTAACCCCTGCATGGTGAGCAGAGTAGGTGATCGTGTTTATTAACCCTTACTACGCTGAAATAAATTGTGTCGTCTGCTGGAAAGGTTTTACTTTCAATATTTCTCGATAAAAACCAGTTTTGAAAGCGCATGAGAATTGTCTCCACTGCAGACGATTCTCATGTGCTGCCAACGCAGTTTTTTTGTTGAGAATTCAGGCAAAAATGAAGATCAGCAGACGACAATTTTCGTCTCCCGCGTAGTGAGAGTTAAGCTGAACTGGCTGCGTACGCATCGATGTCCAATATACGGAGCCCCACGGGTAGATTTTTTTTTTATTAATTCGTTTCCACGAAATAACAATTCGTTCCCTCAATTTAACAATTCGTTCCCACGAATTCAGAATTCGTTCCCTCAATTTAACAATTTGTTCCCCCGAAATAACAATTTGTTCCCACGGGAACGAATTGTTAATTCGTGGGCACAAGTTGTTACATCGTGGGAACGAATTGTTAATTCGAGGGAACAAATTGTTAAATTGAGTCAACGAATTGTTATTTCGTGGGAGACGAATAAATAAAAAAATCCATGTCCCCTGCGGGGCTCCGTATACATGCGTGTTTATTAAGCTGAACTGGCTGCGTACTCATCGATGTCCAATGTTCTATGTTTAGTTATGCCACATGTTAGACGTATTTACGTGTTTATTGTAAACTGTACGGACACGTATTCTGCCAAGCTGTCGTTGTTAAGTGGTTTTAATCCTTAGACGTAAACAGACGACAAACACTTTTATTCAGCATTGTAAGAATTAATATCGGTGTTTATGGTGGCTTATTATGGACGTTTCGTCCATTGGTTCCTTCGTCGCGTGGACATTTTTGTTGTTTTGTATCTACGCCGTAGATTAAATTAAATGGTCTCTCCTTCATTTCTAATTCTCGTGGAGACAAAGATTAAAGGTACATGCCCACTCAGTAGACACAAAGTGTTCTTTATATCAGAAACATCATCTGATACATTTTCTGGCAAAATAAACATTAATTCACCATTACCCACGTATTAATTGGTATTATTAAACATTTTATATCAGATTTTAAATTTCCACACTGATATGAGGGTCGATAATCGTTTTAGCGAACAATACTATGTATTCTCTGTATAATTTTTTTTGATGTGCAATTATCATACTTTAAAATCTGTCGAAAATATTATTCTTTTGCGGTGACGCATTTAATTTATAGTATAAATAATTAAAAAATACCATGCCTCATGAAAATAAATATTACTAAATGATTATATATGTATAGCGGGCACTCGTATTTTTTAGGACTGGTGGAATAGTTACACAATTATACACTTGTTTAATTCCTATAAAGAACAGTGTGTGCCTACTGAGTGGGCATGTACCTTCTTCAATCTCGTTCCATCGTTGCTATGCATCATAACAATGAGGTTACTGTTTGTTTGCACGCGGCGTAGACAGTAAGGAACGAACTGCAAGGACCATAATTTACAATTCTGAAGGAACAATAGACGAAATATCCCTGACTTGCCATCATATTATGTACTCAGTACGTATGTACACCAGCCTATATCTGCAAGAACATTGCCTCTTTCGCGAAATGTTGGCTACATGACGGCATTCACACCTAAATAACCGACATTCGAATGGCTCATGCTAAGTTTTGAACTAGTTTATGAATCATATGAAATGTGAAAAGCCCTTACAAACACTGCAGAGCCAGATGAGGCGGCTCGTTACGAGCCGCCTCATCTGGATCTACAGTGTTTGCAAATATTGGCTTTTTTGGCCTGTGGGACTCAATAACCGACATACGAATGGCTCATGCTAAGTTTTGAACTAGTTCAGTTACAGTGAAACCTCTCTAAACCGGGTACGGTGGGAGGTCCCTAGGGTGTCCGGTTTATAGAGGTTCCACTGTAAATCAGGCATATGACCATTCTGAAATGTATCGGCTTGCTTTGCAATCATGAACATACATTAATATCTGAGATAAATGATCAAGAAACCCATCAAACATAAGATTACAAAGGTTGCCTTGGTGTCCGGTTTAGAGACGTTCCACTGTATAGCATAGGGTATGCTGGCTAGCCGTGTTTGTCGGCTAATGTTCGATTTATAAATTGATGTATGTTACATATTCTCGGTCAACGTTCAACTTGAAATCAATATTCGTTTGTTTTAAATAAAGAAAACATTGCTTACATGCTGTTCTTCCTTACATTCAAAACCTGTATGGGTATGCACGCATATACAAATGTATATAAACAGTAGAATATCCAACTTTTCCATCCGCTCGTCAACACTTAAAGGTACATGCCCACTCAGTAGGCACAAAATGTTCTTTACATTAGAGACATCATCTCAGACATTTTGTGGCAAAATAAACATTCATTCACCATTACCACACGTACACGTATTGATTGGCATTATTATACATTTTTGTATCAGACGTAAATTTTCACATTGATACCAGGGGCGATAAGTGTGTTTCCTTAAAATGTTATCGGACGTTACTATATAGTATTTGTATTTATTTTGTATGTACAATACTCATAATATATTATTTTTTCAGGTGATGCATTTAATTAGTATAAATAATTAAAACATATCTTGTCTCATTTGCATATGAAAATAGCCTGATTCCACCGCGAGTCACTAAAATAATGATTACTAAATGAGTACATCTGTATAGCGGGCACTCGTAATTTTTAGTGACACAAGTACAATTATTTAATTCCTATAAAGGACATTTTGTGCCTACTGAGTGGGCATGTACCACTAACCCGTTGAACACGAAAGCCCGCTATAGCGGTTTATGCAAACAATGCAGTTCCAGATAAGCAGGCTCGTAACGGCTCGTAACGGCTCGTAAAGAATCTGCAACTTTTTAAAGTAATTTTCATATTTTTTAGAACAAAAATACCCCCTTTTCATAAATGGACTAGTTTGAAACCATTTTGTGACGGTTGGATTGGTTACAAAATTAACATCTGAAAATCCATTCCAGCTACTTAGGGGTGAAAGGGTTAATGTCCAATGTTACACAATCTGGACCTCTGCCTGTCTACAGCTTAATATGCAATTGTCCGAATTTGATTCCCATGATCTCCAATATCGTATGTAAATAACGTCAACAGTTTTTAAGAGTGATTTTATTTGTCCACTTTAGACGTCATTTCAGTAGCCGATTTCAACAACATTGCAAAGTATACTTATCTGGCAAAGTATACTTTGGGGGAGAAATGTTCAATTTAAGGATAAATTTATTTATTTTTATTATACAGAATTTATTACTTTATAATAAATAATGTAATACATTCAGTATATAATTCTGCAACTTGTAATCAGCAAATATATGCAGTTGTTAGTATAGGAATGAATGGCCTTTTTGTGGAATTTATCGGGGTATAAACTTGGAAAAGTCGCGGGAATACTGGACGAAGGCCGGAAGGCCTCGTCCAGTATTCCCGCGACTTTTCCAAGTTGATATCCCCGATAAATTCCACAAAAAGGCCATTCATTCCTATAATAATTCCAGCACAAAAATATTTACAATTTTGGACAGAGACTTGCTACGGGCCAATCAAATGTTAGGGAATTGTGTAAATATTTGTGTGCTGGAATTATTAGATAATGCATTTCAGGAAAATAAATTATTACTCCCTCAAAGTATACTTTGCTACATAAGTATACTTTGCAATTTTGATGAAATCGGCTACTGGAACTGATTGGATGGTCAATTGCAATCGAAAATGTTAAACACAACTTCCTTGAATATCCGAGACCCCAGTGAGACACAACGACTTTAAAGGTGCATGCCCACTCAGTAGACACAAACTGTTATATCAGAGACATCATCCGAGACATTTTCTGGCAAAATAAATATTCATTCACCATTACCCCACGTAATGATTGGCATTATTATACATTTTACATCAGACGTAAATTTACACATTGATATCAGGGGCGATAACCGTGTTTCCTTAAAATGTTAACGGACATTGCTATTTATTCTCTGTATTTATTGTCTGATGTCAACTTATCATGCTTTCTAATCTGTCGAAAATATTATTGTTCTCAGGTGACGCATTTAAATGGTATAAATAATTAAAAATATCGTGCCTCATTTGCATACGAAAGTAACATGATACCACCGCGCGTCACTATCAGCAAAATAGACATTACCAAATCATTATATCTCTATAGTGGGCACTCGTAATTGTTAGAACTGGTGGAATAGTGACACAATTATACACTTATTTTATTCCTATAAAGAACATTGTGTGCCTACTGAGTGGGCATGTACCTTTAAGGCCTGGTCAATTTGGAATCATTATATCTCTATAGTGAGCACTCGTAATTGTTAGAACTGGTGGAATAGTGACACAATTATACACTTATTTAATTCCTATAAAGAACATTGTGTGCCTACTGAGTGGGCATGTACCTTTAAGGCCTGGTCAATTTGGAAGAATCCGCAGGTTACGCGACCAGTGTTGATCCTGATCAGCCTGTGCATGCGCACAGACTGATCAGGATTTGCACTGTTCGCCATTCCATCAATGATACTCCTTTTATGCTTTTAACAAACAATATATATTTATCAAGCTACTGCAGTGTGTTATTTAATCAGGAGCTACACTGGTCACAAATCACAAAAGCCAGATTTCTCCAGTCACGGCCACATTTGAGCCTTGTGAGCTGACGGCCAGTAGCCGATTTCACCAAAATTGCTATGCATACTTATCTTACTAAGTACACTTTCAGGGAGAAATATCAATTTAAGGATACATTTATTATTTTTTATTTTTGTGAAATTGGCTACAATCATGTATATAGTACCATCATGTAGTTGTACATATATTGGTCATGGTATGCAAATATGACATTGTATTGAAATGTTGTATTACAGGGTCACACATATTATATTTTCATATATATACATGTATTACTCCACGAATTAGGTTTTCCACCTATAGGGCGACATACACTGATGTCTGTAGCGGCCGGGTATGGATGGTTCTCTGAGCCAATTCCCACCCTTAAATATATAAGATAACACACTTCTGTAAATTCGCTAACAGCGTTAACGCACATGTAACTATCTGCACCTTTATGGAATATTTTCAATTTATTCATACATTAATTAATGTGTTTAGTTCAAATTTAAAATGTTTTTAATCAAAATAACGACTATGATAATGTAACTATATCATCAATCTTCAAAACCATCGAACTATGAACGGTGTTTTATATGAGAAAAAAACATTTCCATACTTGCAAATAATTACTCCATAAAAGTGTTCTTAGCTAGATGAGCACATCCTACAAGCCTGGTGAAATCCGCTGCAAATCATTTTGATCTTTCTGCCATTCTGGCAAGGAGAGAGAATAAAAGAACACTGATATCTGGTGACACAATAGGTTACCATGAGACATATACACTGTACACTCATTTCGACCAGTGTATTCCCAGCAGGGCTCCAGATAAGGAATTAGTAATTGAGTATTTTCACTCCATCATATCTGAAGCAATTGGGTATTTCAATATTTTAATTGGGTAAAATATAATCACACTACTGTTTACACATCAACAGACAGCAATTATTGAATAGTTTGCTTCGAAATGAAAAAATGTCTTGGCATTTCTAATGAAATACCAAGATGTGTTTTCATGGAAAATAAGAAAAATATGCTATATTTGTTGTCTGTTTATTGTTTTTTGTAGCATGATAAAGGTACCACAAATTTGCTACTGCTTTTTGATACACGCTACTTCGGATTTCAATTGGGTTTTTGGCAATTTTAATTGGGTATTTAAGCAAATACGCACCTTATCTGGAGCTCTCACTGTTCGCTAACTATGTGATTCTGAATGCAGAGTGTAAACATATTAGAGAATCATGCGTCTCCGTAACACTACTCGGCCTTAAATTGTCACGTTCCAGACGTCTCTGACAGCATGTGTCTCATTACCAGTCGGTCGACGTTTGTGGGGAAATGATAATTCTGCGCGAGTGGTTCCGGTATAGATGACGTTGCCGACGGCACGATGCTGGAGACATGGGAGCGTCTATATCACCTTGGCCTGGGCCCAGTGCCGACCGCCGCTCAGGGCGAATATGCCGACGAAAACGGAACTGATCGTGGATGGCTTCCTGAATGTAACAAGAAATGTGTCAGGAAATATATATAAAGAGGAATTGTATTCAAGTGAAAGCTGAAAATAACTAAAGTACACACGTGGCATTAACATTGAACGATGGATATTGTGTGTTGAAGAACAGACTGCGCAGATGCATGGTGTCGTCAAATGCTGTTCACAACCGCTAAACAATCTCCTATGGTGGCCGATATGGGCCATTTTGCATTTTCAAATGTTCACACCAACAATGCGACATTGCGACAACTCGAAAAAACGTCTAAAGCTAATATCTCACTAGGCTGCGACTGTTGGCGACAAATTGCAAACGGCATTCGCCAGGAAGTTTCCAAAATGTCTCGAAATGTTCGCAGGGTTCTCAGTTTCCTCGCTTGAGTCGCAGGGTCTCGCTCTCGTGTCGCTGGATTTTTTAATATGTTCAAAACATTCGCGTGACAAATTGTCTCTGAAAATAGTTACAGAGTCGTCAGGGGTGTCTCGAACCCTTCTGAATTTAGTTTCCGTGAGTCAGAAAGTGCGAGAAATGTGAGACAACTTTGTGAGGGGTTTGCGACCTATGAAACTAGGCATTCTATTCCATGAAACTATGACATTCCGGGCGCGAGACAGGCGCGAACTGTCTATTTCTCAATTCTCACGCATAACTGTCCCGCGACTGTCGCGCGACATTCGAGCGAATGTTACGCGACACTCGCGACAGTCGTAAGTGCAAAAAAAATCGTAATTTTTTTGCGCGAAGGTCCGGCGACATTCGCGCGACATGTATGCGAACTCCCGGCGAATCCTGGCCCAAATTTCGCCCGGAGTTCGTGCGACATTCGTGCAACATTCGTGCGACATACTCGAACGTGTCGTAAGTACCAATTCAGTGTGATTCCAAGAGAAAATAAATTGTCGCTAATTCGCGTATTTTCTCGCAATTTTGTGTCTCCAACTAGTCGGTTGGATTGGTTGTAAAATTGACATATCAAAATCCAACCCAGTGGTGAAATATTTAAAACATGAAATGCAACATACACTTGAATGTATTTGCTGGAGTTTAATTAATCAACTGTGTAGAGTGTATACACAACACAGTTCACAATTGTTCCAATATGTAATATTGAAATCTGTGAAAGGCTTCAACAATTATTTTGAATCAAACCGACGCCCTTAAAGAGCGTATTAACCAATACAGTGACACTGGATGACATCTGGAGAATGATACGGTGTCTGTCCTATGTGACTGTGACTGGAGAAATGGGGATTATGGCCTTTGCAACCAGTGGCACGCAGTCTGCAACTCTGCCATTGAAACATCAGTAATGCTTCAACAAACAGTTTATTTTTGATCCGCATGATCCGACTTCAGGAGTGCATGCAGATACATGTACAGTGAAATCTCTCTAAACCGGTCACCATGGGGGCGCCATTGTTATTAATTTAGACGAATTTCGCTGTAATTTAGTTCAGTGTCGTGTTTGTTCACGATTGAAAGCGACAATGTCTCCAGTAACAGCCACAATGTAACATACTTACATCAATAAAGACATGAATCCGCCAGCATTGTCCTCCGTTGGTACCTCAGTCCGCGCTCGTGACAGGTGAATGTTTGTACGGGATCTCTCCTAGAAACCAGAACCAGGGGACCGTTTCACTAAACTTCGTACGACTAAAATGTTCGTAAGTGCAAATTTAGGATCGTCTGGAAATTACAATTGATTGATTTACATTTATTAAGCATATGCTGCATATTTGCTGCATAATTGTTTACAAGAAAACATTGTAAATGTGAAATAATGATAGTCTGTAAATTTCACATTTACAATCTTTTCTTGTAAACAATTATGCAGCAAATATGCAGCATATGCTTAATAAATATAAATCAATCAATTGTAATTTCCAGACGATCCTAAATTTGCACTAACGAACATTTTAGTCGTACGAAGGTTTGTGAAACGGTCCCCAGTATACTCATACATAAGTCTTACATTTCGAACTTACATACATTTTTATATGTAACTAGCTAATAATACAAATAATAATGCAAATATAGAGAATAGTAGGTTAGTGCCGTGAATGGGAAAAAATATCCGGCAAGGCTCAATAATTTCTTTATTTCTCATCAGAAGTATATGTTGTGACCACTCATTTGAACCGTCTCGCCGAGACGGTTCAAATGGGTGACTCATTTGAACCGTCTCGCCGAGACGGTTCAAATGGGTGGTCACAACATATACTTTGGTTCAGAAATAAGGAAAATAGATAGAGAATAGTAGGTTTAGTGCCGAGCACATCCTCGTTTCCGTGCTGCGCCAGATATGTTTTTCCCATTCACGGCACTAACCTACTATTCTATTTATCCCGTCAACACCTACTAATGGCTCTAAAATGCAAAAAAAATAATCCCAGCCACCGCACATATTCATACGATGTGATTAGGTCGTATTGACAGGATATCAAAAATGTTTCACGGCACCGTGTTTCACGGCACATACGCACTGTGTTGACGGGATAAAATAATAATACTTACTCAGTACTACAATAATTATACATATAAGTACGGATTATTACAGATTGCTTGTGTGTCTATCATTGTTTCACCGGGTGTTGTCGTATCTGTAGCCTATTTCACCAACATTGCAAAGTATACTTTCCTAGCAAAGTATACTTTGAGGGAGAAATCTTCAATTTTAGAATAAATTTATTAATTTTTATTATACTGAATTTATTACATTATCACAGCCAATTTGGCTGTGATAATGTAATACATTCAGTATAATAATTCTGCATACTTTTAATCATCAAATATATGCAGTTATTAGTTCTATATGAAATTATGCATTTCAGGAAAAATGCCAATGCAATGTTGGTGAAATAGGCTACAGGGGAGGGTTGGGTGTCGCACTCAAACTTGACTCCCCGATGTTTCCTCAATGTGATTCAATTTACAAAGGTCGATAGGGTGCGCTCTATTATAGTATTAGTATAAACTGCACTTTATAATTGTTTCACTTGATTTGGGCTCAACCAGCCTGCTAAATGTACTAATGTGACTTCATAACTGATTGTCTAAAACGAATTAGATAGCACAAATCTCCAGAGGGGGGACTGTCACAGCTAAACAATTCCTGGAGAGAGAATATTAGATCTTCATGGGAATTGTGGATATTAGATTAATTGTCAGGTTAGGTTAATCGTGTCATTTTGATTTGCCGCACCCATCGTCATCTACACCGGACGAGATACATCTACATAGATAGTTTATTTACGTCTCATCAACTGTACAACATAAAATACATAATAATAAAATGCAGCTATACATGTACAATTGCTATTCAATAAGAATAACAAGAGACGAATAGAATGTCCACGAATATCAATACTCTGTAAATAACTCGGCCATACCTATCCAGTTCATAAAACACTAAGAAAATGAGCTCACCGTCTTACAAAAAAAAAGAGTTTGTCACACAGCACAGAACTGCAATCATTATACTACTGACTAATATATACAATAGTATTCTTTCCGCAATAATACATTATGTTTAATAATTCTGCAAAAAAAAAAGGAACACACTTTTCTGACGTTTCGGCTCAACGCCTTTATCAAGAAATTAGTTTCTGCTGAACGCTAAGTGGCATCCAAGCGTTCAGTAGAAACTAGTTCCTTGATAAAGACCTTGTGCCGAAACGTCGGAAATGTGGGTTCCTGGGGCTCGTTTCACTAAACTTCGTACGACTAAAATGTTCATAAGTGCAAATTTATGATCGTCTGCAAAATTCAATTGATGGATTTACATTTATTGAGCATAGGCCGCATATGCAGCCTATGATCAATAAATGTAAATCCAATAATTGTTAACACGAAAACAGTTTTAATGTGAAATTTACAGACTTTTCATAATTTTGCACTTATTAACATTTTAGTGGTACAAAGTTTAGTGAAACGGGCCCCTGGTTTTTGCAGAATTGTACTATATATACACAAACAGATTCGTGTAAAAACATGCATATGAGTAATATACCCATATACCAGATGAGTGAAATGGTAGCGTCATCATGTCCACTAGTATTTGTGGTGAAATACGATCAATTCCGGCTAGCGAAGACGCGAGAAACCACGTGACCAGAAGCAAGTTTCCGGTTCCAAGTTCCCACTGACAAGATGTCGACTTCTGTTGCTGATGTTTATCTATGACTACCTATGTTTTATATATGCAAATACAACATGTAGACAACTTATACAGTATCAGCGTTTTTGTGTATTACTTTATATTCAACAACACTGTTTCCTGTTCACAGTGGTGTACTTCTGAGCCGTTAAGGTTTTTGTTTAAAGAACATGTATAAAGTACTTCGCTATTGTAATCAAATACGTTTAATTGAGTGTTGTTGTTTTGTTTTTGTTTAATCTAGGGTCAGACTATGCTGTATAACTATAATCGATCTGAGCTGACACGTCTCTTACTCGCATATATGTGTCTGTGACTGGAGAAATGTGGCTTATATGTTTAGCGACCTGCACTGTTCGCCATGCCACATGCCATCAACCAACAACCCCTCCTGCTTCTGCCAAGCAATATATAGAGAATAGTATGTTAATGCCGTGAATGGGAAACAATATATGGCAAGGCTTAGGAAATAGGAAGGGCGAGGCTTTCCCATTCTCGGCACTAACCTACTATTCTATTTATCCCGTCAACACCTGCAAATAGCTTTAACATGCAAAATAAATAACCCCAGCCGCATCCTCGAAATCGTAGAATCGACTAGTATGACAACCGCACATATTCATACGCAGTGATTAGGTCGTATTGACAGGATATCAAAATGTTTCACGGCACCATGTTTCACGGCACATACGCACTGTGTTCACGGAATAAAGATCATTATTCGGCTACAGGAGTGTGCGATCCGAGCAGGAACTACACTGATGACAAATCGCATAGCCCCATTTCTCTACTCACAGCCACATATCATGAATTTGAATGCAAGAGAATGCATCTACATTTTCCGTAAAATAGAGAACAAAGAACAAAATTCTCCTCATACCCATAAGAGACTATTGAACCCATGTAAAGAGGAAACTAACGCAATTCATCATGATAGGCACATGACACGTGCACGACAGTGGTCGAGGAGTCGTCAACACGGCAGAAACATGCAGCACGGCCAGGGGTGTGTGGTCTCAGAAGAAAAGCAACGGTGCGTTAAATACGTGAAGATGGCACGAACGCAACGAAACCTCCACAACAACTACAGAGAAACCTCTATAAAACGGACACACTGGGAGGTCCCCAGGGTGTCCGGTTTAAAGAGGTTTCAATGTAAATCAAGCATTTGATCATTCTGAGCCATACTCGTGTACTATGCGATCACGATAGACATTATCGCCTGAGATAAATGACCAAGAAACTCATCAAAAGTAAAATCACAGGTGTTTTCTTGGTGTCCGGTTTAGAGAGGTTCCATTGTATTTCAGAGTGAACTACCGATAAAATAACAGTTCCAGCAGGAAAAACAAATCCCGATGAAGTACAGTACACGAACACATGACAGAAAGGGTGCCGCCTTGGAACAACCAGTGAACAAACCACTCCAATGGGATTGTCGAATCTGGGGGCCGTTTTACTAAAATGTTCATTAAGTGCAAATTTAGGATCGTCTGGGAATTGATGGCTTTACATTTATTGAGGATATGCTGATTAGCTCAATAAATCTAAATCCAATAATTGTTTACAAGAAAACGTTAATGTGAAATTTACAGACAATCATAACTTTGCACTAACGGACATTTTAGTCGTACGAAGTTTAGTGAAACGGTCCCTTGGTGTTCTCGGCACTGTAAACCGATTATCTCGTCATCATGCCTGAAAAAGGGCAAAAAAACATACAAGGTAATCAAAAACGATTATAATGAACGAACTATAGCAAACGAATCTGAAGAATTCAGATCAACGCAGTCCTTGAACGGATATCTACGGAGCCCCGCAGAGGACATGCATTTTTGTTATTAATTCGTTCCCACGAAATAACAATTCGTTCTCTCAATTCGTTCCCTCGAATTAACAATTCGTTCTCACGAATTAACAATTCTTTCTCTCAATTTAACAATTCGTTCCCACGAATTAACAATTCGTTCCCGTGGGAACGAATTGTTATTTCGTGGGAAAGAATTGTTATTTCGTGGGAACGAATTGTTATTTCGTGGGAGCGAATTGACAAGTGTATCAGAGAATACCTAATTTAAAAACGTTTTAGCAATGCGTAGACATTTAATGAGTTATTTCATTGAGAGATGAGGCAAGCCAGGAGGCCGTTTCACTAAACTTCGTACGACTAAAATGTTCGTAAGTTCAAAATTATGATTGTCAGTAGTAATGGGTGTCACTATGGCGTGGTTTTTTAACATGTGTTTTTTACATAGACGGATTTTACCCTCGCACCGGTTGTCTATGTAAAAAACACATGTTAAAAAACCACGCCATAGATGACACCCCTTATTACTCCCATTATCGGGGGTGGAAACTTCTTGTATCACGCTATAGTGACACCCTAACCCATTTTTTGGAGATTCGTGAATTTTATCCGGGTGGAAACTTCTTGTATTACGCTATAGTGACACCCTGAACATTTAGGGTTGTACTCTTCCTATATATATAATTTTCAAATATTTTTGACAACTCCAATATTATCAAATACATATGAAAATTTCTTAGAAATAATTTTCATCCACTTCTAACAACTCTAATATTGACAAAAGTTAATGAAAATAAATATTGATTGTAAATCAATATATTGGTATTTTTCAATTTATGGGGGAAAATTGAATACAAGATATGTAAAGTTTTAACAATATTTTATTGAACAACAACATATTTACAACATGGAATTATAGACCAGATATGATATTCATATTTGATCTTTACAAAAGTACATGTAATATTATGTTAAAACATATTTGTAACATGAATTAATTTTGGAAAATGCAAAGACATGGCATGATGATATTGTTGTGGTTTACAACATTCACACCCGACAGATGTTGAACTTTGTTGAGGTCCTTCGTAGAGTGTTCCATAAAGTGATGTTTAAACCAGATCGTTATAGTCCTATCATTCTTGAAGTAATCTGAGGAACTGAATGTTTGTTGAATACAGAGACGCAGAGTATTTCCTCTTGCAATCGCAATCAACACAAACACACAGTATTTTCCACATGTGTACTGAATACACTTTGTAGTCTCTGTTTGTTAAATGTCCATTTCGTAGAATTGTTTGTCAAGAAAGACAATATTTCTGCGTGTAGTGGTGGTAACCCATAGGAGTCAAAGTAGATGGCTTCATTCTTCTGACCGAATACAATGGCTACCCAATGTTTTCCAGGTTGATCAGAATTATCCGTGTTGATTATGTACGCTTGGACGTCTAATGGTCTGTGATTTGGTAGCTTGTCTTTTGGGCATACTATTCCGTTTAATCTCTTCAGCCATATTTCTCGATCCAGAATATACTGTAATTCGATGGTTTCCATCTTTGGATGTTGATTTCACCAATACGTTACTTTTAGGATTTGTTTTGTTCATAATTGTCCAATATTAATAGTCGGTGATCACTTCACGAAGACTATTTATTTCAATCTGGTTATCAAACTCTGAGAACACTATGACATTGATGACTTTTTCAAGTGCTCTGGCAAACTGAAGCTCAAGGCGTAGATTTCCAGTTCTTATAGGGTGTAGGTGTCCCTCTTCACTGCCCTGGTCAGGTGTCAAGTCATATCCCCACAAACAATATCCATTTACATATTCATCTCTAGTAATATCAAATGATTTGTTTTGACCTAGTGAAGACACAGCTTGATACAAAGACATGTATGATTTAAGATATAATTTATGTTCAAAATCCGGCTCAAATGGACGGTTGAAAATACCATGACCATTACAATTTACATCAATTTTTGATAGATTAAAATGATGAAAATTGAATGGATTTTTTGCGTATTCCCCATTGAAACTAGCATTATCAACCATACCAATGAATATCCGTTTTGGTAATTGCCCCTGAAAAAGATGATCTTCTATTTTTGAGCGCATTCCAGTTGCAATTGTGAATGTTTTGACTTCTACTCTACGTAATAGGAATTTTCATATTCTTTTGAGCTATGAGTCTGTTCATGTCATTGGACACAGCAGGTAATAGCTCAACAGTTCTTACATTGAAACTAACATTTTCAAAATCTATTTTTGTCTCTGGTGCGCCAGTGCCGCCTATTAAACAAAACTTTGACGATGCTCTATTGAGTCTTATTCTAATTTCAATTCCATTGGGTAAATATCTTGTAAAAATAAATCCAAATGCAATCGTGCTTGAAGTTCGATTACTTTACTCCTCGAAATAAATGAATTCCTCTTATTAAGACCTGCATTTTCACCTGCAATGTCAACAATCTCATATTTACCGGCGGTATCTTTCAACCACATGTCACTAGCCGCTAATTGTGTTGATTTACATTCAGCGTTATATGACAAAAGATTTTCTAAATATGCCCGAAAAGGATATGTATCAGAATTATTTGTTATCAGTTTATTGTTTAGATATAAATCAATGTTACTGAAGATACTATGAAAGAAATTGTTAACTGGTGTAATATTATCATCTGCGTCTAACACAGTATTATCTGTTTTTAAAATTTTCAATTTCAAATACATGTAAGATTGAGATAAATCTGTCCATTTATCTGTTTGTGGTGGAATTACAAATTCTATTGGAGCATTATTGTTGAGAGAGGAAATCGGAAATGTTCAATCCACTGACTTTCATGCATAGCAGTCATGGTTGGAGTACTGATTGAACATCCAACTCAGTCTTACTACATTCACAAGAACCGTTTTGCATCATTTTTTATTTTAGTCAAAAATATCTAAATTTCTGTTAGATATTTTTCTCCTTTTTATACCTTTTTGATTGTTACTTGATTTA
Source organism: Conchocele bisecta (assembly GCA_029237695.1). Lineage (NCBI taxonomy): Eukaryota > Metazoa > Mollusca > Bivalvia > Lucinida > Thyasiridae > Conchocele > Conchocele bisecta. The sequence goes on along the minus strand of CM055265.1, from coordinate 202,994,747 downwards.
TGGACCTTAACTCTTCGATGTATTGAATGCGACTGATGTTTCCTTTTATTTTTCTTTGTTTTTATACCTAATTTCTTCAAAAACGATTTTCCTAGTGAATTCATTGTTTGTTTACCTCGTGAAATAATTACATCCTTTGGATTTTTGTGTTTAAGAAAAATATCTTGAGCTAAACCTATTCCTTGTTTCATTCCTTCATTTTTAAAAGAATTTACTCCAGTTTTTATTATTGTTTTTATAATTGGAGAAACGGTTCTAATTGCAGATTTGAACAAGGATTCTAATCCTGCCCCATACTATCGTGTAACTCATCGATATACAGGATGCATTTTCAATCTATTTTTCTTTTCCTAAAATGTAACTTCACCATAGACTTTCCAAGAACAAAATTAACAGGATTGCCAGAATCTCCTCTTATATTTATATGAATTGTATCAAATTCAGATTTTGATACAGGTATATAATGTAAGTTTAAAAATTCATGGTTAATATGTTGATTGTCACTATCATTTTCAATTGAATTTGATGTTTTGAATGGTACAACTCTTAAAATCGGAGCTTGAATATGTCCTATAATCGAATATTCAACAATATCAGAGTAAACAAACAAATGATTAAACCCCTCATTTAAATTTGACAAATGTGGAAAAAAATCATTTACATCACTGTCTGGAAAAAATGTTTTGTTTGATACCTTTGGATTTCCACCTAACTTTAAAAACAATGTATGGTTAAAATTAATTCCTGTTTTGCGAATTTTCTGGAAATTAAATTTTGGACGTTTCATACCATGAGAATATGAAACGTGAATCGCTTGCTTGTTTTTTTTAAAAATATCGTTAAAAGAATCTTGAATGAGATTATCAATTCTTTCCAATACCTGAGCTAATGATGAATAGGATCCAGGTTGAAAATTAAATTTGAGACTCCATTTAATCAGAGTACCATCTTCACTAAAGCCTATCTCACTTATATCAAATCTTTTATTTTTTATGTCTAAAACATTCAAGTAGAAAGATAAATCTTTTGTTATAATATTAAATTCTGTTTCGTCTTTATTAATATTTAAAAACTGTGACGGAATAATTAATTCCACTAATGCTATTTCCCAGTTTTCTTTATCGATGCGAACTGTCTGAGGTAATTTAACTTTGAAACAACATTGTGTATTTGATGAATAAATATCCATAGAACTATCACTCAGTAATGTTACGTAAAATGAATTCATTTTTTACCGTCTGTAAAATCGAAGCCTGTCTGTGGTTTTTTGCTAAATTTTAACCCGGGACTTGGTAAAATGCATCCAAGAGAACTACTTAAAAGAACGAGCCACAATTCGCGATTAGGACTTTGGATACTTAAATGAATGATGGCTGTTGCAACAATTGCATATATTATAACTACTTGAGAAATATATTGAAATTGATTTTTTTGGTATTCGTTTACCACAAAATGAAAACTCTTGTTTTCTATTTTTTCCGTTTTCAATTATATCTTGTTCATTCATATTATGTTTGATGATGAAATCCAACTATCAAACTTTGACGGATAACCCATCCAATGAACTTTAGTTTCCTTGATTGTTTTATTACCTACACGTCTTGTACGTCGAGCAAGAACTGATTCAATTTCATATATTTCATCATCTTTTATACCTTGAATTTCCTTTCCGTAAAATGTACCCATTATTTTTTCACCATCAAGATCTTCAATTTTATAAGTTGGTGGTAAACTTTTATTAATATGAAATATTTTAAATAATTCTTTCGTCCAGTTTGGTAGATAACCCTTTTCAAATGTGCGTTTTGTTTTATTAATACGGACTAAATCACCGACATGTAATTTGTTTTTGGTTGAAATAGCTTGTTTCATTCCATACAATGCATGTGTAACCTCAATTTCATTTGTGGTATTGACAGAAATTGGGGTCCTCTTAATACTACGATGGTATGTTATGTTGTATCCATCAACAAAATTTTGTAAAATATCAATATATTTTCTAGTTTGATGATATGTGAAATATTTCCACATACGTGTTTTTAAAGTTCTTTGAAATCGTTCAATTATACTTGCCTTAGTTTCAGGGTTTTCGGTTGTGAAAAAATGAATGTGCTTAGATTTCAAGAAATGTTGAAATTCTTTATTTTCAAATTCCGTTCCTTTATCACTTTGTAAAGACCGTGGCTTTCGTTTTGATGATTTTAGTATCAAATCAAACGCATTAATCAATGTTTTCCCCGTTTTGTTAGGAAGGGGTATGACCCATGCATATTTTGAAAATACATCTATTACACACAATAGATATCTTCGATTCTCATTTTCGTCTGAGAATTGTTGCATATCTGCCAAATCAGCCTGCCATTGTTGATCGATACCTCCTACTATTGTCTTGCGACGTGTAAAACGTCTTTGAATTTGTTGTTTATGAAGTGTATATGTTTTCTGTCTGCTCAACCATTCTTGTATATGTATTAATCTAACATCTGAAAATGTGTTTATTCGTTTAATTGAATCATACAAGTGTTTTGCACTTGTGTACGCAATTGAACTTTTTGGATCATAATATATTTTCATTAGTAATGAATTAAGTTTCTTCTCTTTATGCTTTAATAAGGCTCCCATTTTTTAAGATATGTTGAATCAGACTTTCTTTTTATACCAGTTGGGGTGACCGAAATTTTTGATTTTGGAGTTTTACGATGTTTCATTACTGTTTTAGGTGTACTAAATATTGAATCCGACTCAATGTCAGATGTAACAGTTTGATATTTATGCATCCAGTTCCATCGTTGTCTATTATCAACTACGTCTTGTGGTATATTGAGTTCCTGTAAAGCTGTACTGAATGTCTCCCAACCTCTGGGGTTAGTTAAATCCTTTTCTTTGACGTAAAGTGTCATTAACTAAATCAATAATATTCGATCCCTTTATAAGTTTTCCTTTATATGTTACTAAACCATTTTCATCCCAACTGATTTTTGGATTATCTTTCAGCATGCTTAAAAGAAGTTCTGCCTTTCTTTGCATTGTTTTTGGTATACTTTGTAAAATCCTATCATTAAGTGGCCTTTTTGTACTTTCATTTACTGTAACATGTTGAGGTTCTAAAACTTTTTTAAATGATTCCTGAAATTTATGTAATGTTTCTCCGTGCTGTTTTACCTTTTCACTTTCCGATAAATCTGTTCTTTCTAAAAGGTTAGATAATTTTTTTTGAAGTTTAGCTGTATTTGCAATTTGTGGATCAGGTGGGAGCTGAGGTTTTTTACTTTGTTCTATTTTCCATTTATTCATTTCTTCCAGTAAATGAAAAGGAACAAGTGCCATTTTCCTGACCGACATTATTTAACTAGAGCTCGAATACCTGCTCTGGCACCAACACCAAGTGCACCACCTAGAACAGCTTTACCTATTAATGGTAATAATGGAAGTAAAAATGGTAAAAGACTTCCTGTCTGATTTATAATATTTTTCTTTTTCTTTTCTTTTTTTTAATTAATATTTTTTATTATTTTTAAATACAAACATGTACATACAATACAACACATGTATTATTAACTAACACACTGTGACTAAAGTCGCTATGAAATGATTGCACATGCACTCATTGTACTTGAAAATAAGTTTTTAGAGAAAGAGAAGACAAAAAGAATATAGAAAAGCATAGATGGTAAAGTACAATCAGGAAGAAGGAAGAGTATCGAAAAGTATAAAATATGTCCCCTTTGTTCACATCCGCTTGAATTGAGTTGTTTTTTTTATATATATATTCGTTTACTTTTGTGTGGTTAGTGTGATTGAACCTTCCCTACTATGCCCAAAAAAACATACCTATGTTTGAAAAACATCCCATTTAATGTTGTGTTGCTCAAGTTTGTCTTTTTTAGTAGCTATTAACTCTTCTAAATTTATCCTATATTTTAAGTAGTTTATAAACGGTTCGAAAGCAATTTCCCGGTTTTCATATTTACATTTAACAATAAAGTATTTTGGCTAATATGAGTATAAAATTAAATTGTTGTGCCTTGTGTGTACTTTCATCTATTCCTAAAGAAATACTTTGGAAATTTACAGCGTAAGTAAAACCTTTTTCATTCAAATAGGTACGTAACTGTGACCACATATGTTGTACATGAGTACATTCCCAAAACAAATGTTTTATAGTTTCTACATACATAGAGCAAAAATCGCATAAACTACTATTAATTAGGTTACATCGAAAGAGTAATTTATTTGTTCCATTCATTCGCATAAGGTATTTATATTGAAAATTCCGCAATGTGGAATCTATAGTACAATTAAAGGTTGACATGTAAATATGTTTCCAGTTTAAGTTGGCTTCCGGAAATTCAGCTATCCATTTTTTTTCAGACTTTTTTTCTTCAGTGATTTTTTTTCTGTTTGTATTGTATAAAGTAATTTATTAACGTATTTGCTTTTTTGTACCCTTGATTTCAGTGTTTCAGACAGTTGTATTATTTGTTTATTTGTTCTGTTTTTATTGTTTCTTTCCATATTGGATTTATACTATTTAATATACATTGATATTTCATAAAATCATCATTTCTTATGCTGAATAACTCTACAATATCACCGAATGTCAGAAAAGTTTTTGTTCTATAATCGTATAATTGTTCGAGGTACTTGATACCCTTATCAAACCAGTGTCTATGAAACAAAGTTTTATTTTGATGTTTTATATTAGAGTTGTTCCAAATTATTTCTTTTGATATTATTTCTTTTTCTTAATTAAAATTGATTTTGATACAAGTTGTCTGAGATGTTTACGCTTCGGATACAATTTACGTTTCTGATCAGATGTAAGTGTGACATTGCCTTTTAAGAGATTGTGACAACATTCACAAATACACTTAATTATATGATTTGGTGCATTTTTTATTAATTTTTCACGATATTTTTTAGGTTCATTAGCTATAGCCAAAAGCATAGCACCATGTTTTTTAATTAATGGTTTCTTTTTACTGGTTGATTTCTTGACCTTACCCATCTTTATACTAACAATACTCTATATTGAATGATACAAAATTAATTAATAACTGTATTTTATACTCCTAAGTACCTTTTAATTCAGGAATTTTAAACGCAAAATCTTTTAGATGTTTTATTTCCTTTTCGATTTGAATAAGTTTGTTTTTGACAACTTCTTTGGTTTTAGGAGATCTCAAATGTGTTCTTAACGACGAAAACATAGTTATTGGATGTTCATCCAATGCACTATATTCCTTGAACAGTTTTTCATGTTCTTTTGTTGCTTTATTAACAAGTCTAAGCCAATTTTCAATTTCAGTTTTATATTTATACTTCTTTTTTTGGAGGCTGTCGCTCAAATGAACCAGAATTACTGGGGAAAGATGTATTGTATGATGATCCAGATTTGTTAGAAGTTGATGTAAATGGTAATTGTGGAGATCTTAAGGAAATTGGTGGTGATGTGAACTGAGTTTTTTCAACCGATACGGGTGTATGAAATGCTGATATAGATCTATACGAATTAACAGGACTAGGATTTGTAGACATACTAGACATTGAAGAAAATCTTGAAGATTCGTTTTGCTTTTTAGTTGTTTTCTTTTTAGTTGTTTTCTTTTGATTTTTAGTTTGCTTTTTGGTTAGTTTTCTATTTTTCACGTTTTTTGTACCTGTCCAACGAAGTAAACTTCTAATAATTACACCACCTAAAAATCCTCCACCACCAGGTTTTAACATGATTTTTTTCTTTGTATCCTCATCAATTGTAGGATCAGCTAATTGTTTAACATCTTTTTTATTTTTATTCTATGAAACGCACTGTTTGTTTTGGTAATTTTATTTTATTTTCAACTATATTTTGGGCAGCTACTGAAAACCATTTCAATATCTCTTTTAATCCAGATTTCAATATTATTTCTCTTGTAAGTTTATGTTGTTCATCACTCAAATTTCTTAAAGCATGAATAATATTTCCTGATGTGTATGGGAAAGCCATGTTAGCACCTTGGTAGAAAGTACAATTCTGATATCTATATTACTATATTGGAAAATAAATAGTAGGTCCTCTAACATCCTTATCTGTAATCCATCAATGAAAAATGTCACTTCTTCAACGAAATTTTTTTTTAATTCGTGATTGAAAATCAATTAACAAATAACCATGTTCATGAGAAGTAGCATCATTGTAGGCTGAAATTAAGTGTGGTCTTTGCATTTGACGTGATAATGTTTTCATTTGAAACCCATCACGTTCATTTCTAAATAAAATCATGCAAAGGGAATTAAGACTTATAGTTCTACTCGATTTATTTTGTTGAAACATATTTTGTGTAATATATATTACACTTGAATTTCTATGATGACCTTTTCTTGTAAACCACAATTTTATTTTTTCTTCATCTTTTTCTCCTAACATATCATCAAATACTACAAGATGTGGAATTGATACATCGGATACAATTTCATTTTCATCATCTGGGATACCTTCAATAAATTTGAGGAAATTGAACTTTTCTTACATAATAGTATAGATGTGTTGCCATTCTTTGTAACACCATATTACTTTTTCGGGTATAATATTAAATAAATCTTTGCGATAATCAATAATCTTTTGTACAAATTCACTTTTTCCACATCCACTTGGACCTGCTATATAAATGTTACAGGGATGTTGAAATAACAAACACAATAGGTCTTCGTTCTCCATTGTTTACAGTACAAGGTCCACATATATTATGATATACTATAATGTATATAACAATGTTTTATTTGAAAAGGAATTCTGTTCGAATAGTTTGGGGTGGCCCTGAAAAGGGCCGTTTGGGTAAAGGTACGAGTACTTTTATTTTTTATTTTTTAAAAAAGACACGAGTACTGGTACAATTTTTTTTTTTTTTTTTTTTTGTTTTGTAAAAAAAAAGGCAGGAGTACTGGTACTAATTTATTTTCGTGGAATCAAATGATTTTCTTTTTCTGGACGAATGTGATTACGATGTGCACCAACCCCACTTTTATGTGAATGTATTTTTTCGTCGTCAACTGTATCACACAGGGCCCTCTCGACATGTTGACTGAGGTATGCCAAATTCAGAACTGAATCATCAGTTTTTAAAACAACATTCAAGAAATTTGATGTTAAAGTTATTTAATTTTTACTTATTTTTAACAATGTAAACATTGTAAGGTTTAGGATATGGTTTTATATCCTATCTGAGAGTAAGTATCCAATACATGCTTACTCTCTGTCGTGGGGTTATTATTTGAAGATATCGTTCATCAAATCCTCGAACTTTTTCCAGTTATATACGAAGCTATTCGACACTTCTCTTGCTTCAAATTTCAAAATATATTAAGGAATTAAATTCCTAACCACGTACTCGTGAAATACATATATTAAAGTTAACATCCTAGATGTATAGAGTCTGGGTTGTACTCTGAACAATGTAATACTTTTCATCGGATGTCACACTTTATATTAAACCATAAAAAGGTTTTACATCCTACCTGAGTGTAAGCATATATAAATTAGAGCGGATCAGAGATTGTGTGCATACTAAAATGTTTAAATTACATCTGAAGATATTATATACTTTGAAATGTATGTTGTGTTTAACAACTAACGGTAGATATACAAAGTTATTACATGTAGGATATAAATTGTAAAGTAATCTTTTCGTAATAATGTGTGGTGGCCCTGAAAAGGGGCGTTTTTTTGTTTAGAGTGTACACCTGTACAAACTAATATTCAGTGGTAATGTGTCGCCATTTGTTGTTTGATTCTCGAGTTTTAACTCTCACAACGCCCGTAGTATCAGGTTTTGTTTCTGTAGTAAAACTCTTTTGATCCTCCGTTTCAAATAAAATATCAATATATTTTCTAGTTTGATGATTTCAAAGAACTTTAAAAAACACGTATGTGGAAATATTTCGGAATATATAAGGCTGATGCAATCAATATATTTTTTAGTTTGATGATTTCAAAGAACTTTAAAAAACACGTATGTGGAAATATTTCGGAATATATAAGGCTGATGCAATAGCCATCTGTGGAATATATAAGGCTGATGCAATAGCCAGGGCTATTGCATCAGCCATTATATATTACCACAGACGGCTATTGCATCAGCCTTATATATTCCGAAATATTTCGGTTTCCGTGGCCGACAGACCCGAGCGGGAAATAAACAGAGTTATTTCCGTGGCCGACAGACCACAGACCAGTTGTGTTTTTACGGAAAATAAAGTTTCTTTGGTTTTTTAAAAAATGATTAATATTATTTTATTTTCGTGGAATCAAATGATTATTCTTTCAATCTGACATGACAAAATGAACATTGAATTTATGTTAGACGTACTAGTGTTACAATATAGTAATACATCCCACATTAAATTTCATTTTTACTTATTTTTGACAATGTAAAAATTGTAAGTGTTTCTTTCATGAAACTTTTTAATATAGTGTTACATCAGACCTGAGAATAACCATGTATAAATTAGACTGTCGCTTGAGAGTCCATGTGGCTTCAGAGTTCAGAAAACTAATGATGACCATATGTAAGTTGTGGCTTCTTTTATAACCGTCATGGTGTAACGATAGTATATAAGCTGTTACAATTTGATTAATACTTTATTACAACATTCAACATACCACTTGTACCATACTCGGACACCGAGAGTGAAACCGGAGAGTCACCAGATGTTAGAAGATTTTATGATCTTATACAAGAAAAAATGTAGAAATAAAAAATAAAAGATTTGATATAAATGAGATAGGGTTTAGTGAAGATGGTAGCCCGATTAAATGGAGTATCAAATTTAATTTTCAACCTGGATCCTATTCATTAAATAACTCATGTATTGGAAACAATTGATACTATCATTCAAGATTCTTTTAACGATATTTTTAAAAAAAGCAAGCAAGCGATTAGCGTTTCATATTCTCATGGTATGAAACGTTCAAAATTTAATTTCCACAAAATTCACAAAACAGGAATTAATTTTAACCATACATTGTTTTTAAAGTTAGGTGGAAATCCAAAACTATTAAACAATACATTTTTTCAAGCAGTGATGCAAATGATTATTTCCCACATTTGTCAAATTTAAATGAGGGATTTAATCATTTGTTTGTTTACTCTGATATTGTTGAATATTCTATTGTAGGACATATTCAAGCTCCGATTTTAAGAGTTGTACCATTCAAAACAACACATTCAATTGAAAATGATAGTGGCAGTCAACATATTAACCATGAATTTTTAAACTTACATTATATGCCTATTGGCATAATGAATTTATATGTAAATCCGTTTACTCATGAAGTTGAATTCAGCAACATACCGAAAACCTATCCGATAAAACATATTGGAAACTTTGTTCATTGTCTGATGACCTGTATTAAAATTCCATGAAAATAAACAGAAAGTATAAATTCAATAGTTATTGGTTAGCAAGAACCAAAACCGAAAGTAACATGAATAATCCTGAGGAATTTCTTTGTCTTTCCAGGAAGGCAACCTACATGTGTGACGTCACCAACATAAACTATAAAATCCAGTGCTCCTAAGCTGCGTATTTGCTTAAATACCCAACTCAAATTGCCAAAAACCGAAAAACAGAAGTAACGAGTATCAAAAAGCAATAAAAAATGTGTGGTACCACAAATAGCACATATTTTTCTTATTCAAAATGAAAACATATCTTGGTATTTCATTAGAAGTGTCTGCCTATGCTCAATAAATGTAAATCCAATAAATCCATAAGCTGTGCACATGGCTGTTGCTCATATGCGACTGTGACTGGAGAAATGGGGCTTATGGCATTTCTGGCCATATAATTTATGTTCAAAATTCGGCTCAAATGGACGGTTGAAAATGCCAGGACCATTGCAATTTACATCAACACAATACATCATTTTGTAATGTTTTTGGCTGGAATAGCTTGTTTCATTCCATACAATGCATGTGTAACCTCAATTTCATTTGAGGTATTGACAGAAATTGGGGTCCTCTTAATACTACGATGGTATGTTCGGTTGTATCCATCAACAATATTTTGTAAAATATCAATATATTTTCTAGTTTGATGATATGTGAAATATTTCCACATACGTGTTTTTAAAGTTCTTTGAAATCGTTCAACTATACTTGCTTTAGTTTCAGGGTTTTCGGTTGTGAAAAAATGAATGTGCTTAGATTTCAAGAAAATGTTGAAATTCTTTATTTTTAAATTCCATTCCTTTATCGCTTTGTAAAGACTGTGGCTTACGTTTTGATGTTTTCAGTATCAAATCAAACGCGTTAATCAATGTTTTCCCCGTTTTGTTAGGAAGGGGTCTGACCCATGCATATTTTGAAAATACATCTATTACACACAATAGATATCTTTGATTCTCATTTTCGTCTGAGAATTGTTGCATATCTGCCAAATCAGCCTGCCATTGTTGATCGATACCATCTACTATTGTCTTACGACGTGTAAAACGTCTTTGAATTTGTTTTAGCCGCTAGGACGTAATACAAGAAGTTTCCAACCGGATAAAATTCACGAATCTCCAACAAAATGGTTCAGGGTATGAATATGTAAATGGATATTGTTTGTGGGGATATGACTTGACACCTGACCAGGGCAGCGAAGAGGGGCACCTACACCCTATAAGAACTGGAAATCTACGACTTGAACTTCAGTTTGCCAGAGCACTTGAAAAAGTCATCAATGTCATAGTGTTCTCAGAGTTTGATAACCAGATTGAAATAAATAGTCTTCGTGAAGTGATTACCGACTATTAATATTGGACAATTATGAACAAAACAAATCCTAAAAGTAACGTATTGGTGAAATCAACATCCAAAGATGGAAACCATCGAATTACAGTATATTCTGGATCGAGAAATATGGATGAAGAGATTAAACGGAATAGTATGCCCAAAAGACAAGCTACCAAATCACAGACCATTAGACGTCCAAGCGTACATAATCAACACGGATAATTCTGATCAACCTGGAAAACATTGGGTAGCCATTGTATTCGGTCAGAAGAATGAAGCCATCTACTTTGACTCCTATGGGTTACCACCATTACACGCAGAAATATTGTCTTTCTTGACAAACAATTCTACGAAATGGACATTTAACAAACAGAGACTACAAAGTGTATTCTGTACAACATGTGGAAAATACTGTGTGTTTGTGTTGATTGCGATTGCAAGAGGAAATACTCTGCGTCTCTGTATTCAACAAACATTCAGTTCCTCAGATTACTTCCAGAATGATAGGACTATAACGATCTGGTTCAAACATCACTTTGGAACACTCTACGAAGGACCTCAACAAAGTTCAACATCTGTCGGGTGTCAATGTTGTAAACCACAACAATATCATCATGCCATGTCTTTGCATTTTCCAAAATTAATTCATGTTACAAATAAGTTAACATAATATTGCATGTACTTTTGTAAAGATCAAATATGAATATCATATCTGGTCTACTATAATTCTATGTTGTAATATATGTTGTTGTTCAATAAAATATTGTTAAAACTTTACATATCTTGTATTCAATTTTCCCCCACAAATTGAAAAATACCAATATATTGATTTACAATCAATATTTATTTTCATTAACTTTTGTCAATATTAGAGTTGTCAGAAGTGGATGAAAATTATTTCTAAGAAATTTTCATATGTATTTGATTATATTGGAGTTGTCAAAAATATTTGAAAATTATATATATAGGAACAGTACAACCCTAAATGTTCAGGGTGTCACTATAGCGTAATACAAGAAGTTTCCACCCGGATAAAATTCACGAATCTCCAACAAAATGGTTCAGGGTGTCACTATAGCGTAATACAAGAAGTTTCCGCCCGGATAAAATTCACGAATCTCCAAAAAATGGGTTAGGGTGTCACTATAGCGTGATACAAGAAGTTTCCACCCCCGATAATGGGAGTAATAAGGGGTGTCATCTATGGCGTGGTTTTTTAACATGTGTTTTTTACATAGACAACCGGTGCGAGGGTAAAATCCGTCTATGTAAAAAACACATGTTAAAAAACCACGCCATAGTGACACCCATTACTACTATTGTCTGTAAATTTCACATTAGCACTATTTTCTTGTAAACAATTATTGGATTTACATTTATTGAGCATAGGCTGCATATGCAGCCTATGCTCAATAAATGTAAATCCATCAATTGAAATTTCCAGACGATTCTAAATTTGCACTTACGAACATTTTAGTCGTAAGAAGTTTAGTGAAACGGCCGCCAGGTGATTTTATACACTTAAGAATGTTTGCGATTTGTCATGAACAATATTACAAAATGCTCTTTTTTTTGCGGAATAGTTTCCCGCATTTGCTATGAACATTTCGTCAACTGTCGACAGTGCATTTACAAAAAAATATGTACCGTTTGTTTTCATGAGAAATGCCACATATTCTTAGGCCCCATACATATAGCTCGTCTCATATTCTGCAAGTGCAATTCACGTTTCCTAGTATCTTGCCACTTGCAGAACTTTATGGCTTCCCCTCGTACAAAGTACACAGACGATGGAAACAAATCGAGAAAAGCAATTAACGGCTTCAAGGAACTTCACCGGCGATCAGATGCCAGTATTGGTCGCATCAGATGATATAAGTAATAGATATAGGACATTTATATCTGCAAAACACACGTGAGATTTATCCAAAGAAACAGGGCACGAGTACCGAAGTGACCGAAATTCATTCAGCATCGCATAAAAAAAGTGCACAACACGAACTCCGGATAGGGTCCTGCAAAGTAATCTAAACGCATTACATGTACATAAATGCATGACTGATTGAAATACATTGGAACCTCCCTAAACCGGACACCCTGGAGGCTCCCCAGGGTGTCCGGTTTAGAGAGGCTCCACTTTAAATCTTGAATGCGAATACTCCGGAACACTTGCTTTGCAACAATGGACATACATTGTATTGGAAGCTACAAAACAGCACGGTCCATCCAAGTGGAACTTAAGTATTTTCCAGCGGGCCGCTTCATTAAGCTTTGTACGACTAAAATATTCGTATGTGCAAAATTATGAAGTTCACATTAACAACGTTTTGTTCGTGAATAATTATTAGATTTACATTTATTGAACATAGGCTACATATGCACCCTATGTTCAATACATGTAAATTCATCAATTGAAATTTCCAGATGATCCTAAATTTGCACAGTGCCTATGTGCCGTGAAACACGGTGCCGTGAAACATTTTTGATATCCAGTCAATACTATTTTTGCATTTTACAGCCATTTGTAGGTGTTCACGGGATAAATAGAATAGTAGGTTAGTGCCATGAATGGGAAAAATATCTGGCGCGGCTCGGATACGGGATGTGCTCGGCAGAGCCTCGCCCATCCCGTTTCCTAAGCCTTGCCAGATATTTTTCCCATTCACGGCACTAACCTACTATTCTCTATCTATTTTCCTTATTTCTGAACCAAAGTATATGTTGTGACCACTCATTTGAACAGTCTCGCCGAGACGGGTCAAATGAGTTGTCACAACATATACTTCTGATGAGAAATAAAGAAATTATTGAGCCTTGCCGGATATTTTTCCCATTCACGGCACTAACCTACTATTCTCTATTTCTACGCATGTCATATAGTACGGAGTCCCGCAGGGGACATGTTTTATTTTATTAATTCGTTCCCACGAAATAACAATTCGTTCCCTCAAGTTAACAATTCGTTCCATCGAATTAACAATTCGTTCCCACGATATAACAAATCGTCCCACGAATTAACAATTCGTTCCCGTGGGAACAAATTGATTATGTCATGGGAACGAATTGTTAAATTGAGAGAAAGAATTGTTAATTCGTGAGAACGAATTGTTAATTCGAGGGAACGAATTGTTATTTCGTGGGAACGAATTAATAAAAAAAAATTCTACGTCCCCTGCGCGGCTCCGTAATATAGCCTATATAGTATTTGTATAAAATGTTTGATAGATATCAAAGGACACTCGCTTAACATTCTCAATGCAAATTGCAAACTAACCAGTATAATGGAACCTCTCCAAACCGGACACCCTGGGAGGTTAGCGCTTCATGATACATTCTAGTGTTTTGCAATCATAAAAAGTCATTGTAATCTGAGATACATAACAGCGAAAAACATACATATTTTCCCGAGTGTCCGGTCTAGAGGAGTTCCACTGTATATGCACCTACCTTACGCCTCTCTCCGTAGTCCTCTCCGCCAGTCCGTCTAGCTGTGTCCAACCTCCGGCCCTGTGCTCTGTGGTCACGTGGCGAGTTTCTATAACGTCTGTGACCCGTCGTCAAGTCCAGATCATGTTCAGTTCGACGAAAGCCTTTCAGTGGTGTCTCCAAACGAATGTCATTGGCGTTGTCATTTCGATTTACTCGCCTTCTATTTGTATTTCTTCGTCTGATGGAGGCGCTGGTATCGTCCATACGAGCTGTAGATTTTCGGCGTCTCGTTGCGCTGTCTGTTAATCTGATGTTTCTCTCAACAACCCGTGTACCAGAGTCAGCAGAGTTGGTCACCGACGCCCGTGTGGTTGTTACCTCAGGATCGACGGTTCGCACATTTCGTCTGTATTGCTGCTCCATGCGCCTGTCAATGTTTTGCCTATTGCTTATAGGTTCTTCTATCCCAGTACGCTGTTCTCGCCTTTTTCGGCTAGTTGTTCGTGTCACAGATTGCTGTGCCCGTGTTTCCTGCGACCTAGATCCTCCCGTTCTAGTATCGCGTTTCCTAATAATACGTGTCCTGGTTTCTTGTTCTATAGTTGCCCGCGTTATATCCGTAGTTCTGGCAGCTTCAACGCGGTGACCTACTCTATTGACATCAGTATTGTCATGGTGAACTGTTGTAACCGAGCGACCTAAGGGGTGTCTGCGGCTGTCGACTCGATTCCCGTCCTGTTTGATAACACTATCGCGTCTAACTGATGTTCTCATGGCGTCTCGTCTGGCAATATCTACATCGCCGGAAACTCGTTCATTGATGCGTCTTTCGCGTTTACTATCGTACCTACGTGAATCAGTATTTGTTCTTGGTACAGTCCTTTCTGTTTGCTTTGTTTTTACATAACCTTTTCTTGTATCTGTGTTTGACATCACTGTGCCCATAGTCATCGTTCTAGTATCAGCATGTCGGTTACCCACTCGCCGCGTACTTCTCATCTCTTCCTTTCGGTTAGCATTGCTTCTGTGTCTACTATCTCGAATTTGTTTCTGGGCGTCCACATTGCATCTAACGATATTCACTATTCGTCGGTTGGTTCTGACCTGTTTGTTATATCGCGTTGTTGGATAACCCGATGTTCTCGACTTATCTGTTACTGCAGGCGGGTGACGTTCTCTGCCCACAGACGTCTCGAAGTTGCACGTGTGAGAAATAAAATGTTCGTCGCTTAAAATATTCGTTCCGTTATAGTGCTTCTTACACTCTAGCACTGTGTATTGACACTTGTCGTGATCCGTTCCTAAATTAAACGTAGCTGGAATATCGTTGACCGTTTCGCATATGCCATGTTCGGCTTTCTTGCCTTGTAGAAGTATAAGCACTGCGGCAACTTGAATGAAGAAACACCGAGTTCGCCTCATCTTGAACGCTAAAACTATAAAACCACAATGTCTATTTAACGGAGCTCCAGTTAAGGTGCGTAATTAGGGGACACATTTCTTATTTCTCTATCAAAAATGGCATGTTGGGAGTGCTTTAGAATCGTCTCAATGAGACGATTCTAAAGGACTCCCGACTTGCCATTTTTGGTGAAGAAATAAGAAAGTTTCACCACAAATTTAACAAATTACGCACCTTAACAGGAGCTCTGTCTATAGCATTATATTTCCAGCACAAAAATATTTACACAATTCCCTAACATTTGATTGGCCCGTAGCAAGTCTCTGTCCAAAATTTATACCCCAGTAAACTCCCACGCCGAACTACTTGTGAGGCGCAGTTAAAATAATTCTTAAGAAAACGGAAAATAAACACATTTTCTTGATGAATTTATTTCAAATGCTGGAATTATAAGGAATAAATGGCCTTTTTGTGAAATTTATCGGGGATATAAACTTGGAAAAGTCGCGGGAATACTGGACGAGGCCTTCCGGCCTTCGTCCAGTATTCCCGCGACTTTTCCAAGTTTATACCCCGATAAATTCCACAAAAAGGCCATTCATTCCTATAATGTTTCTCAGCCATCTAGTCAATACATACGATATAGACGGTACCTGCGGAAAGCGATTTCAAAGGATGTAGTAAGATATGTGTTTGCATAAAATGGGTGCTCGTAGTAGTGTATTAACATCGTGTAATGAAATAATAATGCATTAGTGTAATAAATATGCTATTTATTGCACGAGTTTACTGAGGCATAGAAACCACCAAACTCACAATAAACGTGACATAATCAGTAAACTCGTTTCATAAATATCATATTAAATCATCACTCATGCAATATCCTCTATATGTACATTATTGGACACGATTACCATACATTATTAAAAAAAACGCAAATACATTTACATACAATATTCCACATATTACATACACATTTGATGATTTATTTATTGTAAATGTGTTGATTTAAACCAGTTAAATGTCTTTTGTATGCACATGTAAGTAGAAATGTGAAAGTGAATGGATTTAACGTCCCAGCAACAGCTAAGGTCATATAGAGGCGGGCCCACAGTTTAATGTCTCATCCGACAAACCAGTGGGGTGGAAATACTATGAATGTCATTTTCGATGCCTAATGCGAGGTTTAAACAGACAACCTCCGGACTGGAAATCAGGGCCCTGTTGCTCAAAGCTTCCGTTAGCTTAACAGACTGGTAAATCCTTAGCATTGCTAAGGATTTAACAGTCTGTTAACCTAACAGAGGTTTTGAGCAACCGGGCCCAGTAGCCGATTTCATCAAAATTGCAAAGTATACTTTTCTAGCAAAGTATACTTTGAGGGAGTAATCATTATATTTCCTGAAATGCATTATTTCAAATAGCACTAACAAATGCATGTATTTCATGATTAAAAGTATGCATAATTATTATACTGAATGTATTACATTATCACAGCCATAATGGCTGTGATAATGTAATAAATTCAGTACAATAACAATTAATAAATTTATCCTAAAATTGAAAATGTCTCCCTCAAAGTATACTTTACTAGAAAAATATGCTTTGCAATGTTGGTAAATTGACTACTGGTGTTTTAGCCCATATGCCACGACCCATCCCGACATGCAAGGTAGAGTGTGTACACATGGTAAATAAAGTGTTTGTTTAAATAATGTATGGTAACACTTGTGCTGCACTCCGTGCCGGCGTAAAATGTTTCACGTCTAAATATGCGTCGGTTTCCTGACGTATTTCCATCCAGCTTCATGCGGAAGATACTGTATAAACACATATTACATGTATCTAGTAACAAACTTGCGCCGGTTACTAGACGAACAATGCATGTATGCGTTAGCTGAGTGGCAACTCGTCATGAAACAGGTGCATGTTTTCTACATTAAACATATACCCCGGCGCCGAGTGTGTAATCTCGTCCAAATAATACAGGCATAATGCTGCTGGGTGTACACGGAACGTATTAACCGAACATTCAGCACATGTTTTAAAAGTACTGAATGCAGAAGGGATTACCGAATGTTAATGAATTTGGAACGGAAGCTTTGTGACGAAATTCCGCATACTTGCAGCGAAAATATTGTCGAACTCGCTGACGAATTATACATTGTAATCTCTTGACCTTTGCAACATAACTGCAAGTTTCGGCTGGCAATGACTACACGTTCACATGTAACGTTCAAAGACAACACGTAGCATGGGTATCAAGAAAATGTACAGTTTGTACTCGCACATACACACCTTGTTCAAACACACATGACAAAACATAGCCATTAAGTGTGCATGCAAATTTCAGTATCATTTTCGTATATGCAAAATTTCAAATATGAATCAATTTTCTTCTGTACTAGTTGACAAGCATTTAATGTCCGACATAATCTATTGAAACAATATGTATTTACGTAATCGAGATCGAAGAAAAATGGGCGATGCATAGGGGAGGTAATACAATTGGATTCACTTACCGTGTGTATAGCCGACTGCCGTCGAAATATCCACTCACGTGTCCGACGGCCATGGCTACTTATACGGCAATCACACTATCACTTTCATGCTACACTGTCCACGATAATTGAAACTCACTCACACCGTAAATTGATAGGAAATGTGATTTGAATTACACCGTATACAGATAGTCCGCATTTGCCATCAATTGTATTGAATAGCCAGTTACTGCTGTCATTAAGACAGCAGTAACTGGCAATTCAAGACAATTGATGGGAAACGTTGATTATCGCTTAATGGTATAATGATACTGGTCGTTACATTTATGAAACGCAATTGAAATGCCAGTGTAGACCTCTGTATAACCAACAATTCTACAAAAACCAGGAAACACTTTTCCGACGTTTCGGCACAATGCCTTTATCAAGGAATTAGTTTCTACCGAAAGGCCTTTAACAAGGAATTAATTTCAGAAACTAATTCCTTGATAAAGGCCTTGAGCCGAAACGTTGGAAAAGTGGGTTCCTGGTTTTTGCATAATTGATGAAGTAGAAACTAATTCCTTGATGAAGGCCTTGTGCCGAAACGTCGGAAAAGTCGGTTCAAGGGCCTGGTTTTTGCAGAATTGTTGAACATAATTGTTGTACTATTGCGGAAAGATTACTCTGTAGAACCGCCGTTCTCAACGCCTTATTCTTTCGTTTCAATCAATCCTCGTACACTGTTTGTATACCCAAAATTGGTGTAAATTATTATTTAAAGGGACATGCCCACTCAGTAGGCACATAAACTGTTTTTACAGAAATTAAATGTGTGTATACTTGTGTCACTACTCCACCAGTTCTAAAAATTAAGACTGCCCGCTATACAGATATAATCATTTAGTATTATGTATTTTACTGATAGTGACTCGCGGTGGTATCAGGCTATTTTCATATGCAAATGAGGCATGATATTTTTTAATTATTTATGCTAATTAAATGCTTCACCTGAAAAAATAACATTTCGACAGATCATAAAGTATGATCATTGCACATCAAAACATAAATACAGCGAATAAATAGTAAAGTCCGTTAACATTTTAAGGAAACACGGTTATCGCCCATGACATCAGTGTGGAAATATACATATGTTATAAAATGTATTATAATGCCAATCAATACGTGGGGCAATGGTAAATTAATGTTTATATTGCCAGAAAATGCTATATCTACAGAATATACAGAACCATCTGATTTAATTCCTATAAAGAACAGTTGGCGCCTACTGAGAGGGCATATACCTTTAAATGTCGCATTCGAAGACGTGTGTGTGTTTCATTCTTTACAAACAAACACATTGATTTACTCAACAATAGTGCTCCCAAGAGTGTGGTTAATGGGGAGGTTGGAGCCAGACGGAATAATTGCACCCCTGCTATATGCATACGTGTGTAACTGGGGAACTGTATATAGTACAGTGTTTGGATTACTGTCTTGTGTGACCCATTTACACACTCCGTGTCTCCATGCACGAGCAGTTCATTGACTGCTCCACACGTGACATTATCATGCTCAATTGATGTAGTTATACTCCAGGCATGCGCACTGTACTGTAGACACTTACATTGTAAGTAAAGTTGAAGATGCTTGCTAAACAATGAGCATTATGATGTTTGTGACGCGCGTAGCCCCCGATCAGCATTGTGCATTTTCATTTGACCAGAAGTTGAAGTTTGTTATACCCATGAAATTCAAATCACGTGTTGATGCAGAAATTTACCATATTGCCGTTAAAGGTACACACATACCCACTCAGTAGGCACACAGTGTTCTTTATATCAGAGACATCATCGGAGACATTTTCTGGCAAAATAAGCATGCATTCATCATTACCCACATCTGATATAAAATGTATAATAATGCCCATCAATACGTGGGGTAGTGGTGAATGAATGTTTATTTTTCCAGAAAATGTCTCAAGTGATGTCTCTGAAAGAACACTGTGTGCCTACTGATGAGCAGGCTGATCTGCTCAAGTACGTGACGGTGCGCATTACTTGAGCATGATAGTGTCATATGCGGACCAGTCAAATGAGGCATGCTATTTTTTAATTATTTATACTAATTAAATTCGTCAACTGAAACAATAATATTTTCGACAGATTATAAAGTATGATCATTGCAACATCAAAAAATAAATACAGAGAATAACCGCTGATTTTAGTGTGGAAATTTACGTCTGATATATAATGTATAATAATGCCAATCAATACGTGGGGTAATGGAATTAATGTTTATTTTGCCAGAAAATGTCTCCGATGATGTATCTAATATACAGAACATGTTGTGACTACAGAAAGTGGACATGTACCTTTAAGGACCCGTTATATTCATGACCATCGTTTGATTCAAAGATAATTGCTTCGTAAATGTGATAGAATATATGTATAACATATATGTGAATACTGCCTGGTTACTGTATCCTATACGGCACATGGAGTTGCCAAGTCGGCTATCTTTGTGTGTTCCAGACATCAGCCAGTTTCACCTGTTCTGCCGTCTGACAAAGAACTGAAAATATGAAGTAGAACATATGATATAATGTAGCTAATCACATGTGGAAAACCGGGAGAACGGACTCCTATCAATTATATTACGCCAAACTGTAAACTATGTCAGTTTTCTGGACAGGTTCGTGCCTGTGTTTATAACAACATGAACCACCATTGTATATAGCCTCATACACAGAAGATCGCACAGTGCATCACTTTTACCTGGAAAGCCACACAACACATACCATATATACCCACTACTGTACTATATTATTAGCCATCAAAATCCAGTGACATGTCAGCAGTTATTTTAAGATTGATGGGAGAATTGCTCAGATATCTCGCCGTTGTCACATCTGCCTATTATGTACTGCACCGAATTTTATTTGGTTTCTTGTCATATTATTTGCTCTATGTGTCAAACGCACGAAGTGGTGAAACTGTACGATGGCTTGTACATACAAAGATTGCAGAGATGGAAACTCAATGCTCCATATAGAATACAGTAACAAGACAATGTTCACATATGTTATTTTCATATATCACATTACTCTTATGAAGTAATTATCGTTGAAGTCAAGTGTATCTATCTTATCCCGTCAACACAGTGCGTGTGTGCCGTGAAACACGGTTCCGTGAAACATTTTTGATATCCTGTCAATACGATATAATCACTGCGTATGTACATGTGCGGTGGCTGGGGTTATTATTTTGCATTTTAAAGCCATTCGTAGGTGTTGACGGGATAACTAGAATAGTAGGTTAGTGCCGTGAATGGGAAAAATATCTGGCGCGGCATGGAAACAGGATGTGCTCGGCAGAGCCTCGCCCATCCTGTTTCCTAGGCCTTGTCAGATTGTTTTCCCATTCACGGCACTAGCCTACTATTCTCTATATGGCCTACTACCTTAAGAAACTACTGTCTGTTTCACGAAAGCTGCCAAAATTTTACGGCTATATAGACAATTCAAAAACAATTTTTTGTTCGATAATATTAAATTAAAGGAAAATTTAAGAATGAGCCTTCTTTTTATTTCGTGAAATTTGGTCAAATATTTATTTTATTGCGAAAACAAAATTTCCCCATGTTAAATCCCCATAGACATCTTCACGGGAGTGAAGATGTCTATGGGGATTTAACATGGGGAAATTATTTAGAATTTCAGAAATACTGGACCGATTTTTTAAATTTAACTTTTGTTTTCTTAGTTAGATCATTTCCAAGCTATCTAGCTAGGTTTCAGAGTCAATTTCCAAAAAAAAATGTTTTTTGACTCCTCCCACAAGTCCTCTACCTCTTTTTCCCCCATTTTAAATTCCCATAGAGAAATCAATTTTTCGTAATAAAACCAATATTTGACCAAATTTCATGAAATAAAAAGAAGGCACATTCTTAAATTTTGCTTTAATTTAATATTATCGAAAAAAATATTGTTTTTGCATTGTTTATTGTTTATATACCCGTAAAATTTGGGCAGGTTTCGTGAAACAGACTATAGATGTGTGTTTACAACAACGCCTTATCCGTGCCTGCATTACCGGCTTCTTTTCACACGTGGACAATATGCGTTGATGAATAATAGGCGGTTCCGCGGACTGGTCTGTGAAAGTGTTAATGAGATATATATTCTTTATTTCCTCCATGTATGGAGAGCCAACATGTCGGACATGTATAACATATTTACATACATATTGCCACATACATTTAAATATTTACGTAACATATAATACAAGTACGTGTATATGAGTCACAGTACAAGAAAATTACAAAAAAAAAATATATTTTCAAACATGCATGATTACATTTGCCGGGTTCAGACGAATTATGTTGTGAGTGTGTGGTGTATACAGCGCACATACATTGTGTAGTTGCGCACACTGAGCAGACTACGCCCGAATAATACTGGGCAAATTCGCAGAATCATTTGGGACTACGCTGATCAAGCACCTAAATATAACTTGTCATCTTCAAACAGACTTACGCATGGCTGGACGTGTAATATGTGTCAATGTGTTAAGTAGCGTGCATGTAGTTAGTCCACATACAGTGCAACACATTGACACATATTACCACGAAATCATCTGTTTCATCAGCATTACTGAGTTGGATGCTACTGCTGGATTCACCGGATAGCAACAATATTGTTCGGTTAACAGGACTAGGTGCATTAACGCACCGTGATATGTTGGGCGGAAATTTCTGCTTTAGTTCATGAGTCAATAGTGCTCTGTAATGCATACTTTGTGGGCAGAAATTAATAGAGTGTCACATCGTAGGCATGTACCAGTATCATCAATTCTAGCCACCATTTGAATCACTGATCTACACTATTTCTTGCATTGAACATGTTTGTTACTAAAATAAATAAACGAATTGCTAAACCGAACAATACAGTATAATACTTCATTAACATATTAAACCATTTCAATTCTGTATTATTAGGGACACATGTAAAAAGAAAATACCAATTATTGGGTTCATAATTATTTTGGCAAAATACTTTATTTTCAAATGTAAATGTTAACACATCTCTACCACTAATCCAATCTTTTAAATTATACAATGTATATCACAAACACAATCAAAATAGAAGAAACAATTGCCTTTATGAAGAATAAAATGAATATATTCAACCAAAAATGGAATGATGTTATATTAACTATCTAATATTATCAGTACATTATTACATAGTCATTAACACACCTTTTTTAAGAACCATAGACTTAAGTTACAATGGTGCAATTACCCTGATAGTCATAAACTTTTAGAGACATTTAATCGTACAACTCTGACATACTTGAAGAATATACTGGCGTTGTAATTAACATCACTATATTCTACCTACAACTATGATTCAAACAAAATACATCATTCCATTTAAAAAAAAAGATTTATACTCGACCAACTGATTGACTGATTGGCGTGTTACGTCCGTGTGACCACAATGATAGCCCGTACATCCAACACTGAAAATTAAATGTCAATACAAACTTCCCATACTGACATACAACGTCCTGGTCCGATGTCAGGCAACGTGGCAACACCAGTAGCCGATTTCATCTAACTCGCTAAGCATACTTTTCTAGCTAAGTATACATTTAGGGAGTAATCATTTATTTTTCCAGAAATGCATTATCTCATATAGAACTAACGACTGCACATACTTTACGATTAAAAGTATGAATAATTATTATACTGAATTTATTACATTATCACAGCCAAAATCGGCTGCGATAATGTAATACAATCAATATAACAACAATTAATAAATGTATCCTTAAATTGAAAATTTCTTCTTCAAAGTTTACTGAGCAAGATACATATGCTTAGCAATTTTGGTGAAATAGTTTCCGGGTTCGATTCCCACCTCGACCGCTGCGAGTCCCTTCAAAATACTCCCTCTTGGACAAAACACACATTTTGAGTCTCTCGATCCAGTTCTGAAAACATTTTTCATAGTCCTGAAGAGGTGTACCCACCAGACACTGATAAATGGCTGACCCAAGGGCAGACCTAGAGTTGTATCTCTTTCCAGATAAGTGATACTTCAGTCGTGGAAAGAGGAAATACTCACAGGGAGCCAGGTCTGGAGAGTAAGGTGGGTGGGGAAGAACTGTTACCTTTTCTTTCTGCAAATATACTCTGTCACAATATGTGCCTTGTGAGCTGGAGTATTGTCGTGGAGAAGGCGTACGTATTTTAGATCTGTTGTAGGACGACGGCGTTTGTAGTAATTCTTCAAGTTTTCCAGTACGACATGTTTATAGAACATTCTGTGACTGTTCTACCCTTTGGGACCGTGGTTTGTATGGCTGAACCATTATTTGTGAAAAATATTGCACATAACACCTTCTTAACTGTTCTAGTTCTTTTGGAAATTTTGAGAATCTATGCAGGTATGGTAACCTAAAAAAAATCAAAAATCGCTTTTCTTTTTTCTTTTTTATTAATTTCCAAACATAGTCATGTATAAACACAAATCAATTACGACATGTAAACATACAGAAACATACCATAAACTATACCAATTTGTATATACAAATGTGTGTACCTAGTCATGTGCATGTATCACTATGAATCAATATGCATTGATAAATGATTATGTCAGAGAAAATAATGTTTTAAGGATATAATGGGAAGAACAGAGTCGATAAGAAGAGTGAAGAGAGAGAGAGAGAGAGAGAGAGTTTGGAGAGAGAGAGAGAGAGACAGAAAGACAGGGAGGGAGAGCGTGTGATATAGAGAGATAGAGATAGTTGAATGTGTTAGTTGAACAACATCGCAATGAACATGTATATATATATGGGTTTTTTTCAACTTTGGATCTGCATATAATTTGACCTATGAAAAAGAATTAAAGGTACATGCCCACTCAGTAGGCACAAACTGTTCTTTATATGAATTAAATAAGTGTATGCTTGTGTCATTATTCCACCAGTTCTAAAGATTACGAGTGCCCGCTATACAAATATAATCATTTAGTAATATTTATTTTACTGTTAGTGACTCGCGGTGGTATCAGGCTATTTCCATATGCAAATGAGGCATTATCTTTTTTTTATTTATTTATACAAATTAATTGCGTCACCTGAACAAAATCATATTTTCGACAGATTATAAGGTACGATCATTGCACATCAAAAATTAAATACAGAGAATAAATATTAATGTCCGTTAACATGTGAAGGAAACACGGTTATCGCCCCTGATATCAGTGGGAATTTACGTCTGGCATAAAATGTATATATATTCTGCTGAAATCGGAATCAGTGGCGGTCCGCATAAGCCTAATGTCATGTTCATAGGACGTCTCTACACAAATATACAACATATGCAACAAGGGACCAACATACTTGTGTTTTGCAATTTTGATATCGCATTGAACAACCGGAAGTATTTTTATCGAGCCAAATGTTCACTTAAAATAAAATAGCGCAGCAAATATTCATATTCTTGAGCTTATACAGGGATGTGCATAGTGATGGCCAGGAGAGATAATTTGGTAACGCAGATTCCATATTACTGTATCGTCAATCAATGTGAAATGGAACACAATGCTTTTCGGAACACCACTAAATATAACGTATAGAGCGCTTTATGTCACGAATTGTGCCGCAGTTTTCGATGGGGCATCTCCGGAAAACACGGAAGTTCATTCACCACAGAGAAAATGTTGAAAATCACCGTCCCAAACGCGACTTAACTTTTCATCTTGTACATGGTGGTAACATATGACCAAAATAAACTTATTTCCTTTTGTCATCCCACTAATAAGGGCAACTTCACTATATGTAATCGCATTGCAACTTTGAATTGCTTTCCCATCTGTAAATTTCGGCTGCTGCAGTTAATATTGCATGGCCTGGTTTCGAGGTAGGACTGGATTTGATTGGCTTGTACGATTCTAATATTTGGTAAAATAGTATTAAAACAAATGAACTTGGATGTGCAAACTTTGAGCATATACAGTTTATGGTATAATTGTGTTTTAAAGCAGCATTGTCTGAATAATGTATGCCATATGCCATTGATAATGTAACAACAATGTGAGCGACTAAAGATATGAACGTGCGTCAGCCTTATTCACCCACCAGCATGACCAAGCCATACAAGAGCGTAATAGGCCAGTGAAATGGATGAAATAATTATAGAAACATCGTTAAACATACAGTGTTATATTTAATTACACCAATTTACAAGTTTATTGTGTTTTCATATGTTCATTAACGTCTGCAATACGGGTATGTATGATTTTGAATGCATTGAGTCTGGCGCTCGAGAGTAATACTCGAGTTGCCAACTCGTTCCGAAACCCATTAGACTGGAAAGAGAAAAATGTAAATAATCAAAACATTGTAATTACAAAGACCAGGGGCCCGTTTCACTAACGAACTAAGCAAGTACTTTTGTCATAAGTTATAACTTAAGTCCGGAGTACGTGCTTAGTCCGTTTCACAAAACATCTTAGCAAGAACGACAATCGAAATTTACTATGAAAAACTAAGACAGGTAGCTAGCAGTCTTAAGTTATAACTTAAATATTTAAGTCGGAACTTATGAAATAAACAAAGATGGATGCACCCATGTGAGCCGAGGTGGAGAAAACAATTCACTGACAGCAGGTAAATGTTCACTTCATACGTACTATTTTAGCAATTATCTGCCATATAAACCATATATGCTTACATATAGATAGCCACACTTGTGCTAGTTACCCGTGTATTGCTATTTGTGATGTAGGTCATGTCGTTACCAGTATTCGTTATGCCCAGTTATCGACAACATTTACAACCACTGTAGATCCAGATGAGCCGGCTCGTAACAAACAATCTGTATGCTGTACATGTATGTCTGTTTGTCGGTTGGTGTCAGTCAGTTGGTCGGTATCAGTTGGTCGGTGTCAGTTGGTCAGTGTCGGTCGGTGTCTGTCGGTCTGTCAGTCTGTCAGTCGGTCGGTCGGTCGGTGTCGGTCGGTGTCGGTCGGTGTCAGTCGGTGTCGGTCAGTGTTGATCGATCAGTCGGTGTCGGTCGATCAGTCGGTGTCGGTCGGTTGGTCAGTGTCGGTCAGTTGGTTTCGCACGGTCAGTGTCAGTTGGTCGGTGTTGGACGGTCGGTGTCAGTCTGTCGGTTGGTGTCGGTCAGTCGGTGTCCGTCGGTGTATGTTTGTCAGTGTCGGTCGGTCGGTCGGTGACATTATGTCGGTATGTCGGGTGTCGGTCAGTTGGTTTCGCACGGTCGGTCAGTGTCAGTCGGTCGGTCGGTCGGTCGGTGTCGGTCGGTGTCAGTCGGTGTCAGTTGGTGTCGGTCTGTGTCGGTCGGTCGGTCGGTCGGTCGGTCGGTCGGTCCAGGTCGGTCGGTGTCGGTCAGTAGGTGTCGGTATGTCGGTGTCAGTCAGTTGGTTTCGCACGGTCGGTGTCAGTCGGTCGTCATGTCGGTCAGTCGGTCGGTCGGTGTCGGTGGTCGGTCGGTCGGTGTCAGTCGGTGTCAGTCGGTCGTCGGTCGGTCCGTCAGCGGTCGTGTTCGTTCGTATGTCGGTGTCGGTCGGTCGCGGTCGGTAGGTGCGGTGTCGGTCAGTGTGGTCGGTGGTGTCGGTATGTCGGTGTCGGTCAGTTGGTTTCGCACGGTCGGTGTCAGTCGGTCGGTGTCGGTCGGTCGGTGTAAGTCGGTGTCAGTCGGTGTCAGTCGGTGTTGGTCGGTGTCGGTGTGTGTCGGTCAGTCGGTCGGTCGGTCCGGGTCGGTCTGTCTGGGTCAGTCGGTGTCGGTCGGTGTCGGGTGGTGTCGGGCGGTTGGTGTCGGTCGGTCGATGTAGGTGTCGGTCGCGGTCGGTCGGTCGGTCGGTCGGTCGGTCGGTCGGTCGGTCGGTCGGTCGGTCGGTCGGTCGGTCGGTCGGTCGGTCGGTCGGTCGGTCGGTCGGTCGGTCGTCGGTCGGTCGGTCGGTCGGTCGGTCGGTCGGTCGGTCGGTCGGTCGGTCGGTCGGTCGGTCGGTCGGTCGGTCGGTCGGTCGGTCGGTCGGTCGGTCGGTCGGTCGGTTGGTGTGTCAGTCCGTGTGTCAGTCGGTGTCGGTCGGTGTCGGTCGGTGTCGGTCGGTGTCGGTCGATGTGTCAGTTGGTGTCTATCAGTGTCTATCCGTGTCAATCGGTGTCGGTCAGTGTCAATCGGTGTTGGTCGGTGTCAGTGTCAGTTGGTCGGTCGGTGTCTGTCGGTCTCTCTCGCCCGCCCGCCCGCCCGGGGCCGGCCCGCCCGCCCGCCCGCCCGCCCGCCCGCCCGCCCGCCAGCCCCCCTCGTTCGGGCACATGTTTGGGATCTTAGGTGGTTGGAGGTGTCGCCTATGACAAACGAAAACAATGCAACATATTCCGTAACCGAACCCTATCGTGACTAGAAACCTTGTTCTACCTTGGTTGAAGGCCGTTTCTTGTAAGCTAGGCTTGTACTGGCCTATTTTAGCGACATCAAATTGGATAATTGTCTTTGAAACGTCCGTCCGTCCATCAGTCTGATTGACTATCCGACAGTTGTTTGTTCTTTCTTTACAGAACATACAAACGATGGCAGCTGCAGTTGCTATAATCCAGGCGCGCAATGTACCATGGGAACGAGTCTTTAGGACCGAACCAATCCCCTAGACTTCATGGATAACGAGGACCAAATATCGAAATGCAGGCTGTCTCGTGATTATTTTTCTACAAGTATGCAACATTGCACATGCTGACATTATACGGTCAACCCTGAGATCACACAGTCTGTCAGTGTCATTGCAAGTGATGACTGCATTGCGATTTTGCGCAACTGGTAGTACCCTGGCGGTTACTGGAGAGATATACAACATTAGCAAATCAAATGGTTCTAGAAAGTGGAGTATAACTTTTGCGGACAGTGTTAGCCTGTGTTTCGTTTCTGATAAGGAGATACCTTGTTTTCAGACTAGATGGAGAAACAGTCCTGACGCATTTAACAAAAATGTCAGACCCGTCCGCTGAACGCACGTGCGCATTAATCCAGTCCTATACTGGTAAACATGTTCAGGGGCAATCCTATATGTGTGACACTGACTCACACAGTGCATGCATTTCTACATGTAATCAACAAATTACCCGTGTCCAGTTCAAATAAATATAATATGTCATTCGGTAGTTGTATCAGATACATCCATATCTGACCGGGCATACCATTAACAATCGACAGTACATGTGTTCTGCTGACTCTGAAACGTGATTTCGGAGTTAATGAGGTAATCTAAGTAAAATTTAAAAAATGATCGAACTACAATTTTATTGGAATGTAAAAATAAAAACATTGTTAATTGCTTATTTTGTTGCTGTTTCATGTCATATGCCAGTTTATATTACAGTATAAGGTTCACTAGTTGGCAATAAATATATCCACATATATTCAATGGCGTCGGAATATTGAGATAAAATTTATATTCTACATGAGATTATTTTTAAAAATTAATAATATTCAACATTAGGCTTGCAAATCCGTTATTTTAGATGCCCCGAGCGGGATTCGAACCCGCGCGGCACATACCAAAGCTGTAAACAATAACTAAGTTGTAGCTTATGACGGACTTGTTATGACCGTCTTAAGTTTGTGTTGTGAAACCAAATAAGCAATGACTTAAGTCGGTCATAACTTTTGTCATAAGTTATAACTTAAGTTCGAACTTATGAACAAACTAAGATTTGTTAGTGAAACGGGCCCCAGTTCTTATTACAATTGAATACCTTTCTTACTTTGTTCATTTGTTTTGTTTGAAAGTTGCTGTTCCACTGAATAAACGAAGCACATGTCGTTATATGCTCCGAAACTATTAATGGATCGATGCTACCAGTAGCCTATTTCACCAACATTGCAAAGTATACTTTTCTAGCAAAGTATACTTTGAGGTAGTAATCCTTTATTGTTCCTGAAATGCATTATTTCATATAGAACTAACAAATGCATATATTTCATGATTAAAAGTATGCAGAATTATTATACTGAATTTATTACATTATCACAGCCAAATTGGCTGTGATAATGTAATAAATTCAGTATAATGAAAATTAATATATTTATCCTAAAATTGAAAATTTCTCCCTCAATGTATACTTTGCCAGAAGAGTATACTTTGCAATGTTGATGAAATGGGCTACAGAAAAAAAAGCTTGAGACACGTATCGCTTATAATTGTGAAATGGCAATACAGTGGAACACTACTAAACCGGACATTCGGGACAATATTGATGACTACTTTAGATGTGTTTCGCTGTTATGTATCTCTGATTACAATGACATTTCATGATTGCAATACACTAGAACGTGTCATGGAGTGCTCACATGTCTGATTTACAGTGTAAACCGGACACCCTGGGGACCTCCCAGGGTGTCCGGTTTGGAGAGGCTCCACTGTACCACGTCAAGTATGGAATTATGTGTTCATTGAATTCGATATACTAATTGAATTTATTTAAAATTTGTATTAACTTTTGAAACCAACCATTGCGTGTTCGCAACGCTAGTTATTTGTTAGCGTACATGTAATATGCATTCCGTTTTACCAACTTTTTAGGCGAATAATATGACTAAAAAAGTTGCAGTGGAAGTATACAGATCAACAATAAACTTATTTCTACCTCTTTCAACACTGTCTGTACATAGCTGAGACCAAGTCCTTTAAATGTCGCATTCGAAGACGTGGGTGTGTTTCATTCTTAAAAATAAAACACATTGATTTACGCAACAATGTGGTTAATTTGGAGGTTGGAGCCAGACGGAATAATTGCACCCCTGCTCTGTCTGTGTATAGGTGTGTAATTGGGGAACCGTATATATATAGTACAGTGTTGGGTTTACTGTCTTATGTGACCCATTGAAACACTCGGTGTCTCCGTTCACGGGCAGTTCTGTGACTGCTCCACACGTGACAGTATCATGCTTAATAGGTGTAGTTATACTCCAGGCATGCGCACTGTACTGTAGACACGTGTAAGTGTCTTGTAAGTGTCTTGTAAGTTCTTGTAAGTGTCTACAGTACAGTGCGAATGACTGGAGTGAAGATGCTTGCTTAAAACATGGGCAGTATGCGACGCGCGTAGTCTGCCTGCAAATTTGCATTTGACCATAAGTTTAAGTTTGTTATACCAAATCACGTGTTGATGCAGGAATTTACCATATTGCCGTTAAAGGTACATACATACCCATTCAGTAGGCACACAGTGTTCTTTATATCAGTGACATCATCTGAGACATGTTCTGGCAAAATAAACTTGCATTCACCATTACCCCACGTATTCACTGGCATTATTATACATTTTATATCAGACGTAAAGTCCACACTTATATCAGGGGCGATAACCGTGTTTCCTTAAAATGTTAACGGCCAGTACTATTTATTCTCTTTATTCATTTGTTGATGTGCAATGATCATACTTGAAAAAAACGAAGGTAATTTTATGTTAAAAACTTCATCAACCGTTTGCAAGGTTGAGGAAATTTTTAGCATAAATATAAATTTCAGCCAGAAAACTTTAGAAAAAAGAAGAATATACTCTTATTAGACTAATACGTGAACAAGTCCCCCAATCAGTTTTCATATTACTTCACCAGTAAATAGTGCAAAATAGCATACACATTGTGTTTGTTTTCTCACAGAACCACTTTCAAAACCTACCAGCACGCGGACGCTTAACAGAGAAAGAACTTGCTATGGCCTTAGCTTACCTACGTGATATTATCTCATGCTAAGGGTTTATCAATGTACAGGTCATCTTAGATTTACAATCACCATTATTAAAGTCTGTTTCACGAAATTTGCCAAAAGTTTACGGTTGTATAAACAATGCAAAAATAATAGTTTTTTGGATTATATTAAATTAAAGCAAAATTTAAGAATGAGACTTTTTTTATTTCGTGAAATTTTGTCAAATGTTGATCTTATTGCGAAAAACAATTTCCCCATGTATATGGGGATTTAAAAACAAGGGGAAAATTTTAGAATTTCAGAAATACTGACCAAATTTCACGAATTTAAAAGAAGGGTCATTCTTAAATTTTGATAAAAAATTTAATATTATCTAACAAATACTGTTTTTGAATTGTTTACATGGCCGTAAAATGTGGGCAGATTTCATGAAACAGACGGTATGTTTCAGTGCTGGGTCTGAGAAGTATGTCAGCTCTGGGTTTACGACGGACGATACGTGAGTTCTTGCAGAGTTACCTGCCCGAAACTAATTAATCATCCCTCGGACACACTCTTGGCAGCAGTATAACATAGCCGTATACAGTGAAACTTCCTTCAACCTGACGCCCTGTGCTGTCCGTATAGTAGACAACTCTAGATGCCACAGTAAATCAAGTACAGTGGAACCTCTCCAAACCGGACACCAAGAAAACACCCGTGAACTTAGTTTTGATGAGTTTCTTGGTCATTTATCTAAGGTGATAATGTCTGTTCGTGATCGCATAGCACACAACTATGACTCAGAATGAAGACATTCATTATTTACAGTGAAACCTCTCTAAGCCGGGCACCCTGGGAACCTCCCAGGGTGTCCTGTTTAGAGAGGTTTCACTGTATTACGCCCACTGCACGACATATCGATGGTCTAGTAACATAAGGTCGTAAGTAAAGCATAGCACTTACGACCTTATGTTACTAGACCATCGATATGGCTTTGTGATTTGCAGTTCAGAACACGCAATATAAGTTCATACGTTTCTTTGCGGAATCCTTAATAAACACGCAGTTACGTTTTATAGAAGACCTGCTGTTGCTCGTGCACACTTCACTCTAACTATAAGGGATGGCCGCTGTGTTACAGTTCTTCCTAGACTGTTGTTTTTTAGTTTTTGTTTCGTCCTAAATTCACTCTATTTGCGTTTATCGATATCTTCAGACACATCTTTAATTTTTTTAAGCAGAACGAAACCCAATTAAGATGAAAACTTATAAGCGTACAAAAGGATTAATTTCCTGGAAGTACACCCACTGATTTTAGACGAACGTGAAACACTAGAAGCGTGTTCTAAAATAATATTCACTAGGATTGGACACACATGTATGTATACCATATATAATATAAGTGTAGTATAATTGTGCACGATTAGACGAAACAGGTTTTCATTAATTCCCGACCAATATAGATCCTGATCAGACTCCGTGGCTGCGCATGTTGAACTGGGGTTCGGCTGGTGTCAGTCAGATTAATGTTAATTTCGTCCACCGGAAGCCATTCTAAACGGATTGACCGACTTGATAGCTTAGTAGGCTTCAGTAGGACACCATACGACGAGGCAAATGCCATGTCAGCATGTACATGTAACTCAAAATGTGGCTGTCATTAGAGTAATGATGTTTATAACCAATGCAGACACAGACCTAGCTGCGCAGTCGGACCAGTATGTACCGTTCACTACTCAGTTAATGAAATTAAAGGTATATGCCCACTCAGTAGGCACAACATGTTATTCTAATGCACCGAAAATAGAAAGCACACATCTTAGTCTCAGTGATCACAATATCCCCCCAGATCTGGTTGACAAGTTTCAATCTGTGGTGTCTAGCTCTGATAACTTGCGTGTGAAGCTTGAGGCATTCACAGCTGAGTGTGAAGCGAAGTCAGAGCTCTGAAAATACTTGGGCTTATTCGAGAACATTCTGTCTGTGATCAAGAAGATGATCACTGCTGACAGAGAAGGGAACTGGCCACTCCATATTGCCACTGTGAGAGAATCGATGAAAATGTTCACGGTGTTTGATTGTATCAACTACCTTAGGTATGCATCATGGTACCTTGAGAGGATTGAAGTTATGGAAGTTGAGCAACCCATGCTGTTTCGCCGCTTCATGATGGGTCAGTTTGTGATCCAAGACAGAGAGGGGGTAAATTCAGTGCCGTCTCACCTGACATGAAACTCGAGCAGACCATCAACAGATCTGAGAAAGGTCCGGGTGGACATGTGATTGTGGGCAGCTCGGGTGATGCTTCAATAGTGGCCGAGTTCGAACTCCTGTTTCACGAGATCACAGGAATCACCAACCTCTTCAACCATCTGACCAATGCTGGGTTGATGGCACACCTTGATGCAACAGTTATACATCATGAGCTCCGTGGCCGAAAGGCAATTGTCTTTGATGAAAACGTATCGCGATTACTGGATTTCATCTCACAGCGTCAGAATCCATTCGCAGTGACCACAATAAATGTTTCATTACATAACATCGTGACGCACCAGCTGGTTGCTACAGAAGTGAAGGCTAGGCTGCTCAGAGCATTTGAAATTGGTGAGCAAATCTACCAGGGATACCGGAATGAGCGATTTGTTCTGAAGACAGTCAAGCTGTCTGGCACTATTTCTAAGGTTAAGCTTCCACGTTTTGACACACAGCCAGCCGCCGGACAGTACCCGACAGGTAAACCCAAGAAACCAGTCGTCACTACTAAACAACTTGCTGCTAGTGTACGTACTGTTGAGATAGCTAAGCAACGAGGTTACACAGTTGAGCAAGTCGTGAGTCACGACCTTTTCGACACCAGCCCACTGTTTGATGGAGATGCCACATTTCCTCGCTGTACCAAGCCAGAAAAGTCAAAACTTGTAGCTGAACTTGAAAAGCACTTACTTCCAACATATTCTGTGTTCAACCCTTCACATATGGAAACTGATGTTGTTCTTGACTTCATGTCTAAAATTAGACAATATCCAAACCTGTCGATCTTTCAACATTTCGGCCAAGCCATTGAAACTGTCCTCAACTATGCAAGGAGCATCTGTCATTCTGAATGTACCCACCTTGTCTTCGACTCTTACTGCGAGCTGTCAGTCAAGGAAGGAGAGAGAGAGGGCGACGGGCAGAAGAAGCCGGTGGCACGATAGATGTAGTAGCCATGACAGAGTCAGTCCCTATACTACAGCAAATGGGGAAGTTCTGGGCTAGTTCCAAAAACAAAGAAAGCCTTCAAATCCTCACAAGAAACATAGCACTAAGGGACCACAGTAACATTGTTGTCAGTGGAATGGTAGTGGACAATGAAGTCATGAACGCACAGTTTCAAGCGGAACCTGGATCAGCTGTTGATGTGCCCACGTGTTCTAGCTGCCAAGAGGAAGCAGACTGCAGGCTGATTTCACACATAGCATGGAGCGTAGAGAGAGGATGTGATAGAGTTGTAGTCATATCCAATGACACAGATAGTATTGCGCTCATCCTGCGATACATGACAGTCTTCAAAACCAAAGGTCTCAAAGAGCTGTGGATTGAATATGGAACAGGAGAGCACAGACGAAAGATACCACTACACACACTCTATACCAGGCTAGGAGCAGATACCTGTAGTATCCTCATCAAAGCTCATGTTCTCTCTGGTGACGACGCCGTCAGTAAAGTTGGCACAAAACATGCCGCTCTTGTGTGCCAGCCCATGTCCCTGACCAACTTTGCAGAAACCAATTCACTGACTGAGGCTGACATCCGTGTTGTTGAACAATACCTCGTTCGACTTTGGGCAGGTGCTCGCTCAAGCACAACAGTTGACACATTCGATACACTGCGATATGATTGTTATCTGAAAGGTAAATCTCTAAATGAGTTACCTCCAACTTCCTCAGCCACATGTGGTCATGTACGGAGATGTTTCTTTGTGATACGGAATGCCATCACACTCCTGCAACCAAACCATGACAGTCTGGACCCCAAAGATTTTGGTTGGACCAACGAGAGCGGTGTTCTCGTCCCCGAACGATTTCTCTATCCCCTCCCACCTAACATTCTCGTGCTATGCCAATGCACTGGTAAATGTGACAGGAGGTGTAAGTGCAGATCCAATGACTCAAACTGTGTTCACTTTTGTCACAAAGGAAATGAACAATGTGTAAACAAGCACTAACTGTTGCGAGATTGTTGTTTCGTATCTAGTTTAACATCAGAAATGTCCTGCTTCTTGAAAGGGAGCATGTTTTGGAGCAACAATATGACTATCTTCGCTGGCTTCTTCCAAGAAAATAAATGAGAAAATAATGAAAATAACATCGGAAATGTCATTACATCTTGTAATAATGCAATGTTAAACACATTTTTACAGAGTTCTAGTCTCTCTAAACACATGCATATACATACTGGAGAACAGCCGTTTACTTGTGAAGTATGTGATAATGAAGCACTGTGTTCAATACACCATCTGTTTTCTACTTCATTTAATCATTTAAGACATCAACCAGACAATTGAACACATTCTATACCTATCTTTACACTCAGTCCAAAATAACCGTTTTTCACTATAGCTGTTGGCAACCATTTTGTTTTTAGAGCTATCTCATCACTGGAAATGAGAAAATAATGGTAAAAATGACTTCCTCGACCTGAAATTAGTACAAAACGATATATTACACATGATTTTATGCCAGTTTGATCCGAAACGGAAATATTTTTTTTGACGATGGCGGCCATTTTGAAAATGGTCCCCAGCAGAGTAATGTCCCATTGTTCCGATGTCTACCCAGGTCAATTATGTGGGGCAATGGTCCTGTTGCTGAAATCCGTGGAGAAATATAGGGTACATCTCAATGTATACGGGTCTTCATATCAGGGACATGACTATCTCATTGGTCAATTGAAATAAGAGCCTATATAAAATATGAAAAATCACAGCATATAAAATCTCCGTTTTACCAGTCTGTATTTTACAACTTGACAGATTTATGTAATCCTACGCGCTTTTGTAAACAATGGCCAGCGGCGGGGCTTGCACTTATTTCCAAATTAATTTCTGTACATTTTCGGTTATCCATTCTGCCATATTGACCTGTACAACCCAAAGCGGAAAAGAAAATCTAACAACGACTGACAAACGTGACTTCAGTGTGGTGGCCCTTCAACAAATTCCCAAAAATATTACCCCACCCGCCAAAAATACAGAAGAATTTAATAAAGTGCTCAAATGCAAACTCAATATGCCAGTACCAGCCTATAACTTTACGAATTCCAATGTGCACATACATGACTATACATAATAAACTGTATTGCAAATGGGTAATCACCTGAATTAGGCGTGAATCCAGGGAAATCCTAAGTCTGTTGACACAACAAGTTGTTGACATTTCCTTTGTAAAAATCACACGAACCCAATGCAGAAATGTTGGCATTTCTTTAAATGAATAAAAAGCAAATAACTGTTGCAACAATACAATTGTTAAAATAAACAATACAGTTGAATAAATGTATAGATGTCTTGGAAAATGTCCCGTTAATCTCTATTTGAAATGGGATCTTCTTCGGCGGAGTTTCATTTCATTAAATTCATTTGGTGTGAGGCGGTTATAAATCGATGACGACAACAACCTGCTGACGTAATGAAAAATATCACTGTTCGTGATATGCTACGACGTTGCAGAAAGCGGGGAGCACACTAGGTGCATTAGAATGGGGATAACCATGCTTTGTTTTTCGATTTGGAGCGGTATGTGGGAGGTTTTATGGTCTGTGAATCAGTTCAGGGATAACCATGCTTTGTTTTTCGATTTGGAGCGGTATGTGGGAGGTTTTATGGTCTGTGAATCAGTTTTCACTGATTCACAGACCATAAAACCTCCCACATACCGCTCCAAATCGAAAAACAAAGCATGGTTATCCCCTAATTTATATCAGAGACATCACCTGAGACACTTTCTGGCAAAATAAACATTATTTCACTATTAACCCACGTAATGATTGGAATTATTATACATTTTATATCAGACGTAAATTTCCACACTGCTATTAGGGGCGATAACCGTGTTTCTTTAAAATGTTAACGGACTTTACTATTTATTCTCTGTATTTATGTTTGATGTGCAAGGATCATACTTTATAATCTGTCGAAAATATTATTTTTTCTGGTGACGCATTTAAATAGTATAAATAATTAAAAAATATCGTGCCTCATTTGCATATGAAAATAGCCTGATACCACCGCGTGTCACTATCAGTAAAATACATATTACTAAATGAATATATCTGTATAGCAGGTACTTGCAATTTTTAGAACTGGAAAAGTGACACAAGTATACACTTATTTAATTCCTATAAACAACATTTTCTGCCTACTGAGTGGGCATGTTCCTTTAAATGTACCTGCCATGTTTCTTAAATAAACAATGTAGATCATTACCAAACTATAGTCTGTTTCACGAAAGCTGCCCAAATTTTACGGCTGTATAGACAATGCAAAAACAATATTATTTTCGATAATATTAAATTAAAGGAAAATTTAAGAATGAGCCTTCTTTTTATTTCGTGAAATTTGGTCAAATATTGATTTTATTATGAAAAATTTATTTTGTCTATGGGAATTTAACATGGGGGAAAAAGTGGTAAGGCAGTGTGGGAGGAGTCAAAAAACGAAAATTTTTGGAAATTGACTCCGAAACCTAGCTAGATAGCTTGGAAATGATCTAAGAAAACAAAAGTTAAATTTTAAAAATCGATCCAGTAATTCTGAAATTCTAAAAAATTTCCCCATGTTAAATCCCCATAGACGTTTTCACTCCGTGAAGATGGATGTCTATGGGGATTTAACATGGGGAAATTTTGTTTTCGCAATAAAATCAATATTTGACCAAATTTCACGAAATAAAAAGAAGGCTCATTCTTAATTTTTCTTTTAATTTAATATTATCAAAAGAAATGTTTGCATTGTTTATATAGCCGTAAAATTTGGGCAGCTTTCGTGAAACAGACTACAGAAACATGCAAGTGATCAGGTATTGCGAACGATGTCTCGAACATGTCGGAAATTGATCGTGCCGTGAATATGAATAGCGTGTTGATCCGTTGTTAATCACACATCAATCTACAACAAGTTTGGTTTTAATTCTTTTTCATAAACATACATCCGAAATGGCAGTCAATTATGTTGTCCAATGTTAACTTATTATGCCTAAGGGGAAATATCGCCTCCCCATCTAATGGGTGGAAATGCGAACAGGAAATGATCGGGCTTACTTGTCTAGCCTCGTAAAGCAACAGTAGATGTATATTATAGTCCTTAAAGTTAGGGTCATAACGTCGATCATTAAAGCAACATTAACTTTAAGTGCATCCTATCGAGCCGAAGCTAAATGTTCATTTTCTTTAAAAACAAAACAGATATATAAAATACAGCTTCATGTCTTTAACAGACACAGATCATGACACAACACATGTGTACATACCTTACAGAGTGCAGGGGCTCGTTTCACTAAACTTCGTACGACTAAACTGTTCATAAGTGCAAATTTACGAGAGTCTGGAAATTTCAATTGATGGAAGTTACATGTATTGAGCATAGGCTGCATATATATACTCAATACATGTAAATCTGATAATGGGGAGTATGTAGTAGGGTGATATTTTCCCCTTTTCGTATTCCTTTATTGGCATGTGCATTGAGGCAGTTGGTGAGATTTTTCATAGAGACGCCAATTCAGTTCCTTGTCAATTATCCAGCGAGACAGCTGGGGCCCGTTTCACTAAACTTCTTACGACTAAAATGTTCGTAAGTTCAAATTTAAGATCGTCTGTAAATTTCAATTTATGGATTTACATTTATTGAGCATAGGCTGCATATGCAGCCTATGCTTAATAAATGTAAATCCAATAATTGTTTACAAGAAAACATTGTTAATGTGAAATTTACAGACTATCATAAGTTTGCATTTACGAACATTTTAGTCGTAAGAAGTTTAGTGAAACGGGCCCCAGATCTTTTTACTTACATACAGTGAATAATCATAGCACCGAGAGTGAGAGCAGACTGACGGACCGGAGAGTGAAAGGCCTCCCAGATTCACGACCTGAGTGAGATGAGGCTTTCGTGCTGATTGGCTGATGCTTTCGTGAGGATTTCTCGGTCTCTTACTGATTAACTTATATATTACGACTAGAAATACACGGCACACATCACATAGTTATAGTAATGTGATAAATAATCTAACTTGCGACTGGTCAAGCGTTTCCCTTCCTAAAAATATCCAATGGCGGAAATGTACGGAAGTTACATTAAGATGGTGCTAGGACGCGTTTGAAACATGGATTGTGTCAATACAGCACAATCCATGACACAAATGAGCAAGTGCAATAAATCCGCTCGTGCAATGTATACTTCTGGTAGTCGTGTTCGGCGATTATCAAGGAGCGCTTGACTGTGTCTTGTAATTTGCTATAATGTGCGGTGTACTAACTACTATATGCTAACAAATAAAATGCAATAGTTTTTGTGATGGGTTAACACATCGCATGACCAATACCAGCACTAATTGTATCTTGAACATGTTGTACGGCTGCCCGTTGAATGATGTGGATGATCCATCAACCCTGACTAGCGGTATCACGACCAGCGGTCGTACGGTACACAGCGTAACCCAAATGTTCTGTAAGTCGCCCTGCGTTACAGACAGAACATTCGATCCATTTACTTTTTAGTTTCCTTGTTTTATGATCAAAAACATGAATTAACAACACGTTATCATCATTTCCATTGGAAATGATTCTACATAATTATACTATAATTATAGATAATGTCATTGCAGCTTTATATGTTTTTTATAATTTGCCCTACTTTCTAAGTAAATCGCTGGCCATTTAACCCCAATACGTTGTATATTACCATATTTAATGGCTACCTGTTTGACAGGAATGGAAAATCAATACTCGGATGGGAGGCTGCATTATAAACTTGGCTAATTATAAGTATGTTATTGTTCACAAAGTGGATGTTTTAGGAACTAAATGCTGCGGTCGCTAACGCTCCCTCGCATTTAATTCCTTAAAATCCAATTTGTGAACAATATAAACTTACACATGGAGCCTCGGGGATATTTTTATCCCGTCAACACAGTGCGCATGTGCCGTGAAACACGGTGCCGTGAAACATTTTTGATATCCAGTCCATACAATTTTTGCATTTTACAGCCATTTGTAGCTGTTGACGGGATAAATAGAATAGTAGGTTAGTGCCGTGAATGGGAAAAAATATCTGGCGCGGCACGGAAACGGGATGTGCTCGGCAGAGCCTCGCCCATCCCGTTTCCTGAGCCTTGCCAGATATTTTTTCCCATTCACGGCACTAACCTACTATTCTCTATCTATTTTCCTTATTTCTTGAACCGTCTCGGCGAGACGGTTCAAATGAGTGGTCACAACATATACTTCTGATGAGAAATAAAGAAATTCTTGAGCCTTGCCGGATATTTTTTCCCATTCACGGCACTAACCTACTATTCTCCATATAGCGGCCTCTATGTACAGTTTCGGGAAAGTGTTACCATGACATGGAGCGGGACTTGTAGCTTATTGTATCCGTGGCCTCTTACCATGTTTTTATTGAGGAATAAGACATAACATACATTATTGTGTGTGTCGGTTATCACACGGGGCTTCATCCAGTTTCCTGCCATTTATGATTTCTATTTCATGGAAAGGTGGTCTGTTTTTCGTAGGTATCATGTGTCATTAAATGCACTTATAACTTGCCCTACTTTCTAAGCCAATCGCTGGGCAGCATTGTGCTCCACTTATTTCAGATATTGCAACTTTCAAACCCCAATAAGTTATATATTACCAGATTTAAGGTATTAGGTCATATATAGATACACCTGACTTCACTGATAATTGATGTGATATATGAATATAACATAGATGAATGTTGTCTTTTTACTTTATACTATATGGAGCATTGAGTTGCCATCTCCGCCATTTTTGTATGTACAAGCCATCGTACAGTTTCACCACTTCGTGCGTTTGACACATACAGCTAATACTATGACAGTAAACCACATAAAATGTTTGGTGCAATATACAATAGACATATATGACAACAGCAAGCTATAAATATTATGCCAGCAAACTATACAAAAGACGAGATATCTGAGCTCTATAGGATACAGTAACGAGGCAGTATTCACATATATGCTATACGAGTACATATATTCTATAAAATTTACGAAGCAATTATTTTTTAATCAAACGATGATCAGGTATAGAACGGGTCCTTAAT
Source organism: Conchocele bisecta (assembly GCA_029237695.1). Classification (NCBI taxonomy): domain Eukaryota; kingdom Metazoa; phylum Mollusca; class Bivalvia; order Lucinida; family Thyasiridae; genus Conchocele; species Conchocele bisecta. The sequence continues at coordinate 202,952,626 of CM055265.1, read as the reverse complement.
GATTTATTGGTCGACAGGAAATGGAAAACCAATACTTGGATGGTCATTGCATGGTATACTTGGCTGAACTATAAGTATGTATTGGATTTGTCAGGAACTAAATGCTGAGGTCGCTAGCACTCCCTCGCATTTAATTCCTTAACAATCCAACCTGTATGTGAACAATAACTTATACATAATGTCATTATTACTTTTTATGTTGTTTATAATTAGCTCTACTTTCTAAGCCAATCGCTGGCCAGTATCGTGCTCCACTTATTGCACATATTGCAATAGTTAACCCCAGTACGTTATATATTATCATATTATCATATTTAATGACTACCTGTTCGACAGGAATGGAAAATCAATACTCGGATGGGAGGCTGCATTATAAATCTGGCTAAATATAAGTATGTTATTGTTCACATAGTGGATTTTTCAGGAACTAAATGTTGCGGTCGCTAACGCGCCCTCGCATTTAATTCCTTAACATCTAATTTATGAACAATAACTTATACATGGATTGGCCTTAGTGATATTAACAGCCTATATAGAACAGAATAATGTATTAAGCATTAAACATACAAGGATGCTTTTCGCTTTACATGGTGATATTTTACATGAGCGAGTGAAATAATAAAGTTGTAATTACACAGGTAATATATATATATATGAACTTGCACATGTACGTGGCTAAATGAGGTATTGGAATTGTACGAGTGATTTTTAGACCGTATACTACATGTTAGTGCCCGCGGGAGTGTCACACATGCCCACCCCAAAGGCGGTCATCAGACCACCAGCATGTTTTATTGCGATAATGTACATATGCTAAAGCATAGCAGTTACGACCTTATGTTACTAGACCATCGATATAGCGCTGTGTTTGAAATGAGTTGTTGACTAGTTTTCAATCAATATTGTTGTTGTTATTATTCACCGTATATCATGGCAATAACCTGTGTTCTGAAAGATATCAGCGCCCGTAGGAGTGTTCGTGATACACACGCCCACCTCCAAGGCGGCCATCTCCAGTGTGTTTATTGCTGCGAGTGTGTACATACGGCACTGTGTGGGGTTGTTGACTTCACTAGTAAATAGTGTCAAAGAGCATTCAGATTTGTTTTCACAGAACCACTCTAAAAACCTACCCGCACGCGGACGCTTAACCGAGAAAGAATGTTGTATGGTCTAAGCTATATGTCCCGGTCCATGTCATGGTGACCTTTGCCTTAGTTCCCAATCAGTTTTCGTATTACCCGTTCATGAATGTGCACCTAATGTTTAATTAGAGTATTTTTTCTAAATGTTGTTGGCGGAAATTTAAACTTCCTCAACCCTTTGGAAACTTAAAAGGATTGAGGAAGTTTTTAACATTCCTTTTTTTTTAGACCTTGTTTGTTTCTACTGGATATGTAGGTTGGTTTTGGCATGTCCTCATTGTATCTGTGACAACTTGAACTTTATTTATTTTACAACGATTACAAACAAACGCGTGAAAAACTTATGCAAATGCTTTCGTTGACATAGACGGAAGCGTAAGGGTGGTCCTGAATATATGAGGAAACCGGACTATCCACTTGCCCGATCTGGCGACAACCATGTCTCACGTACTGCCCCTGTCGAGTATCGAACATTGATTGCAGTGGTAAGAAGCGAGCTCGTTACTACGGAGCCCCGCGGGGATCGTAAAATTCTTTTTTTTTATTAATTAGTTTCCACGAAATAACAATTCGTTCCCTCAATTTAACAATTCGTTCCCACGAATTAACAATTCGTTCCATCAATTAAACAATTCGTTCCCACGGGAACGAATTGTTAATTCGTGGGAACGAATTGTTATATCGTGGGAACGAATTGTTAATTCGAGGGAACGAATTGTTAAATTGAGGGAACTGATTGTCATTTCGTGGAACGAATTATTAATTTGAAGGAACGAATTGTTATATCGTGGGAACGAATTGTTAATTCGAGGGAACGAATTGTTAAATTGAGGGAGCGAATTGTTATTTCGTGGGAACGAATTAATAAAAAGAATCCATGTCCCCTGTTGGGCTCCGTACGTTCAGATTGCGCCAACCGCACAACAAAATGTATGGTCAGCCATATCTAGTAACTAGTACAGACAAGTAGCCAGGGCCCGGTTGCTCAAAACATCAGTTAGCTTAACGGACTGTTAAATCCTTAACTGAATGGTTAAAATCTCTGTTAAAACAGAGATTTTAACCATTCAGTTAAGGATTTAACAGTCCGTTATGCTAACGGATGTTTTGAGCAACCGGGCCCTGATATGGATCTATAACATTCATTATTATACAGTTATTTCATGGGCATTCAGGGAACAGTCAAATCTATTGCCCTGAGGTGCTGTGGACGACCCGATGCACTACTGTCAGGAGGCCGAAGGCGTATCTTCGACAAAAATCATGACATCATTATGTTCAGGGGTGAAATAGTATACAGTTATTTCATGGGAGTTGGGTGATAATATAGGCTGTTTGTCGTCCATTACCTTTGATTGTAAAATGAAAGTAAGCGTATATTAAACATATCATACACAATTTAGATTTTAAAAATCGTTCCACAAAGAAAAGCAATTGTTAAAAGTTAAATTCCCATTTCTTTTTCGCAATAAAATCAATATTTGATGGAATTTCAGTATGAAAAAGTACGTAAATTTAAATAGTTTTTAGACGTAATATGTGAAATAGCCAAAAGTTCGTCGGTAGCAAACCGTGGAACAGACAGTAGGTTCTGTTTGTAATTGGCCGGTCTTGTGCCGCTAATATAATTAAATGTACACCGTTGATCGCATCGGTAATATGGACGTATGTTGTATCGCCCACATGGAGTAAATTGGAAGGAATCAGTGGAAGAATGTGGCTATCTCCGTTACGGAGTTAGCCCCAGTCGTCACTGACCCCTCCACTTGTTATTGGATTAGGCATACGTATTATAGATATTCTCGCAAGCATAAACATCTAGAAATGGCATCGTCGTCGAATGAAGACGATACTTTAACTATATCTCAAGGCTAAATTGACAAATAATTGTATCTGGTGGCGCGATGAAGCTATTCTTTAAATGGAATAAAACAATTTCCTTAAGCTTCACGTGGTGCTGGAGGAGACGAAAATTAACACCCAGTTTCATACACCCAATTCCGGCCACATCTATCGTGCGCGGTGTGAACCCCCGCATAATGTACACGTGGTAAGACATCGAGCACCTGGTCCTGATATGACGGAAAAGCGCGCCAATACTGTTGGCGACACGCCAACAGTATTGGCGTGCTTCGCTGTCAAATCAGAACCATTGTATGCGTGTGAGCTGGTCGCGACAGCCACGTGACGCGATGTCTGGCAAGGTTGATTATTTATCTCCTACTCGGATAATGCACTTTGTCCTTTGCCAATCACAGTGTTAAACCAGCTGAGAGAGCGTCCTGAGACGATTGTCTCATTTTTCAGGGAAGAAATTAAAACTGATAAAGTACCGGATCTGTCTATGAGAAACCGAAGCCTACATCTCATTCATGTGTAGTTACGTACTTCACATACTTCGTAGCAAAATCAAAATAATATGCATATATACAGGACGAGACGAGCCACGATTTAGTCGAAGTGGGACCGTTTGAGTTGCGGAATGATAACACGTACGTTAGGCGGTTGTGGCCTACGCAGTCCAATGCCGCGTTGAATCTGTGAGTTGTCTGATCAGGGCCTGCATAGTACACCACCTGAGCTACGGAATCGCTTACCATGGCCTCGAATTATTGGCATGTTTTCCGCATTGTGCCAACGTGTATAATAGACACGCCATGTGATTTTGTATCTTCGGACCTCTGAGTAATTGCATTAAACACGTTTACCAAGTTTACAATATTTTTCATAAATAAATTCAAAAGTTGACAAAATATTCAGAGTACATGCGGATTATAATTCCGCATGTATTCTGAAAATCTTGTCACCTTTTGCGCCATTTACGGAAAATATTGTAAAATTTGTAAACGTATTTCATGAAATTACTCAGATGTCCGAAGGTACAAAATCACATGGCGTGTCTCATATAATGAATACATTCGGGGAAAGAGCCTCATTGGTGGCAATTGGTGGCAAATATCCATTGTTCCTGTTTGTATGTCGAATGCCATTTCCAGAGTCCTCCATTGGCGGACATCGATGGCCGGCCTCTATGGTTGCCATGCCTACGTTTGAAAAGCCAGAGGATATCAGTTTCAGTGTTCCCATAATGGTTATCGTTCTACAAATTTCTACACTGAGGAATTGGGATACACATTATCATGGGTGACTTTTAAACGAGTGTGTCTCTGGAATTATATCCTTCACCACATCACGTGTCTCACCGATATTGATTTAAAAAACCTCGGGAGTTTTTACGCAAATGCCATCGAATCTAGACACATATTGAGGAACTATTGGAGAATTTATAAATACTTCAGCATCATTTCGAAAATTACTTTAAACTTTTAATGTAATTTATGTTAAAGGTACATGCCCACTCAGTAGGCACAAACTGTTCTTTATGGGAAATAAATAAGTGTATAATTGTGTCACTATTCCACCAGTTCTAAAGATTACGAGTGCCCGCTATACAGATATAATCATTTAGTAATATTTAGTTTACTGATCGTGACGTGCGGTGGTATCAGGATATTTTCCTATGCAAATGAGGCATGATAATTATTTATACTAATTAAATGCGTCACCTGAAAAAAATAATATTTTCGACATATTATACGATCATTGCACATCAAAAAATAAATACAGAGAATAAATAGTAATGTCCGTTAACAGATCGCTCCTGATATCCGTGTGGAAATTTACGTCTGATATAAAATGTATTATGATGTCAATCAATACGTGGGGTAATGGTGAATGAATGTTTATTTTGCCAGAAAATGTCACAGAGGATGGCTATGATATAAAGAACAGTTTGTGCTACTGAGTGCGTATGTACCTCTTTTAGAAAGAAGTATCGGTGAAATATGGCAATCTAGGTAGGCAATTCCAGTGCGGGACCAGTAACAGTTGGTCATCGTTTCACGTGACCTTAGTCGTAATTAGTGTCTGAATGGACGACACACATCGAGGATACCGAGTCAAATGTTAATGGTGGCAAGCCTCGAGTTATGGCGCTTATGCACTTACAGGCTCTAAATATAGAGATAAATTGTGCCATGAAAACATTACAAAAAGAACAACAAGAATTGTTAATGAGGCCTTTTATTCGTGACATTGAACACATTAGAAGCCGAAGAAACAGGAATTTAGCTGCAATAATTGCTCTGTGTGCTGCGTGTTATATGTGTTTTGGGATATTTGCCAATACGAAGCCTGGTGCGTTTGCAGGGAGACGTTTTATGACGTCATTGCGTTCGTGGTGGGATTGGTCGCAGTTTCATAACGCTGCATGCTTTCTTGACAATCCAGTGTACGACTTACATTCTGTCACGGAAGAAGATTGTGAATTTTGTGAATCGTACAGCGAAATAATAACAGTGCATGATGATGACGGCTTGATTCCTCGGTATCTAAAGCAAGGAAGGCCAATACTGGTGCGGCCGAAAGATGAAGGCATATACGAACAGCGCTTGTTTCACAACGTACAGGAATTTGCTAGGCTATATTTGTCTACACCTGGACTCACTGATTACAAGCCTTGCATTTATTCAAGCAACATGAAACGACGGGCACACGATCATTATAACTTGCTACAGCAAATCTCACACTCAGACGTCGATGCTTATTATGCGCAATGGGAGAACTGCGCATCGCAGACAGCGAAAGTATTCCGAACGATGTACACGCGCCCATCATTTCTCCCAATGAACATCCAGCTTACAAATTCAAACTGGGTCATGATATGTAATAATTACACTGGAACGTATTTTAAAATTCTGTCTCTGGATACGCCCTTCATCATGTTGATGTCACATACGGGTACTGCTGTCTTGGACCTCCGGCCGACCGCCGTGTGTGGCGATATGTGCCCTACCCTGCACGTGACTTTGGCGGAAACAGAGATTCTCCTGTTGTCCAGTACAGACATATGGGAAGTGATGTATATACCTTCGTGCCATAGTAACGAAACCATACTTATAGCAGTTGGTGGTATATTTGACTGAATATTACAGCGGACCTCTCTAAGCCGGACACTGTATATCTATATATGTATAGAAGTCGCTGGCACCTGTAACCATCGAAACAACCGTTTGTGGTATTTGAAACTATCAGAGCGTATGCGTCACACTTGGTGGGGGCATTTAATTACAACATGCCACATTCCAATTTTAAAGAAAGTCTGTGTTCTACGGAGCCCCGTAGGGAACATGGATTTATTTTTTATTAATCCGTTCCAACGAAATAACAATTCGTTCCCTCAATTTAACAATTCGTTCCCTCGAATTAAAAATTCGTTCCCACGATATAAAAGTTCGTTCCCTCGAATTAACAATTCGTTCCAGCGAAATGACGATTCGTTCCCTCAATTGAACAATTCGTTCCCTCGAATTAACAATTCGTTCCCACGATATAACAATTAATTCCCTCGAATTAACAATTCGTTCCTGTGGGAATTTACGTCCCCGGCGGGACTCCGTAGTGTTCTTACAAATAATTCCATAGCAATCTAACCAGTGTTCGAATATCTCTTCAAGCAACATATATAGTGGTTAATGTTCAACACCGCAATATTATACCCATATATATAATCTCTTTGACGAACTATATAATATAAATTGTATTACCTTCCATGTAATTTGTCTTGTATTCTGATACATGTGGCTGTGACTGGATACATGTGGCTTATGGGTTTTGCGACCAGTGTAGATCCAGATCAGCATGTGCATCCGCACAGTCTGATCAAGATCTGCACTGTTCGCCGTTCCATCAATGAAACACCCGGCATCCTTCTAACACGCAATATAGATTACTATCAGGCTACGGGGATATACTATTTGATCTGGAGTTACACTGATCACAAATCCCATAAGCCCCCATTTCTGCCGTCACAGCCACATATACGTACGTGGCCACCAAGGAAAGAGGACCAGCTGTTTTGTGGCTTGATACGAAGAAATGTGATCCGTAATGACAATACCACAATCTTAATTTTGTTCTTACATTTTCTATCAATTAATATAAGTCTACTCAGCGACAAAGAAACCATACAGTCCAATAATACTGGCGTATCAGGGTGAATAGGAGAGGTATATAATAACACCGTAGCCATGTTTATGCAACAATTAGATTTAATTAGCATCATGCCATAGGATATCAGCATGTACGTAGAAGTTGAATACAGTAGCCTATTTCACAAACATTGCAAAATATACTTAACTAGCATAGTATACTTTGAGGGAGAATTTTTTTATTTAAGGATAAATTCATTAATTTTTATTATACTGAATTTATTAAATTATCACAGCCAAAATGGCAGGCGTTAGTTCTATATGAAATAATGCAATTCGGGAAAAATAAATGATTACTCCCTCAAAGTATACTTTGCTAGCAACTTTGATGAAATGGGCTGCTGATGTTATACAGTAATTATGAAAATGTATTCGACTGAATGCGGTAGATCCAAACAACTTTAAGTCGTCAGTTACCAGATTTCGTTGGTCATTACATCGGCACTGCATTTTGGATCAGGATGTTCTCTCGTGATTGTTTTCGGTTATGTCGTGGCTGTACACAAACCACATTTTGCACGGAATCATTCAACCGTAACTTTGCACGGGCAGGAAATGGTAATTCAACCTGTTGTCGACTTACATGTGATTGCGCAATATTAATCGGCATATGTGTATTGTATCGGCTCAACGGATTACTTTAAAGGTAGATTTGAAAAATATGTTACAAATCGTTTAGATATATAGTTGTGCACTTTAAAAATAAAATACATACGGTTTCTTTTGTCACTGAGTATAGCTTAAGATTTCTTGTAACGAGCAGTATAGATCGTTATCAGCGATGTAACACTGGTTACAAATCTCATAACCACATTTTTCCAGTCACAGCCACGTATATAAACAATATGCAGCCATTGTGTACACTAATTTAGTTTATACCTTGTTGGTTTCTGGTATGTACCACACATAGCTTTCATTGGGCATGTACATTACAACATTTACAACAATAGATATTCGTCCTTTGCATTTCCACTAAGTAGGATTATACTCTATGTGTCTTTGCTAATGGCAGTACGCTCACGGGTTCTTGAAGAACGATTCATAGTTGGGTGTTGTATGGGTTATTTCGGTATCTCTGATGGTTTGGGTGCATTGTTACCAACATACAATTCCAGCATTTGAAATAAATTCATCAAGAAAATGTGTTTATTTTCCGTTTTCTTAAGAATTATTTCGACTGCGCCTCACGGTTACGGAAAGTAGTTCGGCGTGGGAGTTTACTGGGATATAAATTTTGGACAGAGACTTGCTACGGGCCAATCAAATGCTAGGGAATTGTGTAAATATGTTTGTGCTGGAATTATTAATTCATTCACACGAAATAACAATTATTTCCTGGGAACAGAAATGTATTGTTAATTCGAGGGAACGAATTGTTAAATTGAGGGAACTAATGGTTATTTCGTGAGAACGAATTGTCAATTCGATTGAACGAATTGTTATTTCGTGGGAACGATTTGTTAATTCGAGGGAAGGAATTGTTATATCGTGGGAACGAATTGTTAATTCGAGGGAACGAATTGTTAAATTGAGGGAACGAATTGTTATTTCGTGGGAATTAATAAAAAAAAAATCATGTCCCCTGCGTTGCTCCGTAGATCTGTGCCGACACTAGCCGCCGTTCAGTCAATTTCTTTATGTCCGTGGATAACACCATATTACTTTTAATGATGAATTTTCTGTAGCCTATTTCATCGACATTGCAAAGTATACTTTACTAGCAAAGTATACTTTGAGGGAGAAATCATTTATTTTTCCTGAAATGCATTATTTCATATAGAACTAACAAATGCATATATGTCATGATTAAAAGTATGCAGAATTATTATACTGAATTTATTACATTATCACAGCCATTAAATGGCTGTGATAATGTAATAAATTCAGTATAATAAAAATTAATAATTTTTTTAAAGAATTGAAAATTTCTCCCTCAAAGTATACTTTGCTACTAAAGTATACTTTGCAATGTTGATGAAATAGGCTACTGATCTGAGACTATGCTGGTCACAAACATCGTAATGTACCTTCCTCTCATAAGAACACAAGTATGTCATAGTAATATTCACCGCCGATATCATCAATCTCGTATTGCTTATGATCCGCCCACTCACATTATTTTCTAGTTGAGAACAGTAACTCTTGCAATCTGCTCCCGTACTGTCCGTAGCCAGACTGGCTACAGACGGTACGGGAGAAGATTGCAAGAGTTACTGTTCGCAACTACTGTCTGTTTCACGTTTTGCTGCCGACGACGTTTTGGCCATTGAATACATTAAATCCAAAAAATATTTAAATGTAAGTACGTTTTCATCTATAATAAAAACCTACCCAAATTTTTGTTATTTGATGAAATTAAATAACATGGGTCACATATATCGTAAGGACATTTGTATATGTCAGCGGCCAAAATCATCTGTATTGTATATATAACAAACCACGTCGTAATATTTAAAACATTTCAAAATAACTTGTAATACACCATAACAACGACACATGTACATGTATGTACACAAAATGGTTGTCAATTGTTTATAACACCACCACCGCCACTCCACCCCATTGTATGAAACTAAATACAAGAAACACGAATGTACTGTAATTGTGTGATTAAAACAATCGGCGGAAACAAACAATCAGCGGAAACAACACTCGCTATACCGTCTTACCATAAGGAATACCATATCTTTTCTATGTTAAGCGTCCACCCAGTTGACCAAAACCTACCTACGTGTCCGGTATGAACAAACAATGCCCTAAAGTTATGTTACAAACTTCCTCAGCCCTTTTTGAGGAAGTTTTTAGCATATATTTAAATTTCCGCCAGCAAACTTTGAAAAAAGAAGACAAAAATACTGTTATTAAACTTATTAAGTGGACATTCATGAACGGATTTAATACTTGGACACTGAGACCCCCAATCAGTTTTCATATTATTTCTCCAGTAAATAGTGTAAACTAGCATACAGTGTGTTTGTTTTTTCACAGAACCAATTTCAAAACCGACCCGCACGCAGACACTTAACATAGAAAGAACATTAACAATGTTTTTTTGTAAATAATTATTGGATTTACATTGAGCATAGGCTGCATATGCAGCCTATGCTCAATAAATGTAAATCCATCAATTGGAATTTCCAGACGATCCTAAAAGTGCACTTACGAACCTTTTAGTCATACGAAGTTTAATGAAACGGGCCACAGTAGTAGACAATACCAGTCCAGCATCTGTTGACATCATGTAAGAGTTCCTACCGTTTGCGTGTCAAGCCCGATAAAATTGATATCAAAACACACTCTCCCGATATTCTATTCATCAGTACATGTACCGGTAGCCGATTTCACCAACATTGCAAAGTATACTTATCTTGCTAAGTACACTTTGAGGGAGAAATGTTCAATTTAAGGATACATTTATTCGTTTTTATTTTACTGAATGTTGTTGGCTGTGATAATGTACTAAATTCAGTATAATAATTCTGCATACTTGTAAGCATCAAATATATAACAGTCGTTAGTTCTACATGAAATGATGCATTTCGGGAAAAATAAATGATTACTCCCTCAAAGTATACTTAGCCAGATAGCAGGGTTACTATAATGGCGAAGAATTGTCGGATTTGACCGTAGCTGATTTTGAAAAATTATCGTTTTAAAATGCTCTGTACTTTTAGAAGAACAAAAGTTTATTGTGACATGGAGATAAGATATTTGGTGTGCGGCTTCCTTGTGGTCTGCCGATGCGCAATGTGAATTTCGATTTTTTATTTGACCCACAGGTCATAGATTATCTTTTCCTTTTGGACTTTTAGCGTTACATACTACTTCTATGAAATGCCAGCTCATCTCGTAATGAACGCACTTTTGTATCAATATTCTGCATCAAATCAGTGCTCAATCGATCAAGTTTAGACTCGAACATGTTCCTCATACTATCCTGACTTGTCTTTAACTCACGCACAGCACATATCAACGTATATAGTTTATCAGACGTATGTCACTTTTTGTTTACATTTGGGTAAGGGACCGCCGGTAGCCATGTTTGAATGCGTAGGGATAATACTCGGGGTCTTTCGTGCAGCGTCACTATTTTCGTCCACCGCTAGCGCCGGCTCATCAGGATCGTGAAAAACAGTAATATCACCGGTTTCATAACTATCAGTTTCATATAGTACCGTATTTGTTTGATTTAATAAATCACTCACCACTACGGTTCCACAATCGTCCCCGCTGGCGCCCCTCGATTTAAATTGTTTATGTTTGCCGCTCAAACTGTCACCAGAATCACTTCCACTGCTACCTCTCGTTTTACGTTTTTTCTTGCTCATCATATATCCATTTTGTATATCACACACTCACACAGTATTCCACATAATTTGAATCACATTATTATTCAATTTCACTGCATAAATTCAAATAACACACCCAAATCTGCAAAGCTTAAATGTTAGCGTCCATTTTGTATTTGATCACGTGACAGTATCGTTTATTCACTCAGATCACATGGCATGACAACATGAGCTACACAACACTATATTAGTACGACACAATGGCGATATATGTAACGGGTTCGGGACAAAACGTACCCAGGTCAAAACGTACCCAAAACAAAAGGATCAAAACGTACCCAACAACGGGTCAAAACGTACCCATTATCGGGTATGTAACAGTCAAAATGGATTATCTAACTTAGATGTGCAATTTATATATTATAATATATTATTGACAATATATTGCACTACAATTGTCTGTTAGTGAATACTCGTTGTGGCTGACTGAAACCATATAATTCTGACGCAATGGCATTAAATATAGCAATAATTCCAGCACAAAAATATTTACACAATTCCCTAACATTTGATTGGTCCGTAGCAGTCTCTGTCCAAAATTTATATCCCAGTAAACTCCCATGCTGAACTACTTTCCGTAACCGTCAGGCGCTGTTAAAATAATTCTTATGAAAACGGAAAATAAACACATTTTCTTGATGAATTTATTTCAAATGCTGGAATTATAAGGAATGAATGGCCTTTTTGTGGACTTTATCGGGGATATAAACTTGGAAAAGTCACGGGAATACTGGACGAGGCCTAACTGAATGGTTAAAATCTCTGTTTTAACAGAGATTTTAACCATTCAGTTAGGGATTTAACAGTCCGTTAAGCTAACTGATGTTTTGAGCAACCGGGCCCTGGGCGCGGGTGTTAACAAATGAAATAGCAACACCTTGACAATTCCGCCTCCGAGCGTCGCCAGGCGAGGGAACTACGGTGTTACTAGCTACAATCATTTTGTCTCCGATATGTGTATCTATGTGTAGTGGAGAAATATCGTAGCGGGGTAGCGATTTTTTTTCTACGGTGTTGCATACCTGTCATCAAATCCGGTGTATCAGTTTATGCTATTCAGAGATAGAATACTGTCGGTATTTCAAACACTATGTGTTTTCTTCCTTTCCATTGAGATTTATGTTCTTATTTTATGGAAATAATAGTTCAGGCTCTGGTGGCAGTACTTTCAGTACTTTGATTATAGTATATGCATATCGTGCAGTAGACCGATATAAAAAAATATAGTCCGGGTGTTTGAGGTCACAGCCACAGTTTGATAACAACTCTTGATCCATTACTACCCAGTTTCACTTGAGGAAATTGTTTGGGTGTTTCTAACACCAGTTGTGAGCATATTTGAAGCACAACATATGTTGGTCACGTGATGTAAACAGTGTTTCCGTGGTCAAATAATGTAAACAACATTGGGGGACATGACGATGTTGGATTTCTCTTTCTTAGGAGTGAACATATTATTTAAAGGTCACATTACAAACTATCAAGTATTTTCTTCAACACGCGCTACAACGGCGACCCTAATAACCGATTTCCGGTTCGTTTGTATTTTTCGTGATATTGAGATTTCTCATATCGCACTTTATCCGACACCTATACAGAGCCATGAAATGAATTGGTCATCGCTTATCTCTCCTGTTACTGCGACCTACTGGCGCGAGGTGGCGCTGTAAAAATAACAGCTATGACGTAGCAGTAGAACAGCTTACCTGATTGGTGGATGAAGGTTTCTTATATAATATCGTTTGGATACATCATGTATAAATTCATGTTGTTGCATGGTTTCTTCGTTTTTGTTGTTTAATATATACGTTAATCGTTATTTTTTCCTTCGACTCGTTATATTTGGATTATTTATACGTTGGTTGCAATCGTCGGCGACGACTATCTGTGCGGAAGTCGGTTGTAATTCACGGTCAAACAGACAGCAGAGCCAGAATCAGAAAGAAACCTGAAATTAAATGTTATATTTTTTTTTACAAAATGCTAATCTCCGACATTTCGTAAATTGATTCTGCAATGCTTTGCAGAATGTTACTTCAGCATACTTGTGCTTTGACAATTTCGAGTTGAAATAATCAGTGACACGCGTGTGTAGCTTTGTTCAAACGGATGCCGCCGGAGGTCATTAATAGTAAACAACTTATCCGATGATTTGACCGCAGGCAAATAGGGAAGTGGATCTTGAGACAGGTGTATTCTGAATTCAATGAAGCCACACCTATTCTATGCTGATTGGTTGAATCAATTTTGTTTATCCGTCCAAGTCAGTGACAGACGTGTGTAGTACGTTCAAACGGATGTCAACAATAATGCGGCAGGTGTATATTGAATCCGCGTGGCCACACCTGTGCCAAGCTGATTGGTTGAGTCCAATTTGACAGACATGGTAGAATAGATACACTGTGCACATCAGGGTGCTTTCTACAGTTCCGAAAATACAATTTTGATGTGTTTGCTTTTATACATTGATGAATGTTATATTGTAGGACTAAAATTGTTTAACTTGAATGTCCACTCGCTTATTTTTCCGTAAATACTCTTTTCGAATACTAAAATATAACTAAATCACATATTGTGTTCGTTGACAGATACAAATAATTAAAAGTACATATTCAATTGTTCACATGTACAGTAAATTCTTTACTATTTCTAATCTATTTTCCTACGGACTTGTTTCAAATAAATAGAAAATGTTTGGACTTGATGTTAAAAACTAAAGATGTTTTCCAGAAGAAAATCGTTGTTTTGTCAAAGCCGAAGCTTGGTCCTATATGTGGCTATGACTGGAGAAATGGGGTTTGTGTGATTTGTGACTAGTCATAAACAAATATAACACTCATGTAGTCTAAATTGCATGTTAGTGTGTTTTATTGAAGGAATGCCGAAAAGTGCAGATCCTGTTCAGACTGTGCGAATGTACAGGCTGAACTGGATCTACACTGGTCGCAAACGCCCTATAAGCCCCGTGTTTCATTTGGCTTATTGTACCTTCTCAGTCGCAGTGTACAGCGGATGTTGACACAATTTTCAAACAACACCCCATCCCCCGTGTCAATTTGAGCGAATAATTTTCCCTCTGCTGTCACCCCGGGCTTTCTTAATTGAACCCGTGTATATCATTGTTTCATTGTAAGTGGACAATGGCCTACCAGAATGGCAGTCTGGCCAGCATAGCAGCAGATCCATATATGCACCTGACAGCTCGGATAAGTGTCTACTCTGTTGCCCGTCTGATTTAGCATTATATATAAGTACTATCGGGGAAAACATAGATTGTAACCTGACGATGTAAATATAAATAAATGTATATACTGACTGGTATCCTACAGCTGTTGAAAATTGCACACTATGTCCATTTTGCCACCCACTGTCGCACTGCTGAAAAAAATGGTTGTCCGGAGTATGAAATCCGTAAAAGAACGGCACATACTGGTCAGATTACTGTAAAATTTGTTTTATTTGATATATAAATGATGAATACATAATCGTATCAAGAAAACAGAAGCTTGTTATATCTCCTTTAATTCATGCAGAACCAGTACCAGTACCAGTACAGACTGGCTGCGGATCATGTACAAGTACAGCATCCATACGAATAGTGAAAGTTGGATAGACTGGCCATATCCCCATATTTGGGGGTTCGGTTAAGTCTAACCTATCAACATCGTATTGGTATTGTATGGAATTGTGTATAATATAGGTATAGTACGCATATGCCCACCAGAAAAGCATACATGGCGCACTAGAATGACGGCGCAAAAAGGCACGACGTACGTCGGGATGTCGGACGTTACGAATATCGCCTGAGGTCAATCACAAGATGACATTCATTAATAAATGTTTTCACAATATACATGTAACTTTTCTTTTCTTAGTTAGATGGTTGCCATCACTATAGTTATTGACGTTTTTTTTTTCGTTTTCCGATTTTCCGTGGCCCATCGCCATTTTGATTCGAGCTATGATCACGGGCCTGACACACAACACTATAAGTTATGAATCACAATAACGTATTTGTCATACCGCAGATCCTGTATTTGGCCGTATAAACATATCTCTTCTTTTGATCTTTGCGTTTTTTCAGGAAGAAAAATAATCCGAGATTCTATTTTCTACCGTCAGTCTTAATATAAAGGCGTACAAGAACATTTTTTTTTTTTATTAAACGAAAACAAACTAAATATGGAGTAAGAAATCCATCGAAAACGACTTTATGACAGTTTTTTTATATCGTGTAATTTATTTTATATTCCACTGCTCTATCGATCTGCTCTCCCTTTGGCGCCTCTAGAATAATGCGACTGGTTCCCAAACATTCGCTGTCATTGCTACGCCGCGGTTTCGTGCGTGGAACCCATAGTTTGTGACCTAAATATAGCCGTGTCACGAAGGCAAGTGCGTTGAGATTTGAAAAGCAATTTTCGTTATTTTGGCTAATTTTTCGCTCATATTTTGATCAGCGAAGAATATTTATGGAAAAATAAACAATAAAAACTGGTTTTGAGTGTACAATTTGTTACTTGTATTGATCAATTCGGGGTTTTATTGTGCTTAGTGAGGAATACAATTCGCAATCGGTAGACGCTTGCAAAATGTGTCTTCATTGGAAGCGAGGCGCCGGAGGGAATCGCAATTCCTGTATGTCCGACGGCCTTGGCAGGTCATATAATATATATGACATATATATGACTAGGCAAGCTAGCCAATCAACAGCCGAGAATCTTATCTGCGGTATGACAAATATTCATGTGGTCTGTCAAACCGACTAATTACCACGCGAGTAACGAACGCATCTATCGCAATATGTCGTATATAGAGAGATGCAGTAATTTATCATTACAAATATCAGTTATTAACAATTTGCAGCTGTAGCTGGATAAATAGGGCGTATGTGTTTTGCGATCAGTGCAGATCCAAATCAGCCTGTGCATCCGCACAGTCTGATTAGGATCTGCACTGTTCGCCATTCCATCATTCATCACCAGTCATACAATTACCACTGTCAGTTATTAATAATTAACGGATCGGCAAAGTCTGATCAGGATCTGCATTGTTCGCCATTCCATCAACAAAACACCCGTCATACTGATAGCAATCAGTATAGCTCGTTATCAGGCTACAGTAGTGTGCTATTCGATCATGAGCTACCCTGGTCACAAATACCATAAGTCCCATTTCTCCAGCAACAGACATGAAACATTACCACTACACTGTCAGGTTATTAATAATGTGTCTATTATTACTGCACGCACTTCTGATGTTGGTATCGTCTTCTGGTTACGACAATGGCAGAATGTGACACTGTCAGTTATTAATAATTTGACGCTGTGACCGGAGAAATGGGGCTTATGGCTTTTGCGACCAGTGTAGATCCGGCAGCCTGTGCATCCGCACACTCTGATCCGAATCTGCACTGTTCGCCATTCAATCTATAAACACCCATCATATCATTAAAACTGTCAGTTATTGACAAGTTGTGGCTGTGACTGGAGAAATGGAGTTTTGTAACCAGTGTAGATCCAGATCACACTTGCATCGGCACAGTCGGATCAGGATCTGCACTGTTCGCCATTCCACCAATAATGCATTGAAAGACTTGTGGTGCGGACAACTCGACCCTACCTAGAATTATACTGCCAACCCTACCTATTTTAAACTTTTTGGAAAATAAAAAGACTAAAAAGTCTCAATTCCGGTTACGTTCGCCATGTTGACACTGTCTTACTATGTGTTATGTCCCTCGAATGAAGTTGGCAAGCAAGACGTATGCCATATTGACAAGTAGAAATGGCTAAATATAAATACCGGTGCTGAAATGCAAACAAGAATAAATAACAAGAGGCCGAAATGGGCCTGTATCGCTCACCTAAAAGCCTCCATAGTGGTCATCTTGATTTCACAAAGACTCCTTCACTTACAACTTCAAATGTTCCACAGAATTTGTTGGTACCTTCTGATCTAACATATATTGCGAATGTGCATGTGATTTACTGCTATACCTTCGATTTGATATATAAAATGACCATATTCGGTCAAAAATAAAATTTGACCCCTATTTGACCCCTCGGGCCACGCCCATTTTTGACCCAGGGGCCACCATATGAACAAATCTGAAACAGCGGTAACTATCAATCATTCTTACCTAGTTTCGTCGATATCGGCCTGGAGGTTTGTGAGAAGAAGATTTTTTGACAATTTGACCTACTTCTCAACGGCGGCCATCTTGGATTTGGTGATGACCTCCATTTTAACAAAAATGAACAGGCTTCAACCACAGACCATTACAGTTAAGTTTGGCCAATATCGGCCAAGCAGTTCACAAGAAAAAGACGTTTGAAATCTTTAGTAAAATAATGACCTTTTGAACTATCAGTGGCCATCTTGGATGACGTAATCATCTGATTTAGATAACAAATTCTCCAGAGTGATCGTCTTGTCAATACCTTCGATTTTATATATTATATGACTATATTTGGTTAAAAATAAAATTTACCCCTATTTGACCCCTCGGGCGACGCCCATTTTTGACCCAGGGGCCACCATATGAACAAATCTGAAACAGCGCGAACTATCGATCATTCATACCAAGTATCGTCGAAATCGGCCTGGCGGTTCGTGAGAAGAAGAATTTTTAAGAATTTGACACACTTTTCCATAGCGGCCATCTTGGATTGTCGATGACCTCCATTTTAACAAATCCGAAATGGCATCACCCATTTATCATCCCTGTGAAGTTTAACCAATATCGGCTCAGCAGTTCGGGAGAAGAAGATGATTGCAAATGTTCACGGACGGACGGACGGACGACGGACGACGGACACTTTGCCATAACAATAGCTCACATGAGCTTTGCTCAGGTGAGCTAAAAAGCCGACTCTACCTAGGATATTCTGCACTGTTGCCCGCACCTCAACTATTTTTTAGGTCATTACATTACCACTGTCAATTATTAACAATTTGTCGAATTATTCCGCGCGGCGCTCCTCTAAATGCTGGAACATGCGAACCTATGTCCGCGACTGGAGACATACAGCTGATGGGTTTTGCGACCATTGCAGATCTGAACTGTTCGCCATTCCATCAACAAACACCTGCAATATAGCATTACCACAGTCAAATAATTAACAATATGTCGAATTATTCCGCGCAGCACTTCCGCTGTTGGTATTGTCCTCTAAATGCTGGAACGATGTGAACTTAAGTCCGCGACTGGAGACATACAGCTCATGGGTTTTGTGACCAGTGTATATCCAGATCAGATTGTGCATCTGATCAGACTCTGCACTGTTCGCCATTCCATCAACAAACACCCGCAATATCTGATAACCACAGTCAAATATTAACAATTTGTCGAATTATTCCGCGCGGCGGTCCCGCTGTTGGTATTGTCCTCTAAATGCTGGAACGAGGCGAACTTAAGTCCACGGTTACGGCATCGGCAGAAAGTGGCGGCAAACTGGCGCTTGATGACGGGGATGCTGACGGCGTAGATTATCGGG
The DNA here is from genome assembly GCA_029237695.1 of Conchocele bisecta. Taxonomy (NCBI): domain Eukaryota; kingdom Metazoa; phylum Mollusca; class Bivalvia; order Lucinida; family Thyasiridae; genus Conchocele; species Conchocele bisecta. Next base: position 202,933,583 of record CM055265.1, on the reverse strand, counting down.
TTGCCGACGATATACAGGAATATGAGCGAGCCGGCGTACGCCAGAACTGTGCCTTTGTTGCCGTCAGTGTAACTCGCCGGGAAGCCGCCGGTCAGGTGAATGATGAAACAGGAGCCTGGCGAATAGAAGGTGAATTGTGGGTTGTCGGTGACTTTTTACAGAGGTGAAATGACCTGAATGCAGCTGTGCGTTTCGGGTAGGTGAACAAAACAGGCCGATTTCACCTCGACTCGAGTATTATTTTTATTATATGTTTTTTATTATTCCACCGGTTTTGATGAAATAAAGTGCGCGAAAGGCAGCATATTTTGTAGAATCCATGACAGTTGGTCATTTCTTGACATTTCCAGCCAGTCTCCCAAACAACTTTATCAGGCCAATTTCAAAGGTTTTAAAAAATAATGTTTAGGCAACTGGCCGGAAAAATCAGGAAACAACAAACAGTCACAAATTCGACAAAAGCGTCCGCCTTCCGTGCACTTTGTTTCATCAAATTCGGGGCATAATAAGAAAGTTATAATGAAAATCATAGCTGAGTCGATGCGAACTTGGCGTGCTGTGGCGGTTCATCTATCCAAAACGCGCACCTACATGAGGGATCGTAGATAGTTATTTCCCTTTGCAAATCTATTTATAGAGATCCGGGGGCCGTTTCACTAAAGTTCGTACGACTAAAATATTCGTAATTGCAAAACTGTGATCGTCTGTACAATTCACATTAACAATGTTTTCTTGTAAACAATTATGGATTTACATTTATTGAGCATATGCTGCATAAGCAGCCTATGCTCAATAAATGTAAATCCATCAATTGAAATTTACAGACGATCCTAAATTTGCACTTACGAACATTTTATTCGTAGGAAGTTTAGTGAAACGGGCCCCTGATTACTGAATTTTACGAACAGAGTAGACACAGATCAGACTACACATATGTACATTCTGATCCGAGTATACACTGATTGCAAAATAACATTAATAAACGTGAACATATGAATCCGGCAAATATTGTAGTCCCAGATCAGATTGAGTAGATAGGTAGGATGATTTGAATCAAACTAGACTAAATCACATATATTGACTCATTTACACAACAAATCATGCTACATCCGCTCTTTATACAAGCAATAAGGCCCTAAACTACACACTTTGGACCGGGTTTCTATAAATAAATTCAACGGAAGATAGCCAGCTACGATCCCTCATTCAGATCGATTCCCCTATGTTTTAGCTTAAATGGGTTTTCCCAGTTAATAACACAGGGCGGCCCGGGTTCAAAGACATTCACAGTTTTGGAGTTTACATGGAGATCTGTCAATTTTGGAAGCAGTTACAGAGGAGATATTTGAGGAGTGGGAGGAGTGGGAGGAGTGGGTCTATTGACATAGCGTAACATTTAACAAAATGGATCCATAACAATCAATACTAATATGTAATCCGAATAGCAATTAACCAATTTGAAAATGAAAATGTAAATATCACCATCCATGGCAAACATAAAACACAACTAATTGAAAACTACAGGAAAAAGATGCATTCCAATTTTGGTTTTATTTCAAATGTATGTTCGACACGCAGATTAATACGGAGCCCCGCAAAGGACATGGAATTTTTTTATTAATTCGTTCCCACGAAATAACTATTCGTTCCCTCGAAATAACAATTCGTTCCCACGAAATGACAAATTGTTCCCACGATATAACAATTCGTTCACGTGGGAACGAATTGTTATTTCGCGGGAACGAATTGTTAAATTGAGGGAACGAATTTTTAATTCGTGGGAACCAATTGTTAAATTGAGGGAACCAATTGTTATTCGGGAACGGATTAATAAAAAAATAATTCTACGTCCCCTGTGGGCCTCCGTAGATTAAAGTGAATTGCAATCTGATATCCATTGAACAATCCCATGTACTGGTCATTCCGTACACAGGTTACCTCAGCCAAGTGCACCAAACGAACGGTAAGGCTAGACATGACACGTGACCAACTTATATACACGAGTAAACGTCCACTGCCCACTAGCTAATAGCGCACGGTCGTCGTACGGATAAACAATGATAAATGGCTCTACATTTGAAGTCAGTTAAACGTAAAACAAAGATGGGACACGCCATGTGATTTTGTACCTTCTGCGTAATTTCATTCAATACATTTACAAGATTTACAATAGTTTTCATAAATAAAGTCAAAAGTTGACAAAATGTTCAGAGTACATGCGGATATACCGCATGTACTCTGAACATGTTGTCAACTTTTGACGCCATTTACTGAAAATATTGTAAATTTTGTAAACATATTTTATGAAATTACGCTGATGTCCGAAAGTACAAAATCACATGGCGTATCTCATATGTGTGTCACATAGTTAGCTGTCTTGGTAAAGTATTCACTTCTATAATTACAAACAGGTTGATAACATATGCTGAACAGGGCTTATAACAGAGGCACAGGCTGGTTTTCGGAAAGGATATAGTACGGCTGATAACATTTTTACTTTACATGCAATTATAGAAATACTATTTAGTAAAAGGCAACCTCTTTTCTGCGCATTTATTTATTTTAGGAAAGCTTTCGATATTGTATGGAGAAATGGCCTCTGGTATAAGCTGTTGCTGTCCCACATAAACGGGAAATGTTTAAACATAATTAAAAACATGTATAAATGTATTAAATCTTGTGTTAAAGTAGGAAATGACTTTTCAGAATACTTCCCATGCATGGTGGGTGTCAGGCAGGGTGAAAATATGTCATCATTTTTGTTTGCCATGTTTTTGAACGACCTTGAAGATTTTCTCAATGTATGCGGTATTGTAGATTTACAATCGGTTACATCTGATATGTTTCAACATCTAGATATATATGTTAAACTATTCTTGTTATTATACGCTGATGACACTATTCTCATGTCTGAAACAGAAACTGGCCTACAAGATGCTCTAAATTATTTTCATCAATACTGTATTCAGTGGAAATTGGAAGTAAACGCATCAAAAACCAAAATTATGATTAAAAAAAAACGTAAATCATCAAAAAAGATAGCCTTTACATATAACGATAACACAATTGAAATTGTAGACTACTTTACATATTTGGGAAATGTTTTTTCACAAAACGGAACTTTTCATAAGACTAAGAAACATTTGATTGACCAAGCATCCAAAGCTCTTTTCGGCCTATTTAGAAAGATTAACAACTTGTCAACTCCAGTAGACTGTCAGCTTAAGTTATTTGATCAATGTATCACTCCAATTCTCTGCTATGCCTGTGAAATCTGGGGATTTGAAAACATTTCGGCTATAGAAACAATTCATTTGAAATTTTGTAAAACTGTTTTGGGGGTAAGGAAATCCACACCAAATTTCATGGTTTATGGAGAACTAGGAAAATTTCCGATTATTATTGACATTAAATGTAGAATTATTTCGTTTTGGGCAAAATTAGTTTCAGGGAAGCAGAGTAAATTATTGTTTCTTATGTATAAGTTATTATATACACAACATGAAGCAAATGTGACTCATTTCCGATGGATTCAGAATGTTATGTCTATTTTAGCTGAAATTGGAGCTCCTGGCGTATGGCTTAGCCAGAACGATGTTAATGCTATCTGGCTGAGCCACTACGCCAGGACTCAGCTTCAGAACCAGTTTATTCAGTCATGGCTCACCAGCATCGATTCATCTTCACGTGGAATTACGTATAGAATCTTTAAAACAGAGTTTGGATTAGAAACATATTTAAATAATCTCACGGAAAGGTTAAGAAAAACATTGACCAGACTTCGAACTTGTAATCATAGACTGGCGGTCGAAACTGGTAGATGGACAGGTGTGCCGAGAGCAAGCAGGGTCTGCAACAAATGTGGCGTTGGTGCTCTCGGTGACGAGTTTCATTTCCTTTTCGAGTGCCGCTTCTATGATGAAGTTCGAAAACGGTATATCAAGCCATTTTATTTTAGAAGACCAAATATTTTAAAATTCGCACAGCTATTTGAGAAAAAATCTGGAAAGCAATTAAGAAATTTAGCTATTTTTATAAGAAATGCTTTATGGTTATAATGACTAGTGAGCTTATACATATGCATTTTGTATTTGTACCCATCGTTGTATTATGTAATCTGTTGTATACCTCGTGTGTCACGCATGTGGCTTAGCGTGAATAAAATGTATTGTTCAATCATTATAATTATACATTATATACAGACACCGGTATGATATTGAAGCGACCCAGCCAGCGAAGCATCGCTATACACTCCTGTGTATTGCGTATTCCTCGCTTCGAATGTATCACTCATTTTGGACAACAAAACATGTCTGTCATTTTGTGCACAGAACTTACCACGATCTCCGATGCATGCCTGGATGTTCACAATCGTCAATAGTTTATTATCGGCGTCTTCATACACCAGGAAACTTGTTTAGTTATTTACAATTCACAATAGTTTGTTGACATTTTCTGTGTGTGTTGAACACGGTCGCCATTTTATACTGCGTAAACCTGTTTAAGCTCGGTAATTTCCGCCAAACCTCTCCGACCAATCAACGATGCGGGACAACTTTCACGTTTCGTTACAATGGGAAAGTCCGGGAATCCGATTACACATTCCACCCAATCCACTGTGCGGAATAGGGGACGATTTTCACATTTTCAGTCCGCGGATTCCAAATATGGTCCTCATTGTCCGATTGTTGTCCTCGGAGTCTTTACGAGCCAATCAAAGGGCTGGATTCGCGGACAACATTAGGACCGAAGGTTATAAATAGGAGTGAAATATGTCAGTTGTCGACGACTTTGTCCCGAGAGACGCGACTCGAGACGCAACTCGCGTCTCTGAACTCCCAATGCCCAAATATCCCCCCCCCCTTTAACCATTACTCACCGACGATGTTGCCAATGGTCCATTAGTCGTTAGATGTGATGATTTGAACGTGATTATGACATTTTTGATTATTAATATTGGCTGGAACCATGATAATGCCAATATCCCTTTACCCCACCCACTGTTCCCCCATTGCGATACGATTCCCGACTCAAGTTTCGTGGCCCCCTGCTGTGTGACTCCCCTCCCATCCATGTTAGGTGAACCCCACTCCATTTCCATGCGTCCTAGCTGTTGTGTGCCCCTTTCAGCTAGTGTCATGATTTCCACCCCAGCTTCGTGACCCCCGGCTGTGTGACTGCCCCACCCAGCTTATTTCCCAACCCCAGCTTCGTCATTCCCGCTGTGCGACTCCCCCACCAAACATTAGTCCCAACCCCAGCTTCGTCATTCCCGCTGTGTGACTTCCCCACCCAGTTTATTCCCCACCCCAGCTTCGTGATTCCCGCTGTGTGACTTCCCCACCCAACATTAGTCCAAATCCCAGCTTCGTGATTCCCGCTGTGTGACTTCCTCACCCAGTATTATCTCCCCACCCAAGCTTCGTGATTCCCGCTATGTGATTCCCCCACCCAGCATTAGTCTCAACCCCAGCTTCGTGATTCCCGCTGTGTGACTCCCCACCCAGTATTATCTCCCCACACAAGCTTTGTGCTTCCCGCTGTGTGATTCCCCCACCCAGCATTAGTCTCAACCCCAGCTTCGTGATTCCCGCTGTGTGACTCCCCACCCAGTATTATCTCCCCACACAAGCTTCGTGCTTCCCGCTGTGTGATTCCCCCACCCAGCATTAGTCCCAACACCAGCTTCGTGATTCCCGCTGTGTGACTCCCCACCCAGTATTATCTCCCCACACAAGCTTCGTGCTTCCCGCTGTGTCACTCCCCCACCCAGCATTATTCCCAACCTCAGCCCCGCGATTCCCCTCTAGGTCTGAGCGTGTACGCTTTAGAAAATAGTTGCTGTGTCCAGTCGCTCCCATAGTCACCTATGTTAGTTAATCTCGACTAATTACCATTATTGTTACCATGAATTGTCACCCTCATACAGTTGTAGGTGTTGCATAATATTGTGTTTTATGTCTTAGCAAAATATCAGGTATTAATACTGAATTCGCTACTGTCGTTCTATCATTGCCAAGTAGCTAGTTATTCCCATTTTCATATCCCGATTCACAAGGGCGCGATACCAACCCCCTACGTGAACAGGAAACTATGGTTTACCCCGTATTCTTGGAGGCAGACGCAATGAAGGGACGTTACAATATGTGGTGTCTTCCTGATTCTCCCACTTTCCTTAAAATGGGGCTGTTTTGAAAGTGGGAGAACCTGGAATTGTGTACAGGTAATATTGTTGTTATAAGCATAGCCTTGGGGTAAATTGGGACTATGCTCTGTATCAACTTTGAATTGTGAATTATGAAGGGAAAACGTGAAATCAGCATAGAAAATAGTTAATTGCATTTGTAATCTGCAATTCTTTATTTTCCTATTTTTCTTATTTCTTCATACAATAATTATTGGTATATTCCCTTATATAACGCTAAGTTTTAGAATAATTAATATTTTAATAAGCAAAAACATGTGGACAACAGTGAATACATGTAATCATGGCTGATCAGGGTCTGCACAATTCAGTTCAATTCACACACTGTGTCACTGTGCAGTCAGTATAATGTCATTTTTTCAGTGAACGGTGCCGGATACCATATCATAATTATATTCAGATGTGTAGTAGGTGTGATGCTGCGTCGGCATACTCCAGTGTCGTCAGCTCACCCGTCTGTAGACGCATCTTAAACTGGCCAAGTCGCTGATCAATGAGACGGTATCGTCTCCGTTTCAGAGGGCGGGCACCACCTGCCTGGAACTGCAGAATCTTGATGCACGATGCTGCTTCAATTTGTTTCAATATCTCGATTATAGCAAAAATGTTCGGATGTGCGTGTCTAACCGCCTTTTTCAATTTGCTGTGCCAGCCTTCAAGGTGATTTGTCGTCCTTGGTCCCTCTGTGGCGAAGTGGTTCCAGACGTCTTTGTCGTCTCGGTCGACCCACTGCTCGGTGACGTAGTCCTGGAAGTTGGAGACGTTAGCCGGAACATCGTCGACTTCCATATCCAGCCAGCTCGTGATCCACAAATACACGTTCAGGGTTTAGTTGTAGGCCGTAATGTTCACATTTCTGCTGTAGGTGACTGAAGAATGTCTCATAAACGTTGGTCGATTTTCCCGGTAGGAATGCGAATACTAACGGATACATTGCTCCATCTATGAATCCGTGGAGCGAGAACAGTTGATGGAATAATTTTGGACACGTGTAGAATGTGCCATCACCGTATATCACCGGAACCGCACACAGATGCTCAAGACCTGATCTCGTTGCGAACACAAGCATTCTGTTGTTGGTACCAACGTCGATCTGGAGGAATTTTTCTCCTGTTGTTGTTTGCGTCCATTCTCCGTCAAGTACGATGTTGGCGGCAGATGATGGGAGGTTTGGTCGGAGTTTACTTCTCTCAGAGTAGTGTCGACTTACACGTTTGAAATGTCGGAATGTGGCTCGCCATTCTTGCTGTATCATCATTCCATTCCTTCCCACGAATAGCAGCTATCCCCTCCTCATATATTGACGGAATGGGGGTTAACTCGTCTCGGCACCGCTTACGTATGGTCGCCATCACATTTCTGACGTCGACGTCTGTGTAGTCGGCGGGATGGCTATGGTTTCCCGTTGTCTTGGCGAGGATGTTGTCAATAGTCGTGGCTTTGTCTGTGCACCTTGGTGCAGAGCAGGTCCAGTAGATACGATCTTGTCGACGATTCTTAACCTGAAATAAAGCATATAATTTATGTAAAAATGATATTATGACTAACGTGTTTTCCCTGTAAAAACAACAATTCGGAGTTTTCGCGGTGCAGACCATCTGCTGCAGAAGTACATATGCTTCCTGATTGACAATGGATAATTATAATTTGCTATTGTCTGCCTGTGCATCGGTCCATTCCACATATCATTTGACATTTTTTACATTACAACCATTAACAGCTGTAAAAGAGAGAGAGAGAGATAGAGAGAGAGAGAGAGAGAGATTTAGAGAGATACTTTGATATACATACCACAAAACTGTAGCCTCCAGTGACAAGACTCTGCCCACCATGCTTGTTAAGTACAAACTGTATATCTACTTGCGCATTAGCCATGATAGACTAAACAAACTGATCGAAATGTTGAAGATGGTGCTGCAAAAAGTAGTTAATATACATGTACATGTTTTTGATGTCATGTAAGCACCTAATTAAACAAGATTATTGATAATGACGTTTCTAAGCATGAATTAGTATTAAGGAACTTTAGCGCAAACAAATTAAACATCAGAGAAATGTAATTGCCTGTTAATATACTAACTCAATAAGCACTACAAACTTTTAAAGTTCTAAGAAAAATAATTATTATACATGTACACACTTTTATTATAATTACTCAATTATCAGATTCATCAGGTGATGATACATACCAATTAGGCACCTAATTAAACAAGATCAATGCCATATTGAAAGGAGGGATTAATTCATAACAAACTTATAAACATCATATATCTTAAATTGTCCGGTAATCTATCATCAGCGCAAACTTGATACAGACTATAGCACCGTAATCTCGCCTAACTGACCAATACTTTGGAAATGGAAAGTGGGAGAACATGGACAACTGGACACTGAAAAGTGGGAGAATCGGGAATAAACCCAATATGTCACTGTATGGAACTCTGTAACAAAATGAGACGTATTACCCTAATGGGACTCGGTAAGCGTTTCTTACAGTAGCCAAAATCACGATGTAACCATTGGTACCATAATTAAGTTTGTAATGTATTCGTTTCTGATATGAGACACGTCATGTATCTTCGGACATCTGTGTAATTTCATGAAATATAAACGTTGACCAAATTACATGCGGAATTATACTCTGAAACTTTTGTCAACTTTAACACAATTTATGACAATATTGTAAATTTTGAAAACGTATTTAATGCGATTACGCAGATGTCCGAAGTTACAAAATGCCATGGCGTGTTTCATATGTACCTCATTTGTGGGCACATAGCTTTAACGAAAACGAAATGGAAGTAAACGAAGAAATTAATAACCCAATTACGAGGGAAGCAATTTTGAAGGCAATACAAGGGCTATTTTATTTTCAAGCAAATGGACTAGATTCAATTGTGAATGAACATATTAAATGCACTGTTGACCTAATGCTACCTATATAAAAAAAATAATCAACTTTATTTTTGATACAGGTTCTGTCCCGGAAATATGGACAATCGATGTAATAAAACCTATTTATAAAAAGAATGGTGATACCTCGAATTATAGACCTATAACATTACATTGATAAACTTTTTACAGCTATCATAAACAATAGATTAACACAATTTGTTGAAGGACATAACATAATCGGCGATTGTCAAGCAGGTTTCCGCCAGGGTTTTTCCACAACAGATAATATTTTTGTTCTATATGCGCTAACTCAGCTAATGCTTAATAGTAAAATAAATTTATATTGTGCCTTTAAAATTTTAGATTTTAAAAGCGCATTCGATAAAGTATGGAGAAATGGGTTGTGGATAAAACTATTGGTTTAAACATAGTTTATTGCATATAAATACAATAGGCTCGGGCTACAAGTTCTCTCAACATTAGTTACAGCCCTCACCTAAGTGTTACAAAGTACAATAATTCAACAGCAATGGCGATACATGAATACATGTATACTGGCATATAAACACGGATACAAACCAATAATCAAGCGATAAATATATGTTTACATAATGTATGGAAAGAAAACGGACAGAAAGGTAGAGAAGAGGTGGATAGTAAGATATGAGATTTGGAATAAAAGTTGTATTTGTCGCCAAGTACATATACTACATGAGCAAATCCATCAATGTATTAGTGCTAGTTGCAATAAATTTCAGTGATCATTAATAACCGGTGGTTGTGGATGATGCTGGCAAATCGAATGGAATACATCGGATATGGATTACGTTACATACATCTATCAACGAAGTTACTCAAATCGTTTTGTAGTTTTAATATAATTTTGCACAGAATTGAAGATAATAATATTGTTTTCATTGTTTTGTTCAGGTATGCCGTTCAAAAGCATGTGCGCGTTCAGGTTATGAAATCGTTGCAGTGACTGGCGTATAATGAGACGCTGTGCATGATATTTGTTGCATTCAAAGAAGTAATGTTCCGCGTCTTCTACAATTTCGCTACACTCGCAGTAGGGGGTTTCTCTGATATGGTTATTGCAAAGATCGGAATTGAGACTGCTACATTTATTACGAAGTCTTGCATGCATAACTGACGAAAACCTGTCTCCCACTAAGTAATATGGTGGTATTTCATATTGAGTGTATAATTGTTTGGCGCATGCTGTTTTAAAGTGTCTAAGACTATCTACATTTCTCATTGAAGGATCAGTTTCAATCCAAAGTTGTACCACAGATGGTATAAATGATTGTTTGTATACTTCCAGTCGAGTAGTCGGGACATTTATATCAAATTGGTTTCTAAGGTTGTAACGAGATACGTTATTAACAGTGGGAGGAATCAGGTTGGAGATATAACTAGGTACTTGATTGTTGGTTGCTTTGTACATGATCGAAAGCTTTTGAATACTACGTCGAACAGATAAAAGATGCCATCCAACTTCTTTCCTTAAATTATCAAGTGACACTGACCGTGTTAAACCGGTTACTATTCTCGCAGCTTCATTCTGAATTTTTTCCAATGAATCTTTTTCATATTCTGTACATCCATCCCAGACCGACGAAGCATATTCGAGTATAGGTCTCATATAAGATATATATATATTTGGTTTAAAGACTGTCTGCTTATCTTAAATTTTAGGTTTCGCATTATTCCCAACACTCTCGCAGTCGAATTAATTATATTTTGTATATGTGTATGCCATTTCCCGTTATTGCTCAGCGTTAAACCGAGATGTTTATGGTCGTCGACAAAGGTTATAGGCGTGTTTTGAAAGATTAGGTTTACAGGTCGATCGAGTAGTCTTAGGGTTAAAAGCATCGCTTCAGTCTTGTTAGGATTGAAACTGACCAACCATTGTTTAGCCCATTCAGCAATAGTTAGCAGGTCATAATTTATTATGCCTTCTAGGTCATCAGTATTTGTTGTGGAAAATGATAGAGAACTGTCGTCAGCAAATAATCGAACAATACTTAGTAGATGGTCAGTTATATCGTTGACATATATTAGAAATAGTAAAGGACCGAGCACCGAGCCTTGCGGTACGCCAGCAGTTATTAACTTGGTATCTGACGATGTGGACCGTATTGATACAGACTGTTTCCTATCCGACAAGTAGTTTTCGATCCAGTGTAAGATACAACCATTTAATCCATTTTGCCGTAACTTAAATAGTAATCCCCTATGCCATACTCTATCGAAAGCCTTAGAAATATCACAAAATACTATACAAGTAGATTGCCTTTCATCAGATGCCTGACATATTTGATGGTGAATGTCTATAAGTTGGTATACCGTAGAATGGCCTGGTATAAAACCAGATTGTCTATTGTAAATCAAATTCTGTGAGTGCAAGTGATTATATATATGCTTAAACATTATTCTCTCCATTACCTTACCTAGACAGCTTAATAACGATATAGGTCGATAATTTGAAGGCGTCTGCGGACACCCTTTTTTAAATAAAGGAATTACATTTGCCAATTTCCACGCCATCGGAAACTGACATTCTTTGACAAATCTATTGAAGAGGATCGCCAGAGGTTTTGAGACAGATGTAATAGTTCCTTTTAGCATTATATGACTAAATAAATCGTGTCCACAAGCTTTATTAGTTTGTAAAATCTTTATAGTATCTCTGACCTCAGATTCGTTTATATTAATCATATCAAGAACTTGGTTAGTTTTTAATTCAAGCGGCGGTAAAGTAGAGTTGCTATCGTCAACCGTTGATATTGAAACGAAGAAGTTGTTTAGACAATTAGCTTTTTCAACATCAGAAAAACAGACAATTTCACTATTACCGTCAGTCGTTTTTAATGGTGGAATAGTTCCAATTGATTTGCTATCTTTCACAAAATGTCGAACTAGCTTCCAGAAGTGTCTTTTGTTATTTGAAAATGATTCTGTTAAATTAAACTCTATGTCATTGTAAAATGCTTCTCTTGCATGTTTTTTCATATTATTAACTTTGTTCCGAGTTGTTTTGTATTTATTCCAGTCGTCCACCCTTCCAAATTGTATTGCTTTCTTACGTAATTTGTCTCTTAATTTGCTTATTTTGCGAATATCAGAATCATGCCAGGGTTTATCGTTAGGCCGTACTGTGACTTGACTGCATGGAATGCATTGCTTAACTAGCTCAATGAATTTAGATGTAAATATATTAGATGTATCATCTACACTGCCATATTTAAAATTGTCCAATCAGTGTTAAGCAGGAGTTCGTTAAGTTTAGCAAAGTCTGCTCTTTTATAGTTCCATACAGTTCGTTTGTATGAAGTATTGTGTGAACTATCAGCAGGTATAATGACACATGTAGCCTTATGATCGCTTATGTTTGGCAAAACAGCCAATACATCGCTTTTGAGAATGTTCTGTTCTTGGTTAACAATAATTGGATCTAACAAGGTTGAAGTAGTAGCTGTTTCACGCGTTGCGGATGTAATTATGTTTTTCAATGAATTCATAATCATAACATCTTTTAATTTGTGGTTATGTACATTTAATTGATCTTCATTTAGATCGCCAACAATAATGATATTATTTGTTATATCACATACCAATTCTATATTGCGATTGAACAGTTCCCAAAATTCTATATTGGATGATATTAAATTCTATATTGCCAATCAAAAATATCTTGCGGCTTGTTTTAACCTGAATCCAAACAGTTTCATCCCAAAATATTTCTAAATTCTGCATTCTATTTGCTAGCAAATGGTCTGCAACATATACTAATATTCCCCCAGAATGTGGCGACATGTCCTTTCGGAATGGTAGGCTATACCCATTCAGTTGTAAACTGCTGGTTTCTATAGCGCCCGTTAAGTGAGTTTCTGTAAAACATAGAATATCAAAATCTGTGAAAGTGTCCTCGATATAACTCACCTTAATACGGATACTTCTTATATTTAAATGTAAAATTGAAAAACATCCAGTCTCATGTTCAGGCCCTGGGTTTCTTTCTACATCACCAGATATCAGTAGCAAAATAAAAGATACTATTGTTAGACAAATATTTAGATTGAGTAATAATCTAGGGCCTCTACAATTAGCTAGTTTAGTCAAACAATCACCTATATCCGTTAAAACATTCAATAATATATTGAAAATATTTAAATATATTATAGACGCAATGCACATCGGACGTTTCCTACAATTAAAATTACATAAAACTATTGAACAATGGTATTAATGGAAAGTGCTTAGTCCTAATAAAGAATATGTATAAACATGCTAAGTCGTGTGTTTTAGCAAATGGCTGCAAAAGTAACGTTTTCTCTTGCAACATCGGAGTTAGACAGGGTGAAAATTTGTCCCCTCTTTTATTCTCATTATTTTTAAACGACTTGGAACATTTTCTCGAAAATAATGAAATAAACGGTATAACTTGTAGGGGACGCGCCCTAGATAACGAGTTTGCAATGTACCTCAAAATATTTTTACTTCTGTTTCAATACAATAATTATAAGTGAAACCGAGATTGATTTACAAAACGCATTAAATGTATTTCATGAATACTGCACTAATTGGAAACTAACAGTAAACGTTAAAAAGAAAAAAGTTGTGATATTTTGTAAAAGTAAAAATAAACTAAACGTTCGCTTCATGTTAAATAATAACCTTCTAAAAATTGTAAATGAGTACAAATAAATACGTTGGTATATACATGTATAAAACCGGGTCGTTCCTCAACGCCAAAAACATATAGTCAACCAAGCTACTAAAGCAATGTACAGTTTACTCTCTAAATCAAGACAGCTATCACTACCGATATATTTACAAATTGATCTTTTCAACAAAACTGTGAAACCAATACTTTTGTATGGTGCTGAAATATGTGGTTTCGGTAATAATGAGATAATTGAAAGGGTGCAACTGAAATATTATAAACACGTTTTAAATTTAAAAAAGTCTACCCCAACTGCTATGGTGTATGGGGAGCTGGGCATATACCCTTTAGAGGTCGACATAAATACCAGAATTGTTACATTCTGGACAAAACTCATAAAACCTGATAACCGAAAACGTTCATCTTGCATTTATCATATGCTTATGGTTGAAACATCTTCAAAAGATTTTCATTGACTGTGGTCAAATAGGCATATGGACGTCACAAAATATTACCAATCCGAAATGGCTAATCTTAAATATGAAACAGAAATTGAAAGACTTATATATTCAATAATGGAGACATAAGGTAAACGATGATAACAAGTATAAGGTATTTATAAGGAGACACTGACCCTTGAAAAATGGATGCTAGTATTAAACGAAAACGAAAATAGATCAATATTTGAATTCAGGACTAGAAATCACAAATTACCTATTGAAACTGGACGTTGGATTAAAAAAGAAAGACATCTTAGAATATGTAATTTGTGTAAAGAAGATTTAGGAGTCGAATTTCATTATATCATGTGTTGTAGAGAATTTTAGAATGCCAGTAAAAAGTATATACAACCGTGCTATTACAATAGACCGAATACCCTAAAATATGAACATTTATTAAACACGCATAATGTAAAAGAATTAAAAGATATTGCGAAGTTTGTCAGTCTAATTATGAATGTATTTTCTAATTAATGTTGCGTGTACTGTTGAACGACGAGCAGTGTGACCCCTGATCAGACGTTGGAAACGCTGCCTGATCGTCGGTTGGGTTGGTCGCAACGGTTTTTCAATTGCACCTTATATGTACAATGTAATACAATGTATACTCATATGCATGATTGTGTAGTGGTTGGGCGATCTCAGATGTCAAATACAGGGACATGAAATAGATCTGCGATCTCCGTAACCACTGACGGTTATCATAGTTTATGCAGCCTTTCGACCTGTTTCACATGTCATACCGTAGCATTGTAATATAACATGTGTATAACAAATGTCATTTAAATGTACTCTGTATGTTAAGCCGTTGCTCTCATTTTTCGATTTCGCATTATGAGGCCAACGGCGTGACTCCTCTTAGGCTGAGGTAAAACAGGCATGCAACACCGTATTCCCGTCTCCGGCGACGCTCGGAGGCGGAATTGTCATGGTGTAGCTAATTCATTTACCGTAAAATACGCAACTTATGAAATCCCAGTTGCAAACACCGTTTACACACGACTGGAACTCGAGATGCGCATACCGATCTGGGACTAATCCATATAAGAATGTCTCTTTAACATATTTCTTTCTTATTACACTTTTTTTCTTCTGTTTTCTGCAATCATTACTTATGAAATGTACGAATGAACAGTGCGCTCCCTATAGTAAGCGCTCTGTGGTTTCTAATTCTCTTCCAGTATTCAATAATACACAATTGTAATGCATTATATTGTTACATTTATCGCCATTGTGTCATCCTACTATTATGTTGTATACCTCATGTTGTCATGTCACGTGACCTGAGTGAATAAACGATTATTACATAGGGTATAACTATGTATTGCGATTGCCTCCGACAGTTAGTCACGTCCCAGACCCCCCTCGATGCGGTGGTAGGTAGTGATATCTTGGAGTAACCGTAACAACAAAATACATTGTGTTACTCAACGTTTAACTGTCATACGCAACCGCTAATTGAAAATAATATTATGAAAAACAACTTGCATTACACAATATCAACAACGGATGTTCTACGTACAAAAATACATCGGATTATTTGGTTATCTTCAAGTTGTGATTTGCCCCCATTTGCGTCACAAATCGTGCGGTCATCGCTATATTTATGCAAATTCCATTCATAAGTTTTACTACGACTTCCTAATAAGGTATTCGAGTATTTGTTATTTTTGGAATACACCCACGTTAGCGTTCCCGCGAAATTGAAAACGAAACTCGTAATTTACGGAGACCACAATGGCGACCAACTTTCTCGATAGTGATGATGAATTTAGCGAATTTGAAGGCTTTACTGCATCCTAGGTCGGTTCAGACATTCATGTCAGTGATGTATCGTCCGATTCGTCGGACAGTGAAGCTTCAGACGATGAAAATGTCGACCAAAACGCCGACGGTTGGACCTCCGTCTCCGATTTCTCCGACATCGTGGTTTGTACAATTTGTGCGATTGTTTGATAAATATTCCCCACTTTATCTTATTTTAGCGAACAAATATGAATGTAGACTGTTAATACTTGTTGTAAACAGTTGTTCGGACTATATTATGTAGCATATGAGAGTTTAATCGCCGATTTTTGCCGATTTAAAAATTAATTTCGTGCACGGTTCAGTTCGTCCCATACTCAAATTCACTTCGTCCCCGATTTTATTTCTTTGATATAGCGTTTGTTAGAAGAAAATACAAGCATACGTTTGCTCATTTTGATATTATTAGATGAATTACTATTAGAAATAACATCTAAAAAACAACAGGTGATGGGGTCTTTTGACCGACATCTGCAATACATAATTGATAGATAAGAATACAGTTCACTTTTTTTTAATGATTCTAAATAGTGAATTAACACCATTTGCTGGAAAATGGTCATGGTCCCCAAAATGACACCACCACCAAACAAAATAGCTCATTTCTTTGCAATGTAATGAGAAAATATTTACAAAATACATACATATTTTTGCAGATAGAAGATTTCACCCAGGCCACTGGAGCGATCCTACTGGACGGCTTTGTGTGGAAACAGCCTCTCCCCTCGATTATTTTTGGCTGTTATTCAAGCCAGAGATGTTCGAATTTATTTCCAGGAACAGGAACAATTATGACCGGTGGAAGATAGAGCAGTCTGGTGTAATTGACAAGTACAGGATGGAGACATCGGCATCGGAACTCCGTTCATTTGTCGGCATAAATGTACTAATGGGGATTTCCAGCCTGCCTGAAGCCGACATGTACTGGTCCGTCCAAAAACGTGTACATTTCTAATCAGGGAATACAAAGTATTATGACTTGCAACCGTTATCAGAAACTTGTTCAATATGTTCACGTCTCCGACCGCGCTACAGAACCGGCTAAGGGTCAGCCAGGATATGACAAACTGTACAAGGTGCGGCCTATTATTGAACATGTACAGGGCACGTTTCCTTCAGCATACAGCCTTTCCGGAGAAATTGCCATTGACAAGGCGATGCTGAAGTATACAGGCAGGCTTGGATTTCGCCAATACATGCCAGCAAAGCCCATAAAACGGGGAATTAAAATATGGATGCTCTGCGACGCCAACACAGCCTACCTGTCGCGGTTTGATATATATACCTCAGACGGCAAAATGACAAAACTGAACATGGTCTTGGCTATAAAGTTGTAACGAAGTTGACCGACAACCTTTACAGGCGTGCCACTAATGGAAAATCTGCTTGTAAATGGACTGTATGCGTGTGGAACTGTTCGTGTAAATCGTAAACAGTTCCCGAAGGAACAGAAGAAGCCGCGAGACGTGAAGAACCGCGGTGAATACAAAATAATGCAGAAGGGCGACACCAACTTGACTGCCACTGTGTGGAAAGACAAAAAGTTAGTCTACCATCTGACTATATACACTCAGTGAGCACAGAGGTGGCCGATGCACAACCGCGGGTTGGCCAGAATGTGCTACATCTGAAGCAATCACTGAGTGTAGCCAGCTACAACAAATTTATGGGCGGTGTTGATGTTCATGATCAATCCCGTATGAAATACGATGTCGGGCGAAACTCTAAGAAATGGTGGCGCTATCTACACTGGTTCCTGATCAACTGTGCGATTGTAAACATGGTAAACGCATTCATACTCTACAAGGCCACATCACGTCGCACAACAAAGAAAAAGCGCTTCGCCCATCTTGATTTCCATCTGGAATTGGTGCGCGACATTATCGGCGGATATAGCAAGCGGAAACGATCTGGCGTTGAAGTCGGTGACATCGGACGTGTTAATGCAGAGAACATTCAGGGCCACATACCTGGACGTCTCGATGGACCAAAGCGACGTTGTCGTTATCACCAGAAATATCTGTCCATCAGGCGCGAGACTGTATATGGGTGTACTGTGTGCCAAGTACACTTATGTAAGGAGGGATGTCATGCCCACTTTCACAACCAACATGTACATTGAAACTGTGGCATATTCTGTACATAGTGTATATAAAATAATTGTAGTCTAGATGTGTTTCGTATAAATTCAGTTGTACAGACTCTACAATTGTTTCAGGAGAAATATATAAAGTGTTTGATAATGCAATTTAATATATATTGTTTAATGTCTCCCTAATAGTCAGTGGGTTGTGCGACCAGTGTAGATCCAGATCGGCCTGTGCATCCATCTGGTCAGGATCTGCACTGTTCGCCATACCATCAAAGAAAAATCTGTTGTGTTTCTAACAACAAATATAGATCGCTGTCGGGCTACATCAGTATGCTATTTTGATCATTGGTAACAAATCCCATAAGCCCCATTTCTCCAGTCACAGCCACACATCAATTCCATATTTGCTTTGAAAGTTTCACAAAAATAATAACGCACCAGGGGCATAATTATAGACAAGAACACCATGATTTTTCAAGATTTATTTTTTTAATTTACTTTTGGGAGGGAATATATGTAATGACAAAACTATATTATCGTATAGGAAAAATATTTATATCAGCATCCTGGAAATTTTATTCTATTTTAAATGGATATAATGTTTAGAAATGTTGGTAAATTTGGATTGAATAACATAACCCTATAATTCAGTTATTTTCGTTAATTACCTGTATGGAGATCAGGCAGCCAAACTCAGCTGCTGTGTATTTATATTATAACAGACTGCTAGCAGCCACTGACAGGCATGCATACACAACAGCAGATAAGCCATTTGGCTGTGGAGGAAGGGGTTAAACTCACCCGACACCTGTGCGAAAATGACTGTTAACCCAGATTTGTGTAATAATCGCGATTGTGTCACAACAAAACTCGCACATAACTAATGTTAATCTAACTGATGTTAATCCTCATTCTATCGATGGATTTACAGCGGATTTTAGTGACATTCCCGAATTCCGCCTGATTGACATTTGTCTATGGTGGCCAATAGACACCAACATGAGTGTGAATTCTACGTTCAATGAAGGGTGTCAATAAGTCAGTAAATGATAAATTACAGTCAGGGAACAAATTAATGACAGTATAACACATCCAGCGTATATTAATTCCCATATTAATGCAAGTACTTAAAATACGAAAAAAAAATTCTAACAAGTTTGGGCTTCCATGCATTGAAATTTTGTCAGCGGTTTCCCCAATGACATCATTTATATGTTTTAATATACTCGATCCGGGGCCAACTATTTCATTCACAAAACAGAAGTAAACATGGCGGTGTCAAAGTAATGCAGAAACTTTAACAAAAATCCTGCTACATGTACAACATTGTTTTGTACCGACAAGGCAGTTTCAGGCGCGACACCGGCCGCTTCCGTGGCGGAATTCTTGTAACTATTGCTCTTCAATAAGTTTTCAATATATCTATAATGATCATAGATATCTGGAATCTATATTTATACTTGAATTGATGATGTCTTGTAGTACCCTATGTTCAGTACTTTCAGTACTTTGATTATTAATATAACTGCTCACTAATGAAAACGCACTGGCAGGAATGTCGTGATTCATTAATTTGCATTCACGGAAACACGAAAACATCCGGGATTAATACGATAATTTGTGTATTGACCGGAGACTGACATCCGAGTGGCTGATATTTACGGGGTCCCGCAGGGGACATGGATTTTGTTCCCTCAATTTAACAATTCGTTCCCTCGAATTAACAATTCGTTCCTACGATATAACAATTCCTTCCCACGAATTAACAATTCGTTCCCGTGGGAATTGTTATATCTTGTGAACGAATTGTTAAAGGTACATGCCCACGCAGGAGGCACACACTGTTCTTTATAGGAGTTAAATAAGTGTATAATTATGTCACTATTCCACCAGTTCTAAACAATACGAGTGCCCGCTATACAAATATAATCATTTATTAATTATCAATTTACTGTTAGCGACGCGCGGCGGTAACAGTCTATTTTGATAATGTGCGGGGACGACGACTTTCACATCAGGGTTTGCGGTGCGCATGCGTAACATACTACGCGCGCCAGTAGGCTTCCCAATATGTTTTCAAGAATATCAACATGTCGAAACGTCCAGGACGGAAATTGTATGAAACGGCGTCGGCCAAAAAAGGTGAAATATCTGAGGGACAGAGAGAGAGAGTGGTTACTATTGGCGACCAGGTCACCAAATGGAAAGAGTTACGTGGAGATTTAGATTTGGACTCGAATACAGATTTTTCTTCTCAACTTCCGATACTTCACTGCGCATCTCAAAGATGTGATATGATTGACCGTGTCACGTGACGCGTATTGGTAAAAATAGCACGAGGTCGGAAAATACCCTTTCTGGTCGCGGCATATAAAATGCGATTTAACACCAATTAACACGCGTCGTAATTAAAAATAACTCGTTAGTGGGTAGACAAATGGCTCATATAAGGCATGACAGAAAATGAAAAATAGTAGTACAGTGTAACCTACTGCGTGGGCATGTACCTTTAATTCGAGGGACCGAATTGTTATTTAGAGAGAATGAATTGTTATTGTTATGGAAACGAATTAATACAAAAAAATATCATGTCCCTGCGGGGCTCCGTACAGTACTACTGTCTGTTCCACGTTTTGCTGCCGACGAACTTTTGGCTATTAAACACATTAAATCTAAAAAATAGTTAATAATATAAGAGTAAGTACTTTTTTTATCATTAACAAAAAAGTCACCCTCCCAAAAAAAAAGCATTTGATGAAATTCCATCAAATATTGATTTTATTACGAAAAAAATATTTTCCTATGGGAATTTAACATGGGGGCTAACAATAGAGTTTTTTTAAATATATTTTTTATTCGTGGACCGATTTTCAAAATCTAACTTTTGTTTTCTTAGTTACATCATTTTCAAGCTATCTCGCCAGGTTTCAAAGTCAATTTACAATTTTTTTTTTTTTTTTTATCCTTTAGGAAATTGACTCCCATATTAAATTCCCATAGGAAAATCGTTTTTTCGCAATAAAATCAATATTTGATGGAATTTCATCAAATAATTTTTTTTGGCGAGGTCGACCTTTTTCTCATGACTACTTCCAGATATACATGTACGTGGGCAAACCCGTGTGGCTGATATTGACCTCTGTCCATGCATCCGTAACTGACTCAAATACATTCACAGAAACATTAAACCGCTGCCATCATTAGTTGAGTATAAAGCGACTTTAACCTTTTCTGATATTGATAGTTCTTTAATTATGTCTGGCTATGACTGGATAAATGAGGCTAATGGGCTTTGGGGCCAGTGTAGCTCCCGATTACATAGCACTCTCATGTAGCCCGATAACGATCTATATTGCTTATTAACCCATTCCATGCTGAGGATATACCATTGTGCTTAGATGTATATGTCGCGACCACCATTTGAACCGTCTCATTGAGACGGTTCAAATGACTGGTCGCAAAATATACATGCATTGAGAAGTAATACAAATACATAATTCATAACCGCAAAGGTGTTTTCCGCATGTTAAAAGCATGACATGTGTTTCATTGAGGTGAACATTGCAGATATTGAGTATAGTGTGCGGACGCACGTATTGATCTGTACCGATACGCCAGCCACATTTCTGTAATATACCATTAATCAGATACTGTATATTTTAAACATCTGACAAATACTGACGCACATTACAGATGATGATGAGACGGCTTTTATTATTGAAGCAGGCTTATATGAATCTATACTATTTGCACGGTATTGCTGGCAGTGACTGAAAAGGTTAATAGCGCCAATTACTACGAAGCCCCGCAGGAGACATGGATTTATTTAAATTAATTACATCCTATTTCAAATAACAATTCGTTCCCTCAATTTATTAATTCGTTCCCACGATATAACAATTCGTTCCCACGAGTTAACAATTCGTTCCCTCGAATCAACAATTCGTTCCTACAAAATAACAATTCGCTCCCTCGAATTGAAAATTCGTTCCCACGAATTAACAATTCGTTCCCATGATATATATCGTGGGAACGAATTGTTAATTCGATGGAACGAATTTCTATATCGTGAGAAGGAATTGTTATATCGTGGAAACGAATTGGTATTTCGTGGGAACGAATTGTTAAATAAATTGAGGGAATCGTTAATTCGTGGGAACGAATTTTTAAATATCAGGGAATGAATTGTTATTTCGTGGGAACGAATTAATAAAAAGGAATTATACGTCCCCTGCGGGGCTCCGTATCAATGACTACAGTCTGCTTGGCTTCGTTTGACATGTACTGTCGATCTAGATTGCCAGAAATCTTAAATGTATACAACATATATAGTAAATACACGGTTAGTGCCGTCGAATATAAAATATATTCGGTTGAGCCTTAGACAGCTTTATTGGTGCGTGCTTTAGCGAGCCCCTATTAAGTTGTCGGGGCGAAGCCGAATATATTTTATATTCGACGGCACTAATCATGTATTTAATTTATACAGCATACTAAACTTAATTGTTTGAACGTGCGTCATGTTTTGACGTCATTCCCTCGCCATTCGTCATAAATCTAGCGACGTCATTCAAAGCAAAATGGTAGCGTCCACGCTAGGTAGATTCAGTATTGTATCTGATTAAATATCCGATTTATTTACGATAAGCTTCAATATTGGCTGGCTTTAGACTACACAGTTGTCATAATAAGCATTACAATCATAATGGACATATCCATGTCGTTGGTTACGTCGCATATACTGTAAACATGGACAAAATTCAACGGAACAGACACCGATTTCGATTTTAAAATTCGCCGCTATCTTCAATTTGCTGTTGAGACTAACCAATCAGAGGCCGCGAGTAGAGGTCAAAGGTGAACATATAAAGGCAAAAACGGCACTTCATGTATATTAGGCTATTTCATGTATATTAGGTTGCTTCATATATAAACAGCATTTATTCAACCCCCTTTATTATGCAACATGGAGCAATGGCTGCGGTATAAATAGAGATATGCAATCAGGCCAATGCCATTCCTTAACCAGTATGCAAAGGGTTGAGGAAGTTTTTAGCATTAAATTTCCGCCACCAAAAAATAAGAAGAAATTACACTAATTAAATTTATTAAGTGTAAATTCATGAACGGGTATAAAACGTGCACACGTCCCCAACAGAATCACAAATACTTAAGACTATTGTTAAACAACTTTTTACAATAATGAAATGGCACCAGTTCATTTAATGTTGCTTGTGCTGTCAAATTGTAGCAGATGATTTTAGTGCTATTTTATGTATTGTATTGCATTAAAACCATGATATCATATTTGTCTCTTTATTGTCCTTTCGTCGTATTTTCGCCCTTTACCACCTATGTATAATTTGGAAACAGACTATACATATTGTGTCATGTGACACGTTAGCCTCTAAGACAACCGTATTTGGTATCGCGTGAAACTCCATTTGAGTCTTGTAGATTACCTTAGCCTCTAAGGTAGCCACATTTGGTGATGTATGATATTTCACTCCAGGCTTGGAGATTATTTCTATCACCATTGTCTAACCATTCTGGTTGCTTTAGCGCTATTTCCCGCTCCTTTTGTGAACTGCGTTTGCGCATATATGATGTGCCATGATGCATTGCACCTATCTAACCATTGGCAGGCTAACCCCACCATCTGAGTTGGTTGAAGGATGCGAGTGTGTGCCGAGGTCTGAGAACGCACTGCATAGCATATTGTAAATATGTATGTATAACGTATATTCTGCGAAACGCATAGACTAAGATGCATTTCTAAATGTATTATATCCACGTTTATTAGTGACTGTGCTGCAACAGTAGCATGCGTGAGAGTCTCGCAACTGTAACAGTCCAATATAACAGTTTATGTCTGTTGGAACGATGTATATCCAACCATACACATCGTATCACCAGGAAACGTCATTATTCAATTAGTTGTACATATCAAACCTAGTTGTTTAGTTCATTCGTTGTACATTTCAGACGCTATCTACATACTACGTGAATAAATATTTACTGGCGTTGCTCACCACATACATGTATATGTATTGGTCTATATCCCGTTCCGACAAAAACTTGCGGCCCATACAACAGTTTACGACTAACTAGTATCTGCCACAAAATGTTGGCTCCGTTCTTCATATTACGTATATTACAAGGTTTATGATCACGTGGTACTAACAACAACAACAAGTACTGAAACTTCCAGAATCCACTTGTTTCAAAGTACGTATTCTTTTATATTGTCCTTATTACGTAACGGATTTTGATCAAATATGGCGCATTAAACGCGTCTTGTTAAGCTGCATTCGGTGGTCTGTATTTCCGCCCAAACTTCTGTCGTTTTTGCGTAGAATCGATTTCCGTATCTAGCGACACGGAAATCGATTATTCGCAAAAACGACATAAGTCTGTGCCTAACTCCCTGGACCACCAAATGCAGCTCTTACGTTGCATATTAAGGAAAATATAAAATAATACTTACTTTGGAGTGGGCGACGTTGATGTTGTTGTAACCACGTGAGCATGCACTTTGATAAACCTGCTTTGATTATTTCTGAGGTTGCTATCGGAAAATTCACGTGGTTGGCATACTATAGTCGAACCTCCCCGAACGGCAACCTCTCTACAACAACACCCTCTCTATAACAGTCGCTATTTTATATCCCAAATGGATGATTTCCTCTGTATCTAACCATTAGAGCTGATAACGAAAAGTATCGTCTGCTGTTGCTGTTGCTGTTGCCTTATTTCTCAATAAAAACATGCTTTGACAGCATTTTAGAATCATTTCCATTGGAAATGAGTCTCTAATGTTGCCAAAGCGTGTTTTTCATGAGAATCATCGAAGAAAATAAATAAACAGCGGACGACAAAATTTAATTCAGCATTAACCTCCCTAAAACAGCCACCTCTCTACAACAGCTAGTTGTTCGTCTTCCAATGGGTGGCTGTTGTAGAGAGGCTGCACTGTAATGGGAAATTCATCGCCACATATAAATAAAAAAAGTTTCTTTAAACACAATGCAATATGTGTTTAACCCGAACTTTCTGTAACGCAGGGCGACTTATAAAGTCGCCCTGCGCTACAGACAGGAATGTTGTGTTAATTGTCACGTGTCACTGTGAATGTACATTTTAGACAGGTGCACGAACTGTTGATTTTCGATAATGTGTGCGCACATGCACTGAATCACACCAACACACCTGTATGAAGCACTCCATGGGTACATCAATGGTCAGCTATTTAAACCACATTCGACATCAGGAAATAGAGATCCATACCAACCCGGCCACCCAGTACCACCACCCGCGTACCCCAATCAACCACCTTCCAATGATGGACCACCACACATGAACCCCGGACTGCCACCCATGAACCCTGGACCGCCAACCGTGAACCATGGACCGCCACCCGCGAACGCCGGACCGCTACCCATGAACCCCGGACCGCCACCCGTGAACCATGGACCGCCACCCGCGAACCGCCACCCATGAACCCCGGACCGCCACCCGTGAACCATGGACCCCCACCCGCGAACCCCGGACCGCCACCCATGCACACCGGACCGCCACCCGCGAAGCTCGGACCGCCACCCGCGAATCCCGGTCCACACCATTAGGACAATGTGGCACATGAGCATATTAGAATTGGATCACTTAACGTGTGTGGTATCAGGGATAAACTAAATATTCCAGAATTTGAACAGTTTATACGGAATTATGATATCGTCTGTATTCAAGAAACTCATCTACACGAGTATGACTCAGTTGTCTTTCCTGGATACACAATACTGCGTAACGATCGTAAACAACACAAATCGACCCGCATATACGGAGGCATATGTGTACTTGTAAAACAATCATTACTCCCACAGGTGACCCTACTTGACACAGCGTCGCAATTTGTTCTGTTTCTAAATATTGCTGGTGTTCATATAGGAAACAGAAGACATTGCAACACTCTGCTTGGTACGGTATATATCCCACCGGAGGGCTCCCTATACACAGACGGAGATTGGAACATTGAAATAGAAAATGAACTTTCTCGATTATGCAACATTTACGACGAAGTCTGTCTAGTTGGAGACTTCAACAGTAGAACAAAAATATTATGCGATCATTTACAAGACAATGATTATATCACAGAATTCATTGACGATGAGGATATTGCAAATTTCATGTGCAGCAGCCAAATGTTAGCAGATGCAAATATTCTCATGGACAGGGCATCCTGTGATATCGGCAAACCCAATAACTGGGGATATAAGTTAATAGCTTTGTGTAAATCTACAAATCTGTACATTGCCAATGGGCGTATGGGATGTGATAAGGGCGTTGGAAAAGTGACATGTAATGATACGAGTCTAATAGATTATGCTCTACTCACCCCATTATTGCTTCTCTCGACAACCGAGTTCACAGTACATGAATATAATCCTCTACTTTCAGACGTACATTGTGCTATTTCATTTGATTTCAATATCTCGAGTAATCCAACTTTAGCACACAACGGTAGGCCGGAACACATATTGCGAAATTGGAATCCTAATAAAATCCACGAATTTGTAAATAATATCGATGAACATGTAATCCAGAGTTTACACACGGAACTAGACACAATATTAGTCAATGAACGCTCTCGTAGTACACACGACCAGGCTGCACCGGACAGCACGGGCAGCACGGGCAGCGCTACGGTCGACCAATCATCGTTTGATAATTTTGTGTCGCGTATAGGTCATTTGTTTACACAGACCGCATACAGAACGTTTGGCCAGGCGCGTCACGGCCCGGTGCGTCGTAAAAATAACATAAACAGACCGTGGTTTGGAAATGAGTGTAGTATAAATAGGAGATGTTTTATGCAGGCTAAAAATGCATATCATTTTCATAAAACGGCACACAATAAAACGATTTTACATCGTGCGAGTAAAATATATAAGAAAACAATTACTACGCATGCGAACAACTATAAACATAAATACGGTGCACGAATACGACAAATGCAAAAGTCAAGACCTAAAGACTTTTGGAAGCTTTTAAACGGCGTCCAAAACACCGAACATATCACTTGCATTCATGTTAATCAATTTTATAACTACTTTAAAGACATGAATGCCATTGATCATATTAATGAACAACATATTATTGATGCTGCAGCAGATATAAATTTACCGAATAATGAAGACATTACATGTAACACGCCTATATCAGCAAATGAGATACTCTCAGCGATTTCCAAACTGTCAAACAACAAGGCTTGTTCTCGCGATTCTATACTTAACGAATATATTTCAAACACTAAACACATAATGTTAAGTCTCTACGTGAAACTGTTTAATCATGTTTTTGAAAGTGGAATTGTACCAAATGATTGGCTCGAAGGTCATATAATACCAATTTATAAGCATAAGGGCTCAAGGCATGATCCTGACAATTATAGGGCAATAACAATCGTTAGCTGTCTTGGTAAAGTATTCACTTCTATAATTACAAATAGGTTGACAACATATGCTGAACAGAATGGGCTTATAACTGAGGCACAGGCTGGTTTTCGGAAAGGATATAGTACGGCTGATAACATTTTTACTTTACATGCAATTATGAAATACTATTTAGTAAAAGGCAACCTCTTTTCTGCGCATTTATTGATTTTAGGAAAGCTTTTGATACTGTATGGAGAAATGGCCTCTGGTATAAGCTGTTGCTGTCCCGCATAAACGGGAAATGTTTAAACATAATTAAAAACATGTATAAATGTATTAAATCTTGTGTTAAAGTAGGAAATGACTTTTCAGAATACTTCCCATGCATGGTGGGTGTCAGGCAGGGTGAAAATATGTCACCATTTTTGTTTGCCATGTTTTTGAACGACCTTGAAGATTTTCTCAATGTATGCGGTATTGTAGATTTACAATCGGTTACATCTGACATGTTTCAACATCTAGATATATATGTTAAACTATTCTTGTTATTATGCGCTGACGAAACTATTCTCATGTCTGAGACAGAAACTGGCCTACAAGATGCTCTAAATTATTTTCATCAATACTGTATTCAGTGGAAATTGGAAGTAAACGCATCAAAAACCAAAATTATGATTTTCACAAAACGTAAATCATCAAAAAAGATAGCATTTACATATAACGATAACACAATTGAAATTGTAGACCACTTTACATATCTGGGAAATGTTTTTTCACAAAACGGAACTTTTCATAAGACTAAGAAACATTTGATTGACCAAGCATCCAAAGCTCTTTTCGGCCTATTTAGAAAGATTAACAACTTGTCAACTCCAGTAGACTGTCAGCTTAAGTTATTTGATCAATGTATCACTCCAATTCTCTGCTATGCCTGTGAAATCTGGGGATTTGAAAACATTTCGGCTATAGAAACAATTCATTTGAAATTTTGTAAAACTGTTTTGGGGGTAAAGAAATCCACACCAAATTTCATGGTTTATGGAGAACTCGGCAAATTTCCGCTTATTATTGACATTAAATGTAGAATTATTTCGTTTTGGGCAAAATTAGTTTCAGGGAAGCAGAGTAAATTATTGTTTCTTATGTATAAGTTATTATATACACAACATGAAGCAAATGTGACTCATTTCCGATGGATTCAGAATGTTAAATCTATTTTAACCTAAATTGGAGTTCCTGGCGTATGGCTTAGCCAGAACGATGTTAATGCTATCTGGCTGAGCCACTACGCCCGGACTCAGCTTCAGAACCAGTTTATTCAGTCATGGCTCACCAGCATCGATTCATCTTCACGTGGAATTACGTATAGAATCTTTAAAACAGAGTTTGGATTAGAAACATATTTAATTAATCTCACGGAAAGGTTAAGAAAAACATTGACCAGATTTCGAACTTGTAATCATAGACTGGCGGTCGAAACTGGTAGATGGACAGGTGTGCCGAGAGCAAGCAGGGTCTGCAACAAATGTGGCGCTGGTGCTCTCGGTGACGAGTTTCATTTCCTTTTCGAGTGCCGCTTCTATGATGAAGTTCGAAAACGGTATATCAAGCCATTTTATTTTATTTTAGAAGACCAAATATTTTAAAATTCGCACAGCTATTTGAGAAAAAATCTGGAAAGCAATTAAGAAATTTAGCTATTTTTATAGGAAATGCTTTATGGTTATAATGACTAGTGAGCTTATACATATGCATTTCGTATTTTTACCCATCGTTGTATTATGTAATCTATTGTATACCTCGTGTGTCACGTATGTGGCTTAGAGTGAATAAAATGTATTGTATTGTATATTGGAAATGCATGCATAGTCAATAATACTTGATTGAAATGAACCTGTGATTTCATTATCTAATTTTAGACATATACATGTACATAACTGCATCTACATTTAATGATTCATATCCGCATGTGACCAATAATTCTATTTTGTTCTGATGCATATAGAGTAGTGATTACATTTATTACACTCTTGCAAATTATTTGCGCGGGTTTCGCTGTGAGAGAAAACCCGCAATCAACTCTTTACAAATAATACACCACCGTGAAGAGAACACCCGTAATTGCGCGCCTGTTTTCTTGGAAACCACGAGTTACCATGGAAAATGTTTAATTTGTATAACAGTCAAAATAAAGTTATTTGATCATTTGGAAAGGGTCTCGACTAATCTAGAATGTTAATGTGATTGAACACATTCCAAACATCCACTCAAGTATATCTGGTTCATAGAAACAGAGCTTGCGTAATTTGGATTTCAAAAAGTTTACATGACGTCACATTTGAAGTCACACAACGTAACTTCAAAACGCGGGAAAACGTCATTGTATAACTATTCATAGGCACATCACAATTCATTGATTATACTCTCAAAACTATACTAAATGTGCATATGTGTCCGCCGTGGACGTGTAATAAATAGGATATTCCATCGTACATGTTTGAATAGCAGAAATAATACACGAGTTTCCGTCGGCGTCCGTGCAAGTCGGACGGACTTATTCAGATATATTCCGTGCACGAGTGTCCGTCGGCGTCCGGCGTCACACAAGGTAACGTCAAAACGCGTGAAAACACGTCATTGTCTAATTATTCATGCGCACATCACAATTCATTGATTATAATCTCGAAAATAGACTAAATGTGCATATATATCCGCCGTGGAAGTGTAATAAATAGGATATTCCATCGTACATGTTTGAATAGCGGAAATAATACACTCGTGTTCGTCGGCGTCCGTGCAAGCAACTCGTTCGCTACGTTCACTCGTTGCTTACGCGGAAGCCGACGCACACTCGTGTATTATTTCCCGCTATTCAAAATGTACGATGGAATATCCTCTATTTATATATTTTTTTTTATTAATATGTACTTTTTTATTGAATTTTGTCTGTTACTCCATACTCCCAGATATCTTCCATCGTTAATACGTTTATTTTATTAACATTATTTAAAGTAGCTTCTAGAAATATATTTCTATATTTGTTAAAAAAAGCAGACATTATAAATGTCTTGCATAATGTCACTAGAATCGTTTAGTTACATCCAGGGGCCCGTTTCACTAAACTTAGTACGACTAAAATGTTCGTAATTGTAAATTTAGGATCGTCTGGAAATTTAAAATAATTGTTTACATCCAGGGGCCCGTTTCACTAAACTTAGTACGACTAAAATGTTCGTAATTGCAAATTTAGGATCGTCTGGAAATTTAAAATAATTGTTTACAAGACAACAGTGTTAATGTGAAATTTACAGACATAATTTCGCACTTACGAACATTTCAGTCGTAAGAAGTTTAGTGAAACGGCCCCCATATGTTTGTCTGGAACAACTGTTTACGCGCAACCAATATCTTCCCCGCTGTTGGAGCGGCGGACATACGACGTGTGGGGTGCGTTTAGCCCATGTATACAACCAAACATTTCCAGGGGTCGGAAATGATGTGAATAGTTGATGCCCCCCAGAGTCTCTCCCGTACTGTCGTTTATATGATGAATGTGTCTGAATTACGGGGTTGCTTTTACTTCCTTTGATAGATATATAATAATATTTAGTAAATGAATGGTAAACACCGTGATCTGGCTGCGTGATGTTCAGCCTGATATGTGCGCAGTAAACCCAGTTCACACGTCACACGGACCCTCTTGTCAATATTTATGTCTTGCTTGCGGAAGACTGGTCAATCAACTTGCTTGCGGAAGACTGGGCAATCAAACTGATTCAACTATCGAAATGTTTTACGTTTACAAATATAGCATTTATTGGTGTTTACAATCGTCTGTTTCACCAGTCAAACAGTTGGTAAGGCCATAGCAAGTTCTGCCTCTGTTAAGCGTCCGATTGCGGACTGAGTATGCTATTTTACACTATTTACTGGTGAAGTAATATGAAAAGTAATATTAAAATTGATTTGGGACTTGTCTTAGTTTTAAATTTGTTCATGAATTTACACTTAATAAGTTTAATAAGAGTGTTTTCTTATAATTTAGCAGGAATTCAAATTTATGTTAACAACTTCCCCAACCCTTTGCAACATAAATTTGCATTCGGTTTTTTTTCAAAGCCTTGTTTGTTTTTACCAGATTCGTAAGTAGGTGTTGGTTATCCAGGTGGACGCCTAACAGAGAAAAACAATGGCATTGCCTTATTTAAATTATCTTCCAAGCTATGAGGAACATAGAATTTCAACCTCTATATTGCTGTAGATAAAACGTCGATTCGACCAGCTAAACTGACCGAAAAACGGCTACATCTCTACAAAGCTAATAAAATAGATATAGTCCGCTAACCCGCGACTTTACGTGCCCTGCCAATTTATCAGTAGCCGATTTCATCAAACTTGCAAAGTATACTTATCTAGCAAAGTATACTTTGAGGGAGCAATCATTTATTTTTCCTGAAATGCATGATTTCATATAGAACTAACAACTGCATATATATGATGATTAAAAGTATGCAGAATTATTATACAGACTTTATTACATTATCACAGCCAAATTGGCTCTGATAATGTAATAAATTCAGTATAATAAAAATTAATAAATGTATCCTAAAATTTAAAATTTCTCCCTCAAAGTATACTTTGCTAGGAAAGTATACTTTGCAATGTTGGTGAAATAGGCTACAGAAATAGGCTACATATACCAACAGTAGGCAAATAGTGGCTGTATTACTTATTTAAAATAACATTTATTATATTCCCTTAAGTTACCCCCATCCTGTTATTTAATATTTATATCACTATATAACGGTACGGATAACGGTACGGAGCCCCACAGGGGGCTCCGTACCGTTATCCGTACCGTTATATAGTGATCTAAATCTACATCCCCTGCGGTTCTCCGTATAACGGTGTACAATTTACTTTAATATGTATTATCATAACAATATACTGATTGTAAATGACACTGTGTTATACAATGTACTATATTGAGAACCGTCGCATGTTACGGAGCCCCGCAGTGGACGTAGACTTTTTTTTCATTGATTCGTTCCCACGAAATAACAATTCGTTCCCTCAATTTAACAATTCGTTCCCAAGAATTAACAATTCGTTCCCTCAATTAACAATTCGTTCCCACGGTAATTGGTTATATCGTGGGAACGAATTGTTAATTCGAGGGAACGAATTGTTAAATTGAGGGAACGAATTGTTATATCGTGGGAACGAATGGTTAATTCGTGGGAATGAATTGTTAATTCATGGGAACGAATTGTTAAATTGAGGGAACGAATTGTTATTTCGTGGAAACGAATTAATAAAAAAAATCAATGTCCCCTGCGGGGCTCCGTACCATCTAGCCATCATAGTGGCCACTGAATATATATTCATTGCAGAAATCATATTCTCTAAAATACGTGAGGTGTGAAGTGCGGTTATGCAATAAATAAAAGCTAACATTTATGTTGATTTAATATGAAGTTTATAAAATAAATTCGTTGACTGATGTAACAAGAAACTTGGCTTTAGCCTCTTTTTTTACGATATCACTAAATTACTTTTAAAAAAAATCGTATTAAATCATCACTCATTTAAATAGCCTCATACACAGAAAATCGTACAATGTATCACTTTTACCTGGAAAACCACACAAAACTTACCATATATACTCTCTACTGTACTCTGTTA
Source organism: Conchocele bisecta (assembly GCA_029237695.1). NCBI lineage: Eukaryota > Metazoa > Mollusca > Bivalvia > Lucinida > Thyasiridae > Conchocele > Conchocele bisecta. Next base: position 202,900,297 of record CM055265.1, on the reverse strand, counting down.
TTAGCTATCAAATACAGTGACATGTAAGCAGTTACCTGAGTGTGTTGTCCCTGGTGTCTACTCACCTTCTATGCGAGTAAATATGGCTTTACCTGTGGGTAACGTTTACACCAACATAGGCTATGCATCAGATTGAATAGTTCACACATCAAACTTTATTTTGAGATTGATGGAAGAAATGCTCAGATATCTCGTCGTTTGTATAGTTTGCTGGCATACTATTTATAGCCTGCCGTTGTCATATCTGTTTATTATATATTGCACCAAATGTCATATTATTTGCTGTATGTGTCATGCGCACGAAGTGGTGAAACTGTACGATGGCGTGTACATACAAATGACAAATCATTGCTCCATATAGTATACAGTAACAAGACAACATGCACATACCTTATACATGTATTCATATATCACATTCACTCTTATGTAGCAATTATAATTGAAGTCGAGTGTATCTGTCTATGAGCAGATAACTTAAGATCATAGCAGCTGTATTGTATAAGCAGCGTCCCAGACGTTGTGTAAAGCTGTAAATTGCATTATTATATCCGGATACGGATCAAGCTACAGTATTGATTCAGCTGATTGTCAGTTGTACTTGCCAAACACCCACTAAACACAATCCATTTTTACTAGGTTATCTCCCTTGGAGCTACCTAGTATAGCAGTCGTAGAGATGGAATTTCAACTATTTCTGCAGTTAAAACTACCATTATGAGTGTCGAATTCGTAATGTTTCATTACTGAATTTTACTGTAAATAGCACATGTAACTAAAGAATAAATCACACAGCCTAAATTATGTAATTATATATTTGCATTACAGGCAATGTCATACTGTCCCATTAAACAATAGTTAACATAACTGTCACCATAGATATCACACCAGTTTAGTGGAAGGACACCTCGCGGCCATTATGGCGCTTTTAAGGCCATATAAAGTTGATTTATTTAATATCATCCGAATTTTTGGGGAAATAGGCAGGTAATTTTTTTATTTTTGTTATTAAAAGTTGTTGTAAATAGTGTTAACAAACAATACTTAATGACTTAATGATTGATCTTAAAATACATTCAAATACAAACTAGTAAGGAATTACTGTTTATGGGCGGGTGGGAATTATATTCAATAAATTAATTTTATATTGCCTGATGATCTCTGAACAGAGCCGCCGGACACCACGCACCACACCTGACACACCGAGGCTGTGTATTGAGGGATCAACTCTTATTTCCTGTGCTGCTGATTAGATCCAGCCGCTATTTGTTCGTTTGAATAGTTTGTTGATGTAGCTGGGTACCAGACATCACCGTTGTGGATGTCTTCATAAATGTTTAGTTAATGTTTTTTTTATTTGAAAATATAATGGGTTGATGCTGAACATCAATTTTAATTGTATTCTAAGTATAAGTTAGATCGGAAGAGTTTCCGGTGTGAGTAGCCATGTGTACACACCACGTCCATGTGTTTTCAAATCGATGCATGTACAGTCGAACCTATGTAAACCGGACAGAGATACAAGTAAGATGTGCTTAATATTGATATCCTCCGTTGTCATTGAGGATAATGTATGTTCATGATCACAAAGCACACACGCGTGTCTTCAAGTAGTTGTATGCAAGTTTCACAGTGGAACCTCTCTAAACTGGACACCCTGTGATATCCACAGGGTGTCCGGTTAGAGGGGTTCCACTGTAGTACAACAACAAATGCGGATCCTTGATCTCGCGTGAACTGTCTGACATGTGACTCACATATTTCCGGTGTTGAGTGTCATATCTTTCAAAATACAAACAAAGGCGAACTTTATTTGTGTACTTGTTTCTGATAATTATCAAAATATATGTAAAGTGTGCGAAGCCATGTACACTGACTATATTTATTTTCTGTAAATATTCTGTTCTGATTTTGAGATTTTCCTTCTATCCATACACATGTAACTAATACTTGTTAGTAATCTTGTGGAGCTAACCTAGTTTCAGTACTTTCAGTACTTTGATATATTATAGCAGGAAACACACACTGTACTATTAATACATTATTACTTCCAACGATGTACATAATTCTGAGCATTTTCATTGGCTGCAAGTAGCCACATCCGGGCATATGACAATAGTTCATACACCAATACATTCATGGATATTGCTAGTGACTTTGAAATAGAATTATCGATAATAAAAGACATTTTAGAGACTTTAACGGGGATATAAACTTTTAAAAGTCAAATAATAATGTTTGCTTCTAAAGTATGGTTGGACTTTTAAAAGTTTATATCACGTCACATTCTCCATTAGCCGATTTCACCAAGATTGGAAAGTATGCTTATCTTGGAAAGTACACTTTGAGGGAGAAATAAGGATACATTTATTAATTATTATCATACTGAATTTATTACATTATCACATCCATTGTGGCTGTGATAATGTGATAAATTCAGTATAATAATTATGCATACTTTTAATCATCAAATAGTTATATATGGAATAATTTCTGTAAAAATAAATTATTAGTCAAAGTATATTTAGCTAGATAAATATGCTTAGACATGTTGATGAAATCGGCTACTGAAATGTCATTTATTCTTATAGCAATGTCATAGAGACGCATCTCTGTTATCTCTTACCTACAGGACACCAGCAGAAACAGTAGAACGTGATCAGAATGACCGTCGTCTTCGCCGGTTTCCACCACAATGTATTGGCATTCCGCGAGTCATATGCTCGCCGGTTCAACTTAACGTCGCCATGAGTTCGGTGTGTTTGCCTCCAGGCAATACACAGAATACTGACATAACAGAAAAACATAAACGAGAGAAATATGATGAAGATAATCACAACCATCTTTAGGTAGTTATCGTCAACGACGCCGAAGAAGCTACAGTATTCAAGTCCGTGTATTGGCGGTTTCCGCCATCCTAGCGTGGGTAGAATCCCTAGAAGGCCAGACATAATCCACACAACACGGCACGCGTGGCGACTGATGTCCTCACGAAAATACCGCATGTAGCGGAACGGGAATATAATACGAAAGTACCTGTCGAACGTGAGCAACAAGAGATGGCCGCAGCAGTTGATGTTGACAAAGACGATGAGGCCGAATCGGAAGACGCACTCGTAATAGTTCTTGTAGTGGATGAGGTTGTACAAGACCACGTAGATGCCGATCACGCCAGTCACGATGTCGCTCCGGGCAAGGTTTCCGATGAATATCTGTGAAACGGAATTGGGAACAAGAGTGACGATGACTGGGGGCATTGAAGGGGTCAGCAGAAGACAGGAGCTAAGTCCTTTGTGGAGTTAGCTCCCTTCTTCTACTGACCTCTTCAATTGGGCTCATGTATTTGACTACGATCGAAGGAAACGTACCGTACGACATTTATATAAATTATAGACCCTGATAATTTTTCGCAAGAACACATTGTTTTTTTCTGATGACAAGACAGCTACTTCAGTGAGTAAAATGCGAACATTGTATGCCCTGATCACGTGTATGCGTATGTTGGTCTGGTGCTACGCTGGTCGTAAACGTCGTAGTGTTCCCTTCCTTAGCTGGGAGCCCATTTGCATGATGAGTGATAGCTTGACGAGTAACTATGCTTTGGTTATGTCCATGCCGGGTGATAACATGGTAGGTCATGATCAGACTTCGGTTGCCTCCCATAATACGGACGACTTTTGTGCCTCAATATGCTCCAATGAAACTATTTGTCCTGGAGAAGATTCATATGAGCGTTTATAATCCTAATTTCCATGTATTACACTATTGTTCTGCATGTATGCATGTACATGTACATGTAAACAAATTAATGAAACAAATATTGTTTACTAAATCAAAACATTTATATAAGAATTATTTCGCTTGGTTGTAATCTTTGTAATATGCATAAGGTTAATCTGAATTGTGTGTAATTCGCCCTGGTTACAGACAGAAGATTTGGGTTAGCATAAGGTGTAACTTGAATCAATTGAAGAGGAATAACGGGGCTAATTCAATAAGGAGGTTAGCCCCTTCTTCCACGGACGCCTTTAGTTAAATACACTGCCCACTCTATTTTACCTGAGACACATCCATCCACGCTGATCTGTTCTTTATCACGTGTAGCGCGAAGCTGTTCAGAAGTATCCCTATTATGGCCACGGTGAAAGCACAGAACTGCGAAGTGAAGTAGACCCATGTTATCCCATAGCCGTTCAATCCATGATATATCACGCCGTATGCCGAACTTAAAGTTAATCCGCTATCGTTCCCCGGCAGATAAATATCACTCGAGTTCGACATTATAAGATTATCCAAATCTTAATGACAATGATTAATCTTAATGACAAATCCAAATCACAATGATTCGTTGAGGTATTGCGGAGAAATTAATATCCTGGTTGCCGCCTAAATTTCACATAAATAAAAACCGCAGCTATACCGGTCAGTGCACACAATCATTAGCTGAGATACTTTGGAGGAAATAATATCCTACATGTAGTTACTCTCTAAAAGTATAATCAAACGATATTCCGATCAATAAGACATTTATCACACTCATTCGTTGAGTCACTTCATACAATGAAAATAAAACAGCAGCTGAACCGATCACCTAACACAATCGTTCATTAATATTTTGGGGAAAATATATGACCATAGTCACTACCTAAAATTAAAATAAATAATAATAACCGCAGCTGATATTAGCTGTAGACCTTTGGAGAAAGTGTATTGAAAATACACCAATATATATATATTGAAATCAAACGTGGCGACTACAGCTGATGGCATCTCGTGCATGATTTTCTAAAATCAATACAACGCAGAGTGGATCAGTAGCCTATTTCACCAACATTACAAAATATACTTTTCTAGCAAAGTATACTTTGAGGGAGAAATTTTCAAATTTATGATAAATTTATTAATTTGTATTATACTGAATTTATTACATTATCACAGCCATTTTGGAGTGGAGGGGCACCTTGAAGAGAAGTGGCTTAAAAACGATTTCTGTACAACCCAAGAGAGCAAAAGCAACGACTATGCTAGATTGATACATCATATATTCCTGAACATGAATCCGGTGTCGGTCAATCAAATTAGGTGGAACAAGGTCACGTTTGAGGTCATTAAGTGCAAAGAGGTCAAATGAGTTCAGAAACATATTTTATATCAGTAGATGGACATGTACGTGCATATCATGCTTCACATATCAGATAATGTTGTTTAAATTGTTGAATATTCTTCCTTAGGACATATATGAGACGTTTCGTTTTAATGGTGGTTCAAACCGGTGTGTATTTTGCGATCTTCAAGATGGCCGCCAGGTATCAACATTTTGTTTACATTATGCGTTTATATACATAGAACTACGTTTTGATAACTTATAAAAATAATTCACCACTGACAAATTCATATACATATAAGATGGCCGCCAAATATTTACACAGACGTGCAATAAATGTGTGAGGAACAACAAAAATGTATAGCTATATTTTCATGCACATTTATATTTCAGTTATTTGCCTTTTTTTTGTTATTATTGAATGTGTCCTTTGCAAAAATGAATGAGTCGATCTAATATACTTATTATTTGACCATGTTGGAATATTCAAGATGGCCGCTAAGTATCGCGTAAGCTCTTATGCGCTGTTGATCGACAAAGTAGTAATGAAATGAAACATAATTGGAAATCATATTTGTAATATTTTAAAAGTGCGAGGCTTGTGTTTCAAACTGTACCGAATTATCTGTCGCCGCAAACAAACGTAAATCAAAGATGACCGCCAACATGGATACAATTCTGACATATCTATATTAAGTGCGGTCGGACGACCCCCTCTCCAACCTCCCTCATCGTGCCCTGATGTCCACTAAAATAAGAATTATTGTCAATACATAGTCATTTTATAATATTGATGCAAGCAGGAGAGTCGTATTACATGTATGTACTCAGTTTTTGCTGAGAATATATAAGATGGTATTTCAGACCATCTGGAGTTCACAATTGTCTGGGAGAGCATGGCCCCGTAACCCCATAGCTGCCTCGGGCCATTCAAGCCATCGAAAAGACTCATTGCTTCATACATGTCTGGTGACGGGTCTGTTGCATACATCGAAATCATGAGATACCGGTAAATTCCATGCGGATGCGGCCATTGTGTCATTTTCCATTATAACGAAGCCTACTATATATCTATGAAAAACGATAAGCAATGTATTAATGCGGTACACGACATGGTAGGCACAGCGATTGACATATCAAAGGGAAGTTGATTGATGAATTCTGAACTTGACTGGCTACGTAACAACTACCATTATTCACTTCCCACATAATGAAAGCAGCGTTCTTTCATAGCGAAGAAGTATGCTTAGCTTTTTGGATATAAAAACGAAAACCACGCCATCGTATCTTGAGCTATATAAGTATTATGCTAATGTCCACATTAGTGCGCTATAGAAGACACTGAATTGCATTTGCATACGTTATATTCCCACCATTTATACCTGAAAAGTATTTATCGACACATTTATTATTTTAACAAAGTCGTAATATTGACGAAAGTAACATGAACATGGAATACCAATAACTTGGAAACACTGCACATGGACACTGCGAGTGTGCGTGTCGGTGTAGCAAGAGACATAATCAATTACTTGAAATTGGGGAATTATATAACACATACATATCGTATATATGTAGAGTTAATGGTGTGATCATGGTCATCGAATCTCTGTTTATATACGATATATGATGTTGTTATTGCAAAATAAAGTAGTAAGTAGTCATCTAAGTAGTCATATGCCGGTAGCCATGTGCTATGCCATGTAAGTACATGCATGAATAAATAACCAGTATTTGTGAGCCATATTCACATTACTCTCTATTCTACGAATTAAATGCAAGGTGTCATCCAGACCATTACATCTCAGTTCATAAACGGCATATGCTGTGTTTATTAACAATAAAATCGCATTTGGATGAACTATACTATCAAGAAGTCATATGCAGGTAGGCATGTACTATGTACATAGGAAGGATGTAATGAGTCAGTATTTGTGAGTCACATAAGTATGGATATTAAACAATAATGCGATCGAGATCAATATGTTGTGAATTCACGATGGAACGTATGTTGAGGTCATTCATGAGATTGTTTTGTACATAGAAAGAATAAAAGTTATAAAAATGTATTATGCGGTCATAAGACAATCTACATGTATATTGAATGCATATGTATGTATATTGTATCACAATTATGAAGGGAATTATTTCTGGGGAATACCATACACTGTTATCATATATGTTGTAGTCATATAATGTCCCTACATGGTACGTGTAAGTGTCATAACTGTGTATTGTAATATCACAACCATATGTGTAATATAATATATTGCTTTAAATGCATTAAAATGAACATGGTTGATTATTTTATGCTAATCTAGAATTATATCAAAAAGTTCCCACCGTCCATGTCTATACACACCAACATACGACATATCCTTAACATCGTAAGAGATCAAACAGAGACACGTATTTGGGTAGTTGCAATTGCGATTCATGGATAAATAATGTACAGCAAAATCGAACCCTCAAACAATCCAGCTTGTCAGTACAACCCCGCCCCAATCAATCCCGTGACTGGATTTTCAACTAACCGGGTTTGAGCTAACCTGGAAGCGAAACGAGTAAAGCTAAACATTAACACATAGCTGATATGAGGCCTCTAAATCATGAGCATTCGTTACAGCATATTATGGTTTATATATGTGACACGCATAGACGCTGTCAATATTGATTTCAGTGCTGGAGACGGGACTTTTGTTGATGAGAATATATGTTAATTGAAAATATATTTCCATTTATCAGCGATGATTATACAAGCAGTCATGCGTAAAGTTTTGCTGAAATAGAATATGCTGATCTGACTTACAGACGTATGGTTATATGGGACAATTATTAGATATTTCAGTGTAATTTAAGTGTATGAATATGGGTATATCCACTTGTGAATGTATGAATATTCATGGAAATAGAAACCGTAATACATACTATTTGATTAGTGTTGTATTGTACATGAATTGTTTTATCTTGGTTATAATTTAGTCTAAAGTGATTGAAATGTCATGGTACGTAGCCGCACACCATCATATAACAGTTCGATATCTGACTGTAATGCGAACATGGCCGAACTGTAGCATATGGACCAATCGCAATACGTAGTGTATACATATATGGCATTACAGTGCAATTTACAGCGTATATGATTACGTAAGACTCAATAAAATACAATATTTAAAACAAACAGTACATATATTTTTATATTCTGACTCTACAACGAGTGTAACCTAATTCAAGCATCACCAAGTGTATTATGCGGCATATACAATCTACTAGTATATATATAGCGATCTACTAGTCTGAACACGTGTGAATCTGTCCTATAAAGACATTTAAAAGTAAATGAAAAGAAACGCGCAATTGCCAGTACCACATTATATTAAAATAGCCTAAATGAAGCGACCATTTTGAATAAACACAATTACAAATAACTTCAAAATCAAGTGTGTCCAACTTACTCATTTAACCGCCTAACATAATGCAGTAGTGTACATAAGTAAAGTAAAAGTAAACATTATATTCAATAACTTTCGAGCTTTTGGAAAATATGTCGGCCATTTTGAATTAAACACGCTCTTTAAGAAGAGCATAAATATTGATCTATATTTTTAATACCGTATCTCAGATGAAAATCAAACTAATATGTTCATATCTAGCTTAGTACCAAGATATGGTCCACCACAGTGTAGATAATGCTGCCTGATTTTGATGAATATTTTCCGTCCATCCTGGTTTCATATGGATTTGATAGCCTCCATCTAGGTTTAAAATTAATGCATGGTATCCAAAGCGTGTTCTGCGTCCGTCCGATCAAGATCCAAGTGCCTATTTGTTTTCATTCATCAAATAAGTACACATTTCAGGCTAAATATTGATGCCTGGCGGCCATCTTGAATATGTTGATACTCTCAACGATAGAGACGACCGAGAAAACCGAATTGCTTTGTATATGCCCCATAAAACAATAATCTCCAAGAAAACATACTTTATCGGATTGTTCTGTAATGTTATGCAAGTACATGTCGTACTATCAAAATAAAGTGAGCTTTGCACTCATTTGACCCATGTGCACTTAATGACCCCAAAAATGAACTTGTCCAACCTGATTTGATTGACCGACACCGGATTCGTGTTCAGGATGATATAATGCTTTGATTTAAAGTAGTCGTTGCTTTTGCTCTCTCGGGTTGAACAGAATTCATTTGTATGGGTGCTTGCCCCCCTCCTATAATAAATTCAGCATAATAATTCTGCATACTTTTAATCATCAAATATATGCAGTCGTTAGTTCTATATGAAATAACGCATTTCAGGAAAAATAAATGATTACTCCCTCAAAGTATACTTTGCTAGAAAAGTATACTTTGCAATGCTGGTGAAATCGGCTACTGATCTAGTAGTAGTAAGGGAGTCAAAATGATACCACTTACCGTGATATCATTTATAACCCTCTATAATACACCCCACCACCCCCGAAAAAATCAAAAAAAACTTGGTTAACGAGGAAAATTGTCTCCCCAGCAAATTTATGAATTTTTGAAGAAAATAATTTTGAAAAGAGGGAGTCAAAATGATACCACCTCCAACCAAAAGTTGGTGGTGGCATTGTAGTCCCAATTATATTGGTAATTGACTTTTGAAAAAAAAAAAAAAAAAAAAAAGTCGAAATCATTAATGCAAGTACAATAGTTTATATTCCAACACCTCATTTTTCTCCTCCGATATAGCTAATTTATTTTCGCAGATCAGCAACTAATTTCTACCAGCTCTAGTCTACCACGTTCACCTTTAGCCACCTGACAGCGTAGTTGCTTTTATGTCTACAAAGAGTTTGGGCACTAACGAATTTACAAAGGGCATTCTGGGGCATTGAAATTGTGGGGGGGACACAGGAAACTTTTCTACGTCTCGCTAGATGCCTTCGTAGATAGTCTTTACACGTAAACGTCTTACAACAAGTCACATACTCCATTATATATGTATATAACCTATGAAATTTATCTGTTCAATTGGACGTGAAAAAAAACATGATGTAAATTTTTCAAGTCCAATTGAACAGATAAATTTTATAGGTTATACAAAAGTCTATATACAAAAGTATATACAGAAAACAATATATAGCGCCAGGGGGGGAAACTAGAGCAGAAATAGAAAGTTTGAGAAGAGAAGCCGAATCTCTAGGGATTACTTATAGTAAACGGTTGAGAGTTAGGGGATTGACAAAGCTGACAAACGCCACAAAGAATAAGGTGTTTATGAAGCGGTTTACCCGCGCCTATAAAAGAGGGGCATTTAATGATATATCAAAAGCGGAGGAAGTTGGTAACAAAATTAAAAAAGAAAGTATTGCGGAGTTAAGGGCTAGTGTAATAAAACCTTCAAGCACCAATAATTTGTCTCAAATTAGACACACAGGTGACCAAATACCAAATAATAAGAAAAAATCTATAGTTCGCGCGATAGTGGAAAAAGGTGAAGAAATATTGGGGGCTCACGATGAAACATTGGAAAAGGTAGAAAATGGAAGAAGGGTAGTTACATTATCCTTTCGTAAAAACATTGGCATTAACGGGTCTGAACGCATGTCCGATAAACTCGCTCCTTATATAACAACCAATTTTTATTTGAGATATTCATATTCTTATAAGCTAGAACATATGGAGGAAACTAAAAATGGAAAACCTGTAACTATAATAATGCACAAAAATCTCGGTAGCGAACCACTATCATCAATGAAAACCGTTAAAAAATGGCTGTCAGGTAAGGAGCAAACACGAATAATGTCCGATAAAATAAACAGACCGAATACAAAATGGAAGTTTGTAAGATGGGTAGAGGTTTCCGTAAAGCTAATACAGGGCAGTAGGGGAACAGATTTGTGACTACAATCCAAAGAAGCAGCAGGAGGAGAACTTCCAGAATGGTTGAAGAATAAAAAAGGTATGTATTCTTTAGATAAGTATAATGACGACCTTTGTCTGTTCAGGTGTCTAGCTATGCATATGACAGATAAAAGACCCGACAGATGTACAGAAAAGGCGAAAGAACTTAGTAAGCAATATTTTGGTAGTAATGTGGTTTCACCAATTCCTTTTTCAGATCTGAAAAAGGTTGAAGAGTTTTTTAAAATCGGTATAGAAGTATATCAACCCACCAAATGTAACATATGGTGGTTGAAAAAGGTACCAGCACACTATAAGGCAATAGGTAATAAACAAATGACAATAGGACTGTTTAATAATCACGCATTTCTGATAAAAAAAACTTAAAAACCTATCTAAAATTTACGCCTGCGATAATTGCAAGCAGAAATTCACGAAAGCGAGTAATATGAAGAGACACGGACTAACATGTATGAAAGGTGAGACAAAAGTAATATGTGATGGTAATTATTTAGAGCGCCCGCGTTCGTCGTTCGAGAAAGCGTTCTACCCAAAAAGTTCTAACAGTTATGGGGCGATCGATTGGATGTACTCTGTGGAAAAGCGGGAGGGAATTCACATTAACCACGAACAGTGTGGGGGTGGGGGTGAAAGATGGGTTTTAGGAGCTCCAGTAGATGGATACTGTACGGAAACCAATACCAAATATCAATATCACGGCTGTTACTGGCACGGGTGTGAGATTCATGCAAAGCATAGAAAAGAAGAACGCGCATCCACTATGAGAAGAGATACATTTATTAGAAGAAGCAAAGAATTCAACCTAGTAGTTATGTGGGAATGCGAATTTCAAAGAACGGGTAAAGACATAAAGATCGGTTGGACACTACTCTTTATCCATATCAGATAGTTCCGGTAAGCGTTAGTATAGGAGATCATTTCACAAGAACAGTAACTCATATTTGTGTTAAAGATCCCGCAAAACTTATAGAAAAATTCGTAGAAGATTTGAAAGTCAGGGGAAAAGCTATAAGAGAAGAAGTGTGGTCAAGATATGGGTTTAATACAGAACATTTACGTAAAAACCAAATCGCCAAGATCGAACAGTGGATAGAGCAAGTACCGGTTTATATTTTTGTTTTAACAGCAGTAAGTACATATAAACTTAATAAAAAAGAAATTACCTAGTAGGCGAACTGGTCATCAACAACAAAGAAAGTAATGGTCGGAAAACGTGCAAACGCAACAATATTTCTATTTACTCCAGAGTTTAGATTTCTTGATGTAATACTTTATCTAGACCCGTGTAAGTTACGATAGTTGGATAAAAGCCTACAATGCAAAGGACAGAAATCTTTCTTTCCTTATGAGTGGTTCGATTCTCCAGACAAACTGGATTACCCAGGACTACCGGATATAGAGAATTGGTATTCCAACTATCTGGGAAAATGTTAATAGATGAAACAGAATTAAGTAAATGTCGTAGAATTTTCGAAGAAAATAATACGAAAACTTTCAGAGATTGGTTGAAATATTATAACGATTTAGATGTAGCACCGTTCCTAGAAGCGGTTTAAAAAAATGTGTGAATTTTATAAACACAGAGTGTGGATATTTTCAAAGATGCGGTAACACTACCTGGAGTAGCTATACAATATTTATTGAGATGAACAATTAAAGAACAAAAATCTTCGAAGATGATTATACCGGAGGATGCTCTATATGCACCAAAAGAAGAAACATACGAAATGATGAAGGACGCTCTAGTTGGCGGTCCATCAATAGTATTTACACGATATGCAGAAGCTGGTGTTTCAAATATTAGAGTGGGTTCCAAACCTTGCAAGGCTGTTTTGGGGTACGATGCAAACGCGTTATATTTATCTACGTTAAATAAAGAGATGCCGTGTGGGAGAGAAACTATACACCATGTAGATGCCCCACATAACCCTAAATTTATTAAAAAGTTTTGTAAAAGAGTTTTATCTGGAGACTGGTTTGGGTTTGCGGAGGTGGATATAGAAGTTCCACACAACTTAAAAGATAAGTTTTCTGAAATGTCCCCAATATTTATAAACAGAGAAGTAGAGGTTGATGAAGTTCCCACACAAATGTTAAAATATTTAAAAGATACTGGCCGAACAAGAGGAGATGGAAAAAAATTGGTGGGATCTATGACCGCCACTAAAGTATTGCTGTACGCGCCACTGTTGAAATTAAAACACGGCCTAGAAATAACTGGAGTTCATCGTGTTATAGATTATATTAGCGGAAAACCATTCGAATGGCTCGCAAAAGAAGTTACAGCCGCAAGACGAACAGGTGATGTAGAACCAAATAAGAAACCAGTAGCCGACATAATTATAAAACATAAATTATTAGGAAACGCGTGTTGTCGAAAAATTATAGAGGCAACGGAGAGACATTTAAATACGACATATACACAAAACGAAACCTGTGTTGACAAAGCATTAAGATCTGCATTTCTTTGACGATTTGGAAGAGATAGGAGATGCGTACGAAATATCTTCAAGAAAAACCCAGGTGTGCGGTAAAGAGACCATTCCATTGTGGAATAGCGGTTTATCAACTAGCTAAATTCAGAATGTTGGAATTTTACTACGAATTTCTAGACAAATACGTAAAAAGAGAAGACTTTGAATTAATACAGATGGATACAGATAGTATGTATATAGGAGTTAGTGGAAAAACGATAGAGGAATTGATTAGACCTAACTTACTAGACGGGTTTGAAAAAGAAAAAAAGAAATGGTTGGCTTGGGATAAATGGAGCGAAAGAGAGCCCGGACTTTTCAAAATGGAATTTAGCGGAGATAGGGCGATAGCGTTATCTATTAAGTGTTATTTTGTAGAAAAATTTAATTCCACCAATTTTGATAATTCTAAAGAATTAATTAATAAAAACTCTGCGAAAGGAATGCCCAAGAGGACTAACAATTTAAATTGGGATAGATATAAACGAGTACTAAGTGAAACTACAGAAGATGGAAAAACACATTATAGATGTAGCACAAAATAGAGGATTTAAAATGAAAGACGGCGTTATGAAAAAAACGTACTGTCAACAAAAATTAGGACTCTCGGCATACTACGATAAAAGACGCGTGTTACCAGAACGGAATACATACAGAACCTCTCTAATGATTTATTTAATTAATAATTTTGAAAAAATTAAGAAAATTAGCAATCTAAAGACTCTGACGATCGGGGGTAGCTGGGTGTCAGAAGGCACCATAAGAAGTTCTTCGCGAACAAACCCTCGAGATGGCCCATCATCCAATAGTAGAGCACGGGCTCATCGGGTTTGGTAATAGATTCGATCTAGATGATATACATTGAGAGACCACACGGGATCAGTCGCGCGGCGGCTGCCACATTCGAGCTCTCCCGGTTGATAGAGTACCGGACGTCAATATCGTGATGGAAGCCGTTGCTCCTCTAAACCAACGGGTCGCCCGCGCGAGACGGCAGAGGGCTTGCTCGTCACCCTTTTAAAAAATTGATAGCATCTACAGGCTTCTTACCTATCAATCTGGTCACCTCTCCGTTCAGTGCGGAGACCACGGCGGGCAGTCTGGCCACCCACTCGGTCGATCGTGAATGAGGGTCTACAAGTTCTTTGGCGTATTGGTGTCCGAACAGTCTCTCAGCCAGGGTTCGATTGAACCGCTCCACGATTCCCTGGTTTCGGTGGATGTTGACGCGGCCGCGTCTGACAGAAACGTCGTGCTTAGACAATAGATGAGAGACCGCGCCCATGAACTCGCGGCCGGGATCGACATGGAGAAGATTCGGCCATTTAAGAGGACTCCTCTTATATATTCGGGAAAGAGCCTCGGCCACCTCCTTAGACTCTTTAGTGGCCAACGGCTCAGCCCCGTTATAACGAATCGCTACGTCAACGATTGTCAGTGCGTACTTGTACGTCTTGCGACCGACGCGATCGTGAGGGAGAAACAGGAGATCCGCTTGGTGAACTTGGTTCGGCACCGGCACGTCGAATTTCGGGCGCGGAATATTGTGAGGCGCGGGTAAATAGATCTGCCAGATGGCCTGCTTCTTGAGCCATTCCTTGACAGCGTTTTTTGAAACCTTGGTCGCCGCCGCGAGGTTCTTGATGGCCGCGAGTCCCTTCCAGTAGCGGCGGGGGCTGTAGTACGTGTTCGCCAGCTTGAGCGTTAGGCGAACTGATAGTTTGGAATCAAGTTTGCGCGTGTTCATCGTATGTGATGTATTCTAATATATCGGACAATCTCCAACATGCCCTCGCCAGATCGTCCGGTAACTGCGTCGTTAATAATAAACCTTTGTTGGAAGTACAATTGTGATTGGGGGTTAAGTTCTGAAGGAACTTGGGAAAATCTAATTCATCCAATCCCCCAGGATTGGTGGAGGAATCTAGCATCCGCTTTGCGAGAAGGGTGGCCGCTTTTTCGTCCTCGCGCCACGTCTCGAGAGAATCTCGGGCCAGACGAATCATACTCTTTGCACCAGCTTTAAGGGCAGTGTAGCCCACATCGATCATAGCTCATATATATATATATTTATAAAAAAATTTATTTAAAATAATTATTAATTTTGTAAAAATTATTAATTAATTTGAAATGTCGATTGAATATAGTAGCCGACGAGACCCACCACACCCATTCCCACGACGATGAACGCGATCTCGCGATCTTTTTGGGGCTCTGATGGTACATAGAAATCTGAAAGTTGGGGCTCGCGATCCAGTCCCAATTTCATTGGATCGAGACTTTTCTGTGGATATGCCAGCACGTACTCGCGGTTGGCTTCTTCAACGTTCTGGAAAGCTTGCGTGGCGTGATTTTCGCGGCGATGCTCTTCGTTGACCCAGTCCAGATGGGCGGTTCGTTTTTTCGACCATGCTTTCTTTGCGCTATTGAGTTGTTCTACAGCTAAATCGTGACGCTTGCGCTCCTCATCCACGTTCGAGCTTCTCATTTTAGAGAATATAAAGTTGATACCGCTGAACGCCAATGCGTTTGCAAGCGCACCACCTACTATTACTGCGATTGAAGCCATTTATTTCCATATATTAATGGGTAGAATTCCGGCTTTAATTAGATAATCTCGGGTCCAAACTGCGGCCGCTACATCTAAGGTCGCGAGCCTTATGTCTCTCACAGTAAATCCAACTTGGGATCGGACCCTCCTAGGGCCATCTTTGATAGTCGAGCATACCCGATACTGAAACCCGATATCACCATGGCGTGATAAAGCGCATTCACTATCATTTTACCATCTTGTTCAGCCATTGTTGATAATTATAATTATTGCATATAAAAGGGATCGCGATCAATGTTTAAATGGGGCGCATCCAATCGCGATTGGTGTTTCGTAACTGTTTTTGGATGAATTGATGGGGGGTTGTTTTCTCGATAATGATTGGTGTAATAGGGGGTATTTCCACACGCACAGGGCACCAACAACAATGCCAGACCACCACCAACAACCCAACTCCAATTCGTGAATTAGGGTTCAATCGGATTCGTCCAACCTCGATTGGGTGTTGAGTGTGCTTCCAATTCGTGAATTGGGGGTGTTGTTGTACTCAACACTGTTGAACCTGATTGCTCTGTCTTCAGATGTTTTGCTGTCTCCGTCCCCGATTGCAACGACTGTTTAGCCTCTCGAAGCCCGGCGAGTATTTTATCTTGTTTAACTTTTCGGGTGGCAGCCGCCGCCATCCCAGCTGCCTGCCTTTTTGGGTTTTTATGTCGTGCAACCCCCAACTCCAATCGCGATTGGGTTGGAGGATCAATCGGAGTTGGAAGTGCTGCAATCGGGTTCAACTCCAATTGCGATTGGATCGGGTATTGCTGTTCCGTCACTCTCGCAGGTGTGTCTTGTGTCATCATTTATGATATTAATATTAGGGCTTATAGTTCGTGGGCATATATGTCCAAATTGACAGTGTATACCCGTGGTCAACGCGGTTGTCAGCGGAGCTAAGTACATTCCAAACTTGTGATAAATTGAGCAGCAGGCTGTTCTAAGAGTGTGACCTATAAAAGGGTCAGTCTCTAGATCGTCAATCAATCCCTCGGTATTTGGTATAGGGAGAAGTATACTAACGGCGGTTGCGTACAAATGAATAGCCGCCGATCCGAGAGTTTTTGTCATCTCCGCACCTAACCTAGATTCGTATCGCGCATACATTTTATCGATCTCCGCATCTGACATCTTATCCACCTGAAAAACTGAGAGACGCCTACCGAGATAATGCTCCGATTGTCCCCAAGCAACCAGCGCAGCTAGCCGCTCTCGTCGCGCCGCATTTTAATTTTCATTCTGAGTCGTTGCACTCAACACAATACCAACCGCCGTTGGAGTTGGAGTTGATCCCGATTGCTCTGTCGGAGTTGATGTTTCATTATCTTTCAGGATGTTGGCAGTCGGAGTTGAGGTTTCTTCCATTAGCTGATCGAGAAGTTCGTCGCAGTTCATTATTGCTGATTTTCTTAAAATTAATTTAACTATTCTAACAAGTCTCATCACTTTAACATATTGCCAAGCGCACCACCCGATACTTATGATCACCATTATGCTGGCAACAAAGCTCGCAGCGGAGCACCAAATTGTTAACATTGTTAACCATTGTTCAGCATTTGTTCAACATTTGTTAAGCATTTGTTCAGCATTGTTCAGCATTTGTTCAGCATTGTTCAGCAATTGCTAAGCATTGTTAAGCATTTACTCGGCAGTTACTAAACGAGCGTTAAGTAATTGCAATTAATTAATATTAATTAATTGTTGATAACTTCGTCAGCAGTTGGTTGATCAGTCTTTAGCAGAAGCTTGGCGTGCTTAGTTTCCGAAAGCATCTGTCGAACCTCCAGGCGCTCCTCGCGCGTTGGGATAACGTCATTCTCTCGAAGACAGTCATCGAATGAGTCTCGGTCCTTGCAGTGAAAGGGGGCGACCCATTTCGTTTGCTCGCGCAGATCCTTGAGGACGGCGTTGTACTTTTGAGTGGAGATCTATACGCTTTGCCTAGCATGGCGGCCAGAAAATGTGAGCTCGGAGAGCATGTCCTTCTTTTTGGTCATCGCCGCCTTGGCTGAGCAATCGTCAATCACGTATAGGGTGGGCTCACCCTGGAATCTTTGGTATAAACCACGCAACCAATCGTGAAGTCTGTCGCCGGGGTCAATAACGTATATCTCAGGGTCGTCCCATATCCACTGGCGCCGCTGATAAGTCTCGTTGTGCCGCACAGTGGGACACAGAATCACAATGTGTCGAAAGGCACCGCGGTAGGACCCCTCGAGCAAGTCGTGGATGAAAACCGTTTTTCCACATCCTGTCTGCCCACATATTATGGAACAGTGAGCATCTCCAATCGTGAATTGGTATTGATTGCTAATTTTCTTAATTTTTTCAAATTTATTAATTAAATCAGTAGAGTGCTGAGACGTATCGACCATCTTCGATGTTGAGTTGTGCGTCTGTAATTATATATAAGTACACGTTCAATGGCCCGGCTCCGTCCTCCTCTTTGGTTATCTGGATCGTCACGCCCTCACTAGCGTATTCAGGAACTCCGTGAGGGAGACGGCCGAGAGATGCAGGTCTTTGGCAACTGCTGCAACCTCCGGAGAGCGCTTAGAGCCGGCAGTAAACTGTTTTCTTACTTCGTCCCACTGCTGGTGCGCGCGAAGACCAGCACTGTAGAGTTGATTGGGGACTCCCTCGATCGTCACCTCTACTTTCGTGATTTTGGGGTTATAGAATTTGTCGGTTTTTCTAGCACCGAACGCGAACCGAGCATCCTCGAACAACATCAGTATACATCGAGCGGGCGGGTACGTTGACGTTAATATTCCACAATGTGTCGCCTTTGTCTTTCATCATCTTGCGATGGCGAAGAACTCGGTCGTAAAGTATGGCAACGCGCCCGGCGTACTGGGTTCTGATCAATCGCGCGAGTTCGGGCATCGTGACCATGTCGTACTCCAGCGAAACATTATCGATCGTATACGTCGATAACATGTCGGTGGCTATGAGAACTCGGCCGTAGTCGTTGAACGTTAGTTAGTATTCGAGGCGGTCAGCCAAAGCACTCTGATAGTAGGGCATGTGACTCTCCAGCAACTCAAAGTCGAGCGGGATGTAGAAGCGGTTGCCGTAAGCGCCCGCGACCGCGTTGTCGCTCGCGTTGTTATCTGCCTTGTTACCAGCCCCGATTCTTAGTTTGGTTACGTTCTTATTTTTGCTGGTGTCAATACCCTGATAGACAGCGTTTTCGCGCTCTTGCGCCGTCTTCCATAAGGTCCTGATAACAATGGTAGACGTCACTGTCGTCGATCGACATCACCTCATTACCAGAAATCTTTATCATGGTCTTCTTGACTATGGCGCGACCCAGGTTCTGAACGACGGTTCGGTCCTCGTCCGTCGACGTCAGCGAAATAGTGAAAGCGAGGCGAACAGTCCCCGGCACAATGACGTCGTTAGCTCCGAGGTTGGGGAAGCGGACCAAGAGCTGCTGGTTCTGGTCGATCGTCAATGGGTTGTTCGTAATAACGACACTCTGTCTCACGCCTTTTTCCCCGAGGGGCTCCCGCAGTCTGCGGTTATGGATTGAAGTTTGCGACCGTATTGACTCGAAGACATAATTTAGTGAATCTATATTAAACCCGTATGGTTTTTGTTCTTTAATACATAATTAATTTTAAGAAAATTATAAAGATGGATGATTTTAACATGGACGACTACGATCTCACTACGGGCGACCGAGACGATTACCTCGATGGTGATGATGATGATGATAATGACGAAACACCCTTGATACAGCCTCCAGTTCCAATCCAATCACAATCTGGGGAAATAGGTGGCGCTACCAACACCATTAGTCTAAGTCAGGAATTAGTCGAGTCCGCTGTAAACGACTTCTACAACAATTTGGCAGACAAAGGTATGGTCTCATCTGTCGGCCGCGACTACTCCAAGTTCGAATTGGATCTGCGTGGTAGGTTGCGACTAAAAGCATCAAATGTCCCGATCGTCAACACGATGACCGGTAAACCCCTAGCGCTGAGCACCATTGCCGGAAACCAGGGCGGTGGTGAAATGATAAGGAACGAACTCGGATTCCCAGATTTTGAAGAGGGGTAAAACAATTATGACCTACACGCGCTGTAGAGGCCCTACAGTCTACCGACGAAACGATGGCGAAGACGGCCGCCGATATAGAAACTGTTGAGCTCAGTGAGGTCCCTCGTGTAGCCACCGACCCTATTCGCACAATGGAGCTCAGCGAAAGTGAGATAGACGAAATACTCAGGACGGTGAATGACCCACCGTTATCTCTTAGCGAACTCCGGGGACTCGATAAGGCTCTGCAAACAGTCAGGGGCGAATTGGTCCATAACCTCGCCAAACTCACTGCGCTGGATTGACATATCGCGCTAGAAGAAAGGAAAATGGGGGAAGCCCGTGGCGATAGAGAATCTGCCGAGCGAATCACCGAACGCCTGCGGTCGTTGCGGGATGAAAGAGAAGCTCGCTCGGAGGCTGCATCGGCTGGCCGTGAGGCTCTCCGCACACAAATAAGTCGGATCCGCGAAACAATCTCGAGGGTCCTGCACGAGGATACGACACTCGGTGAGCGTCTTCGCACTCTGTTCAGAGAGCAGGGTGTCACGATAGCAAGCATCCTTGTTGCTATCGGCATGACTATATCGACCATAGTTCTCGCTTTCACTGGTGGTGCGGTGCCACCACCCGCGCCAGCACCCACACCACCACCCGCGCCATCCGGCGGAGCCAAGCAGTGGGCAAAAAGACACTAAAAGCCCTCGCCAGTCTCCTGGCTAAATTAGCTGAAAAGGCGGCTGCCGCACTACCTGGACTGATCGGAAGTATCGTTTTTTACTTGCTATCTATGTTATCAAAAACGGCCGGATGGCTAGCCAAAAATACCTGGGCTCTAATAGTGGCAATCGCCGGTCTCCTACTATTCTTCGCCAGAGAGTTCCTAAAACCAAAGCGTAAATAATCCGATCGCCACGAGGGCAACGACGAGCGCTAATTTCTCCTCCTCGTGTGTTGTGCTTCCAATCTCGATTGGTGTTTCCGCTCCTGTTCCAATTTCAACATTGTTGATGATTGGATTGGGGGAACTCGATGGTGCATCCAATTTACGAATTGGGGGTACTGGGTTCGATTGTGTTGAGGGATGTGTATCCATTTTGTGTTTTGGGGGTTTTATGAAATCGGTTCCACTTAAAACTCCGCTCCCAATCATCTTGGGTGGGAGCTTGATGATACCCGTGTTCACGTTCCCGTTGCGGCCGATTTTTTGATTGGTGGTTGCGACTACGATCTGATTATTGTAACCGTCAACCGGGTCGTCTCGTAGTATCATATTGCTCGGCGCCATATAAAGACCTATTCCAAATGTCGTAGTCTACCGGGGTGCGGGCAGTCTGCAAAACGTCTTGATAATTTCGGATCGCCTTCTGGAGGTCCACCTTAGCTGAGATGGCGTCCTCGATAAGTGCAAAGAACTGTTTTTGTTTTGTGCGTCAAAGGCCGTTCCCGTACCAGTATAGCGCTGCGCGTTTGCTTCTGTGAGGCGAGGATTGCCCATACGTATATGCGAATGGATTCGTTGAGACGAATAACCCCACCCTGCGTAAATCCAGTGCTTTCATCTAACATAAATGTGGTCCAAACATTTCGCATCTGTGGAGTATCACCCAGGTCTAGGTATTCCACGTGGGCTACTTTAGTAGGTAGCCAATGACAATAACCGTCTTTACACGCAAGCCCTCCAAGCACTTCATTGCCGAACGTCATCTTATTCAATTTATAATTATATTTAGTCCATGTTGCCATTTGTCTAAATGGTGGTGGGGTAGCTCCGCGAGCACTCCACAACCCTGAGAAATATGCGGGAACTTTATCAAGATGCCCACCACTAACTAAGCCTTTAAGGTGAACTAACCCTAAACTGTTGGTTGGGGTGTATACTTTCTGTCTCCAGTCTGCGTATTTTGGTACCCCAAATTCGTTACACAATCTTTCGAACGCCTTACGGTCGTATGCGCTTGAAATGGGATCCCAGCCGTCGTCTTGAGGTAGTGGAATACCTAGTTCTTTGAGAATCCTCCTAATGGTGTAATACACGTGAAAGTTGTAGACACTTCGGAGCATGACATTCTTGGATGTCAGATGGTCTTGATGCGAAACTCCACATCCGGCCGTTGCGCACCAAACAGCGAAGTTTAGTTGGTTCTGCCAGAAGTTCATATGGGAAAAATCCCATCTTAGTATTACATCTTGACTAGTAGTCTTTGGAACTACATATTTCTCAAACGTGTTAGGAAAATTGGTGGCAAAGCCACTGTCCGGTCTAACCGTTACGGTTGGGTGTACAAGGCGGTTAACAACGTCTTTTTGCGTGTATTTACCACCGACCGCGTACTTTGCATTAGAATTAAAGCTAAATGCTTTGGTATCCATTGAAAGATATTATTATGTTTGCTACTATCACTAATGTTCAAAAAGGGAGTTGTGAACTTCAAAAATTAATAGACAACTGCTGCGGACAACGCCGGGTAGGCCTTAGATCAATCACGTTCACGGGTGGGTGGAAAAAAGTTGAAACGCTCGAGTTTTTCACATTAGAAGTCGAGGGTGTAAGCCCTGTGGCTTTCGGAAACTACCCCATAGAGGCACCAGATACCTCAGGATTTCGTAGAACTCCAGATGCTATAGTACCTCAGGGTCTTTGGAGTTTCAGAGATCTCCAAGCTTCTGTCGCGGCGAAGATTCCTGGTGTAGTCACTCCCGCAATCTCGAAAGCCACGGGGATCACGACATTGACCGTTGAGAGGTGTTTAAGGATCTCACCGGGGTTGGGCTCACTGTTAGGATTTAAAATAACATACCCTTACAACGATGACGGAGTGTTTGCTCCGGGCGAGCACGTGGGCA
Source organism: Conchocele bisecta (assembly GCA_029237695.1). Taxonomy (NCBI): domain Eukaryota; kingdom Metazoa; phylum Mollusca; class Bivalvia; order Lucinida; family Thyasiridae; genus Conchocele; species Conchocele bisecta. Next base: position 202,877,332 of record CM055265.1, on the reverse strand, counting down.
CGACCCCAGTAAACTTCGCCGTCACGAAAACTCAAATCGGGGTGCACCATGGATCGGGTGAACACATCGTACAACACGGTAGACGGCACTCCCAGCACATTACTTAAAACCGTGCCCGCCAGCGACTGTTTCTTTGGGGAGACTGTGACCTTAGACTTCCCACACCCCGAGATGAAAGTTTTGGAATCGGGACACATCCACGAGTTGAAGATTTCTATTCTTGATGATAAAGGGCGAGAGTTGAAGAACGATTACCCGATTTCGGTCGTCCTAGAAATTTCAAATTAATTAATTTTAAGAAAATTATTTAAAATTAAACGCATGTTCGTAATTTATATATATATATATATATATATATATATATTATCAACATTATTGAAATGAGTATATACAGACCAGGTAGTTCTTCCGATTGGGTGATAAATTCAAAGAATTTGGAACCGACAGAAGGGGGATTCATCCCGACAGAGGGCGACTTTTTAGCTACCCAAAAAACAAAAGCCTTGATCAATAGAACTATATCGGCGGCCACGGACGATATTCACAGGAGTCTACTATCACAACTTAGAGAATATGCCCTGGCTGTGAATACACAAAGTCGTGAAGAAACGCATAGGGAACTAAACAAACTAGGTGAAAAAATAATCAAATTTCGAAAAGAGGCCCGGTTGGGGATTGAGGGAGTCCGAACGGGTGTTGATAAAGTCCGAGAAGACCACCAGGCGGACCTTACAGAGGCTTATGATGCGTTGCGCTTAAAGGACTCTCTCATCACCGAAGCGACACTTACCAAACTAGGAAAACAAGTAACCAAATTTCGAAAAGAGGCCAGGTCGGATATTGATAAAGTCCGAGAAGACCACCAGGTGGCCCTTACGGAGGGTTATGATGCGTTGCGCTTAGAGGACTCTCTCATCAGAGAAGCGGCACTTACAGAACTAGACGGGAAAATAACCAAATTTCGAAAAGAGACCCGGTCGGGTTTTGATAAAGTCCGAGAAGACCACCAGGTGGACCTTGCGGAGGCTTATGATGCGTTGCGCTTAGAGGACTCTCTCAGCAGAGAAGCGACACTTACTGAACCAGACGGAAAAATAGCCGAATTTCTGAAAGAGACCAGGTCGGGGGTTGAGGGGGTCCGAGAAGACCAGGAGGCCATTGCGGAGGCTGAACTAGACGAAAAAATAACCGAATTTCGAAAGGAGGCCCGGTTGGGGGTTGAGGGGGTCCGAACGGGTATCGATAAAGTCCGAGAAGACCACCAGGCGGACCTTACGGAGGTTTATGGGGTGTTGCGCTCAGAGGACTCTCTCATCAGAGAAGCTGCGGTTGCTGAACTAGACGGAAAAATAACTGAATTTCAAAAAGAGGCCCGGTTGGGTGTTGAAAAAGCCCTAGAAGGCCACCGGCGACCATTACGGAGGCTTATGATTCGTTGTGCTTAGAGGACTCTCTCAGCAGAGAAGCTGCACTTACCGAACTAGACGGGAAAATAACCGAAGTTTCCGATAAACTGAAACATGATCGTAGAGCCGCGACCAAAGCTCTTGAGGAGGCCTCTTATAAGATTCGTACTGAGGCCCATACCTCTATCGAGGCGGTTGCCGGATTGTTGCAAACAATGAAAACGCAAAAACGTGTCATAACAGTTTGGGCTGAGAAGCGGGGCCGATTGGTTGAGGGGCTCTATGAATATTCGTTCGGTGCCAAAGCGAGTAATAAATGTTGGGGATACGCCATGACAGCTACAGGTACAGTTCTCTGAATGGCGGTCTGCTCGGTTAATGCTAGTGGTAAACCTGTGGGCGCGGTCACGATAAATATTGTAGTAGATGGGGAAGAACGGGGGGTTGGAGTCACTAAAATCGCTGGAGATGGTTCGCCGGTGGTTTCGTTCGCCGGTTATGATCTAATTAGACTTTCCGAAGGTAGTGTTATTAACTTTGTTACGAAAATCGCCGACCCAGAGAGTTCTTCCACTATTGTCTCATTGTTAATTGAACTTAATTTGTAAATACTAATATATTGAAAATCATGAACGAATCACCGCTTCCAATTGTCAATACCACTCCATCAACACTGTATCCAATTGTCAATACCACTCCATCAACACTATCTAATCAAAGAAAGAAGTTCAGATTTTAGGTTGAATAATATCGTCGCTATGCAGGATATTTTAGTTAGAGAATATACAAATAGAAAAAGAAACGCTAAAAAATATAGGCGCGCGGTGAACATGGCTGAAGCACCTAGCACGGCTCTGGCGAGTGTTTCTGTGTTGTTGTGGGGGGGGGGGGCGGGGAAAGCTGCAACTTATATCCACCATTATAACGTTTCCTGTAGCGGGGGGAGTTTTAATGTGGCAGTGGTCGGCCGTTTCTGGGTTGTTGTGTATGGTAATTAGGGCGTCGGGTGGAAAATAAAAAAAAAAACTCGAGAAAAATGTAGAAAAACATGATAGAATATCTGTTCTCGCCAGGTCGAAGAGAAATAGCATCGACGTTATAGTGTCCAATGAGTTGACCGATAAGAAAATATCAAATTTAGAGTTTGAATCCGTAGTGGAAGAAATGGGGAGATATGAAAAATTAAAAAATGATATTAGAATCAAAGCACGTGCCACCATGCCCAAGATTGAGAGTACTGATTGGGATAAATTTAGGGAAAAAATTGGAGATAAAGTCGGAAGAAATTAATATTTTTATTAAATAATTAATTTTATAATTTTCTTTCAATTAATTATAAAATTAATTATATTGGTGCAGTAAACAATTTATTAATTAATTTTAGGAAAATTATTAACATTTAAAAAAAAAAAAGAAACAAAAGTTTTAGGTCTCACCGAGGCCCGAACCCGCGCCAGCAAAATCCTTCTGGGTCCACCCCGCTAAGCCACTCTCATTCATTCATTCATTATTTTTCTGTTTGGCTTAGCGAGGTGTAGCTACCCGTACTGCACATCCCCATCTCTCTGCTGATCTAGGAACCAGTATCGAAAGTCTAGGCAACCTTGGAAGTGTCAGCACGGGTGCACTGAGCGCTCATTTTTATCAAGGGGCGTCCCCCAAGACAAATTATTGTTGTTAATTTTACATATATTAAGCTAAAACCGTGTTGTGCAATACTTCCGGAATATCGATAGCGGGTTGTCGCTGTAATACACACCCTCGTGTGTGTAGTATATGTTACAGTGTGTTTATTTTCCATCCCGGAAGACGTAATCGTGTAAATCTCTCTATAAAATGGACACTTAATATACGTGTAAGTTGGGACATCTAATTTGCATTTTCATAACACGTGTAATTGGAACATTGTCGTCTGCTTGGTGTTATGATTACAACATAAATTAATTAGTTCTGTTCAATAATAATTTTTCAATATCTTTGAAGCGATATCGTATAAAACGTATATTCGTAAACGAATCGTTGGGTTTTAACAATTTTATATAATACACCCTAGTTTCATATCCGATACGCATTATCCGTCTTAATGTTTGTATTTGCCTCTTGTATAGTTCGCATAATTGTCGGTATATATTGTAAATGCAACGTTTTTATCTGAGCGTAATAAATTACACTGATATTTCATGTATTCGATATCGCCTAGTGTTTTCATTTTATAGAATTTATATATAGGATCATAACCCCCGTATTCTTCGTAAACTTCTTCAACACAGGCATTAAAAGCTTTCAATTTTACATGATGTATTTATGGCACCAATATATTTTTTCAAAAGTCAATTACCAATATAATTGGGACTACAATACCACCACCAACTTTTGGTTGGAGGTGGTATCATTTTGACTCCCTCTTTTCAAAATTATTTTCTCCAAAAATTCATAAATTTGCTGTCGGGAAACAATTTTCCTCGTTAACCAATTTTTGATTTTTCGGGGGTGGTGGGGGTATTATAGAGGGTTATAAATGATATCACGGTAAGTGGTATCATTTTGACTCCCTTACTACTACTGATCTGTCTGTTTGCTGTTAAGAAATTAAGAAGACACACGCAATGGTGACAATCTGAGCGGATATTAATCCGGGGGGGGGAATTGGGTCAAAGGCAGCTGCGCGAACAATAAAACATATTGGTCCACTCAGGTCACCTACCTGACCAAATGGCCAGGGAAAAACAAATCACGGTCAATACATAGGAAATTATGTTTACCAACCATTTAAAATAAACAGATATACAGTAAAACTTCTCTAAACCGGACACCCTGGGAGGTCCCCAGGGTATCCGGCTTAGAGCGATTTCACTGTAAATCAGGTATTTGATCATTCTGAGCCATAGTTATGTGCTATGTGATCACGAAAAGACATTATCACCTGAGATAAATGAATCGGTGTGAAATGAGCAGTGAACAGTGAACAGTAAGCTGCAGTGAGCAGTTATATGCGTCATGCAAAAAAGTAAACTAAGTACGTGCGTAAACTCTTTAGACCGGACAATGTATATTTGCGTAACCGGACACCAATGCAAGCTAGGTATGTGTGCGGAATCTCTCTAGACCGGAATGTATGTGCGGAACGCCTCTAAACCGGACAGCACTGCGCGGAACCTCTCTAGACCGAACACCAATGCAAGCTAGGTATATGTGCGCAACCTCTCCAAACCGGACACGACTGCACGCTAGGTATGTGTGTGGAACCTCTCTATACAGGACACTACTGTAAGCTATGTATGTGTGTGGAACCTATCTAGACCGGACACCACTGTATGTACTGTATGTATGTGCGGAACCTCTCTGAACGGGATATCACTGTAAAGTAGGTATGTTTGCGGAACATATGTAGACGGGACACCACTGTAAGCTAAGTACATGTGTGGAACCTCACTAAACCGGACACAACTGTAAACTAGGCATGTGTGCGGAACCTCTCTAAATGGGACAGCACTGTAAACTATGTATGTTTTCGGAACCTCTGTAGACCGGACACCAATTCAAGCTTTAAAACGGACACCACTATAAACTAGGTATGTGTGCGGAACCTCTCTTAGACCGGACACCACTGTAAACTACGTGTATGTGCCGAACCTCTCTAAACCGGACAGCACTGTAAACTAGGTGTGTGTGCTGAACATCTGTAGACCGGACATCACTGCAAACTAGTTATGTGTGCGGAAACTCTTTTAGACCGGACACCACTGTAAACTACGTGTATGTGTGCAACCTCTCTAAAACTGACACCAAAGTCAACTAGGTATGTGTGCTGGACCTCTGTAGACCGGACACCACTGTAAGCTACATGGAGGTATGTGTGCGGAACCGCTCTAGACCGAACACAACTGCAAGCTATGTATATGTACTGAACCTGTCTAAACAATACATCATTGTAAAGTAGGTATGTGTGCTGAACCTCTATATACCGGACATCATTGTAAACTAGGTGTGTGTGCTGAACTTCTCTAAATCGGACACCACTGTAAACTAAGTCTGTGTGCGGAACCTCTGTATACGGGACACCACTGTAAACTAGGTATGTGTACAGAACCTCTCTAAACCGGACACCACTGTAAACTAAGTATGTGTGCGGAACCTCTGTATACGGGACACCACTGTAAACTAGGTATGTGTGCGGAAACTCTCTAAATCGGACACAACTGTAAACTAAGTATGTGTGTGGAACCTCTGTATACGGGACACCACTGTAAATTAAGTATGTGTGCGGAACCTCTGTGTACCGGACACCACTGTAAACTAGGTATGTGTGCGGAACCTCTCTAAATCGGACACCACAGTAAACTAGGTATGTGTGCGGAACCTCTGTATACGGGACACCACTGTAAACTAGGTATGTGTGCGGATTCTCTCTAAATCTGACACCACAGTAAACTAGGTATGTGTGCGGAACCTCTGTATACCGGACACCACTGCAAACTAGGTACGTGTGCGGAACCTCTCTAAATCGGACACCACTGTAAACTAAGTATGTGTGCGGAACCTCTCTAAATCGGACACCACTGTAAACTAAGTATGTGTGCGGAACCTCTGTATACCGGACACCACTGTAAACTAGGTGTGTGTACGGAACCTCTGTATAAGGGAAACCACTGTAAACTAGGTATATGTGCGGAACCTCTATATACCGGACACAACTGCAAACTAAGTATGTGTGCGGAATCTATGTATACCGGACACCACAGTAAACTAGGTATGTGTGCGGAACATCTCTAAATCGGACACCACTGCAAACTAAGTATGTATGCGGAACCTATGTATACCGGACACCACTGTAAACTAGGTATATGTGCGGAACCTCTCTAAATTGGACACCACTGTAAACTAGGTATGTGTGCGGAACCTCTGTATATACCGGACACCACTGTAAACTAGGTATGTGTGCGGAACCTCTATATACCGAACACCACTGCAAACTAAGTATGTGTGCGGAACCCATGTATACCGGACACCACTGCAAACTAAGTATGTGTGCGGAACCTCTCTAAATCGGACACCACTGTAAACTTGGTATGTGTGCGGAACCTCTGTATACCGGACACCACTGTAAACTAGGTGTGTGTGCGGAACCTCTGTATACCGGACACCACTGTATACTACATATATGTGCGGAAACCTCTCTAAATCGGACACCACTGTAAGCTAGGATTGTGTGCCGGACCTCTCTAAATCGGACACCACTGTAAACTAAGTATGTGTGCGGAACCTCTCTAAACCGGACACCACTGTAAACTAGGTATATGTGCGGAACCTCTCTAAATCGGACACCACTGTAAATTAGGTGTGTGTGCGGAACCTCTGTAAACCGGACACCACTGTATACTACATATATGTGCGGAACCTCTCTAAATCGGACACCACTGTAAGCTAGGATTGTGTGCCGGACCTCTCTAAATCGGACACCACTGTAAACTAAGTATGTGTGCGGAACCTCTCTAAATCGGACGCCACTGTAAACTATGCATAAGTGCGGAACCTCTCCAAATCGGACACCACTGTAAACTAGGTATGTGTGCGGAACCTCTCCAAATCGGACACCACTGTAAACTAGGTATGTGTGCGGAACCTCTCTAAATCAGACACCACTGTAAACTATGCATATGTGCTGAACCTCTCAAAATCGGACACCATTGTAAACTAGGTGTGTGTGCGGAACCTCTCTAAATCGGACACCACTGTAAACTAAGTATGTGTGCGGAACCTCTGTATACCGGACACCACTGTAAACTAGGTATGTGTATGCAGAACCTCTCTAAATCGGACACAACTTTAAACTATGCATATGTGCGGAACCTCTCTAAATCGGACACCACTGAAACTAGGTATGTGTGTGCGGAACCTCTCTAAATCGGACACCACTGTAAACTAGGTATGTGTGCGGAACCTCTCTAAATCGGACACCACTGCAAACTATGTACATTTGTATATGTGCGAAGCTAGGTATGTGCGCAGAACCTCTCTAAATCGGACACCACTGTAAACTATGCATATGTGCGGAACCTCTCTAAATCGGACACCATTGTAAACTATGTACATTTTATATATGTGCGACGAAGCTAGGTATGTGCGGCGGAACCTCTCTAAAATTGGACAGCAATGTGAAAGAGGTATATGTTGTGAACCTCTCTAAACCGGACACCACTGTAATCTATGTAGTGTGCGGAACCTCTCTAAATCGGACACCACTGTAAACTATGTGTGTGCGGAACCCTCTCTAAATCGGACACCACTGTAAACTAGGTACTGTGCGGAAACCTCTCTAAATCGGCCACCACTAAACTATGTATGTGCGGAACCTCTCTAAATCGGACACCATTGTAAACTATGTATGTGTGCGGACCTCTCTAAATCGGACACCAATGTAAACTATGTGTTGCGGAACCTCTCAAATCGGAACACCTGTAAACTATGTAGTGTGCGGAACCTCTCAAATTGGAACACCACTGTAAACTATGTATGTGCGGAACCTCTCTAAATCGGACACCATTGTAAAACCATGATTGTGCGGAACCTCTCTAAATTCGACACCATTGTAAACTATGTATGTGTGCGGAACCTCTCTAAATCGGACACCATTGTAAACTATGTATGTGTGCGGAACCTCTCTAAATCGGACACAACTGTAAACTATGCATATGTGCGGAACCTCTCTAAATCGGACACCATTGTAAACTTTGTACGTGTGCGGAACCTCTCTAAATCGGACACCACTGTAAACTATGTATGTGTGCGGAACCTCTCTAAATCGGACACCACTGTAAACTATGTATGTGTGCGGAACCTCTCTAAATCGGACACCACTGTAAATTATGTACATTTATATATGTGCGAAGCTAGGTATGTGCGCGGAACCTCTCTAAATTGGACAGCAATGTGAAAGAGGTATATGTTGTGAACCTCTCTAAACCGGACACCACTGTAAACTATGTATGTGTGCGGAACCTCTCTAAATCGGACACCATTGTAAACTATGTATGTGTGCGGAACCTCTCTAAATCGGACACCACAGTAAACTAGGTATGTGTGCGGAACCTCTGTATACGGGACACCACTGTAAACTAGGTATGTGTGCGGATTCTCTCTAAATCTGACACCACAGTAAACTAGGTATCTGTGCGGAACCTCTGTATACCGGACACCACTGCAAACTAGGTACGTGTGCGGAACCTCTCTAAATCGGACACCACTGTAAACTAAGTATGTGTGCGGAACCTCTCTAAATCGGACACCACTGTAAACTAAGTATGTGTGCGGAACCTCTGTATACCGGACACCACTGTAAACTAGGTGTGTGTACGGAACCTCTGTATAAGGGAAACCACTGTAAACTAGGTATATGTGCGGAACCTCTATATACCGGACACAACAGCAAACAAATAAGTATGTGTGCGGAATCTATGTATACCGGACACCACAGTAAACTAGGTATGTGTGCGGAACAATCTCTAAATCGGACACCACTGCAAACTAAGTATGTATGCGGAACTATGTATACCGGACACCACTGTAAACTAGGTATATGTGCGGAACCTCTCTAAATTGGACACCACTGTTAAACTAGGTATGTGTGCGGAACCTCTGTATATACCGGACACCACTGTAAACTAGGTATGTGTGCGGAACCTCTATATACCGAACACCACTGCAAACTAAGTATGTGTGCGGAACCCATGTATACCGGACACCACTGCAAACTAAGTATGTGTGCGGAACCTCTCTAAATCGGACACAACTGTAAACTTGGTATGTGTGCGGAACCTCTGTATACCGGACACCACTGTAAACTAGGTGTGTGTGCGGAACCTCTGTATACCGGACACCACTGTATACTACATATATGTGCGGAACCTCTCTAAATCGGACACCACTGTAAGCTAGGATTGTGTGCCGGACCTCTCTAAATCGGACACCACTGTAAACTAAGTATGTGTGCGGAACCTCTCTAAACCGGACACCACTGTAAACTAGGTATATGTGCGGAACCTCTCTAAATCGGACACCACTGTAAATTAGGTGTGTGTGCGGAACCTCTGTAAACCGGACACCACTGGATACTACATATATGTGCGGAACCTCTCTAAATCGGACACCACTGTAAGCTAGGATTGTGTGCCGGACCTCTCTAAATCGGACACCACTGTAAACTAAGTATGTGTGCGGAACCTCTCTAAATCGGACGTCACTGTAAACTATGCATAAGTGCGGGAAACCTCTCCAAATCGACACCACTGTAAACTAGGTATGTGTGCGGAACCTCTCCAAATCGGACACCACTGTAAACTAGGTACTAGTATGAGCGGAACCTCTCTAAATCGGACACCACTGTAAACTAGGTATGTGAGCGGAACCTCTCTAAATCGGACACCACTGTAAACTATGCATATGTGCTGAACCTCTCAAAATCGGACACCATTGTAAACTAGGTGTGTGCGGAACCTCTCTAAATCGGACACCACTGTAAACTAAGTATGTGTGCGGAACCTCTGTATACCGGACACCACTGTAAACTAGGTATGTGTATGCAGAACCTCCTCTCTAAATCGGACACAACTTTAAACTATGCATATGTGCGGAACCTCTCTAAATCGGACACCACTGAAACTAGGTATGTGTGTGCGGAACCTCTCTAAATCTGACACCACTGTAAACTAGGTATGTGTGCGGAACCTCTCTAAATCGGACACCACTGCAAACTATGTACATTTGTATATGTGCGAAGCTAGGTATGTGCGCGGAACCTCTCTAAATCGGACACCACTGTAAACTATGCATATGTGCGGAACCTCTCTAAATCGGACACCATTGTAAACTATGTACATTTATATATGTGCGAAGCTAGATATGTGCGCGGAACCTCTCTAAATTGGACAGCAATGTGAAAGAGGTATATGTTGTGAACCTCTCTAAACCGGACACCACTGTAATCTATGTATGTGTGCGGAACCTCTCTAAATCGGACACCACTGTAAACTATGTATGTGTGCGGAACCTCTCTAAATCGGACACCACTGTAAACTAGGTACAAGTGCGGAACCTCTCTAAATCGGCCACACTGTCAACGAATGTATGTGTGCGGAACCCTCTCTAAATCGGACACCAGTGTAAACTATGTATGGGGTGCGGAACCTCTCTAAATCGGACACCTTGTAAACTATGTATGTGTGCGGAACCTCTTCTAAAATCGGACACCACTGTAACTAAGTATGGGTGCGAACCTCTCTAAATCGCCACCCATTGTAAACTATGTAGGTGTGCGAACCTCTCAAATCGGACGGCCACTGTAAACCATGGTATATGTGCGGAACCTCTCAAAATCGACACCTTTGTAAACTATGTATGTGCGGAACCTTCTCTAAATCGCTCCATTGTAAACTATTATGTGGTCGGAACCTCTCTAATCGTACACCACCTGTAAAACTATGCTTAGGGCGAACCTCTCTAATCGACACCATTGTAAACTATGTACGTGTGCTGGAACCTCTCTAAATCGGAACACCACTGTAAAACTATGATGTGTGCGGACTCTCTAAATCGACACCACTGGTAAACGATTAAGTGTGCGGAACCTCTTCTGAAATCGGACCCACTGTAAACTAGTACATTTATATAAGTGCTAGCTAGGTATGTGCGGCGGACCTCTCTAAATTGGGACAGCAAATGGAAAGAGGTATATGTTGTGAACCTCTCTAAACCGGACTCCACTGTAAAACTATGTATGTGTGCGGAACCTCCTCTAAATCGGACTCCGTTTGTAAACTATGTATGTGTGCGGAACCTCGTCTAATTCGGAACACCATTGTAAACTATGTACATTTATATATGTGCAAGCGAGGTATGTGCGCGGAACCTCTCTAAATTGGAAGCAATGTGAAAGAGTATATGTTGTGGAACCTCTCAAACCGACACCACTGTAAACTTGGATGTGTGTCGAACCTCTCTAAATCGGACACCATGTAAACTATGTATGTGTGCGGAACTCTCTCAATCGGACACCACGGGTAAACATGCATAGTGCCGGAACTCTCTAAATCGGACACCAGTGTAAACTATGTATGTGTGCGGAACCTCTCTAACTCGGACCCCATTGTAACCATTTTAGTGTGGCGGAACCACTCTAAATCGGACACCATTGTAAGACTATAGTATGCGTGTTGCGGCACCGTCTCAACTCGACACAACTGTAAACTAGTATGTGTGCGGAACCTCTCTAAATCGGACATCAATTGTAAACTATGTATGTGTGCGGAACCTCTCTAAATCGGACACCACGTAAACTATGTATGTGTGCGGAACCTCTCTAAATCGGACACCCTTGTAAACTATGTATGTGGGCGGAACCTCTCTAAAATCGAACACCATGGAAACTATGTATGTGTGCGAACCTCTCTAAATCGGACACATTGTAAACTATGTATTGTGTGCGGATCCTCTCTAAATCGGACACCACGTAACTAAGTATGTGTGCGGAACCCTCTCTAATCGGACATCCATTGTAAACTATGTTTGTGTGCGAACCTCTCTAAATCGACACCACTGGTAAACAATGTAATAGTTGCGAACCGCTCTAAATCGGACGACCATTGTAAACTATGTATGTGTGCGTGAATCCTCTCTAATCGGACACCATTGTAAACTATGTATATGTGCGAACCTCTCTAAATCGGACACCACTGTAAACAAGCATATGTGCGGAACCTCTCCTAAATCGGACACATGGTAAACTATGTATATGTGGCCGGAACCTCTCTAAATCGGACACCACTGTAAACTATGCATCATGTGCGGAACCTCGCTAAACGACACAATTGTATACTATGTCGTGTGCGAACCTTCTAAATCGCACCACCACTGTACACGATGTATGTGTGCGGAACCTCTCTAAAATCGGGACACCTCTGTACACTATGTATGGTGCGGAACCTCTATCCTAAATCGGACACCATTGTAAACTATGGACATTTATATATGTGCGAAGCTAGGTATGTGCACGGAACCTCTCTTAAATTGACGGGAGGGCAATGTGTAAGAGTATAGTTGTGGAACCTCTCTAAACCGACACCACTGTAAACATTTATGTGTGCGGAACCTCTCTAAATCGGACACCATTGTAAACTAGGTAATGTGTCGGAAACCTCGCTAAATCGGACACCATTGTAAACTATGACATTTATCTATGTGCGAAGCTAGTATGTGCGCGGAACCTCTCTAAATTGGACAGCAATGTGAAGAGGTATATGTTGTGAACCTCTCTAAACCGGACACCACTGTAAACTATGTATGTGGTGCGGAACCACTTCTATATCGGACACCATTGGTTAACTATGTATGTGTGCGGAACCACTCTAAATCGGACCACCACTGTAAACTATGCATAGTGCGGAATCCTCTCTAAATCGGACACCAGGTAAACTATGTTTGTGTGCGGACCTCTCTAAATCGGACTCCATTGTAAACTATGATGTGTGCGGAACCTCGCTAAATCGGACACCATTGTAAACCTATGGTATGGTGGGCGGAACCTCTCTAAATCGACACCACTGTAAACTATGTATGTGTGCGCAAACCCTCTCTAAATCACATCAGTTAAACTATTAATGTGTGCGGAACCTCTCTAAATCAGACCCACAATTGTAAACTATGGTATGTGGCGGAACCTCTCTAAATCGGACACCACTGTAATACTATGTATGTGTGCGGAACCTCTCTAATCGGACACATTGTAAAACTATTATGGTGCGGAACCTCTCTAAATCGGACACCATGGTAAACTATGTAGTGTGCGGAACCTCTCTAAATCGGACCACCATTTAAACTGAGTATGTGTGCGGAACCTCTCTTAATCGGACACCACTGTAAACTATATGGGGCGGAACCTCTCTTAAATCGACACCACTGTAGAAAACTATGTATGGTGCGGAACATCTCTAAATCAACACCATTGTGAACTATGTATGTGTGCGGAACCTCTCTAAATCGGACACCACTGTAAACTAATGTATGTTTCGAACCTCTCTAAATCGGACACCATGGTAAACTGATGTAGGTGTGCGGAACCTCTCTAAATCGGAACACCATTATAAACTATGTATGGGTGCGACCTCTCTAAATCGGACCCCCACTGTAAACTATGTATGTGGTGCGGAACCTCTCTCAATCGGACACCATGTAAACTATGTATTTGTGCGGAAACCTCTCGAAATCGGACCCCATTGTAAACTATTATATGTGCGGACCTCTCAAAATCCGGACACCACTTACACTATGCATATGTGCGGAACCTCTCTAATCGACACCATGAAACTACGTACTGTGGCGGAACCTCTCTAAATCGGACACCACTGTAAACTATGTATGTTGGCGGAGCCTCGCTAAATCGACACCACTGGAAACTTATGTATGTTGCGATCCATCTCAAATCGGACACCATTGTAAACTAGTACATTTATATATGGTGCGAAGCTAGGTATGTGCATGGGGAAACCTCTCTAAATTGGACAGCAATTGAAAGAGGTATATTTTATGAATCCTCTGAAACCGGAACACCATTGTAAACAGTAAGTGTCGGAACCTCTCTATATCGGACACATTGAAAACTATGTAACATTTATATAATGTGCAAAGCAGGTATGTGCGCGGAACCACTCTAAACTTGGAACAGCAATGTGAAAGAGGTATATGTGGGAACCTCTCTAAACCGACACCCACTGTAAGCTCGTATATTGGGCGGAAAAAAAACCTCTCTAAATCGGAATACCACTGTAAACTATGTACATTGGTATAGGTCGAAGCTAGGATATGTGCGAGGAAACTCCTAAATTGGACCGCAAAGTAAAAGAGGTATATGTGGTTGACCTCCTAAAAACCGGACACCTGTGTAAACTATGGTAGGTGTGCGGAACCTCTCAAATCGACACCATTGTAACTATGTAATTGTGCCGGAACACTCTCTAAATCGGACCCCACTGTAAACGATGTATGTGTGCGAACCTCTCTAAATCGGAACACCACTGTAAACTATGTATGTTGCGGAACCTCTCTAAATCGGACACCATTGTAAACTATTACATTTATAATATGTGCGAAGCTAGGTAAGTGCCACGGAACCTCTCTAAATTGACATCAATGTAACGAGGTATATGTTGTGAACCCTCTCTAAACCGGACACCACTGTAAACTATGTATGGTGTGCGGAACCTCTGGTCCTAAATCGGACACCATTGTAACGATGTATGTGTGCGGAACCCTCTAAATCGGACACACCATTGTAAACATGTCCATTTATAGATGTGTCGAACTAGGTATGTGCGCTTACCTCTCTAAATTGGACCAGCAATGTGGAAAGAGGTATAAGGTTTTGTGCAACCTATCTAAACCACACCACGGTAAACTATGTAGTGTGCGGAACCTCTCTAAATCGGACACCATTGTAAACTATGGATGTGTGCGGAAACCTCTCTAAATCGGACACCACCTGTAACACTAGGCATATGTTGCGGAACCTACTCTAAAGCGGACACCATTGTAAAACTAGGTATAGTGTGCGGAACCTCTCTAAATCGGAACACCATTGAAACTATGTATGTGTGCGGAACCTCTCTAAATCGGACACATGTAAAACTAATGTATGTAGTGGGCGGAACCTCCTCTAAATCGACACCACTGTAAACTATTATGTGTGGCGGAACCTCTCTAAATCGGACATCATTGTTAAACTATGTATGTGTGCGGAACCTCTCCTAAATCAGACACCATTGTAACAGTATGAAGTGCAACTCTCTAAATCGGACCCCACTGTAATCTATGTATGTGTGCGAAACCTCCTAAAGCGACACCATTGTAACTATGTATGTGTGCGGAACCTCTCTAAGATCGGACACCATTGTAACGGTATGTGTGCGGAAACCTCTCTAAATCGACACATTGTAAACGACGGTATGGGTGCGGAACCGCTCTATTTCGACAACACTGTAAACATGTATTGTGCGGAACCCTCTAAATCGTACACCACTGTAAACTATGTATGGTGTGCGGAACATCTCTAAATCAAGACACCAGTGTGAACTATGTATGTGTGCGGAACCTCTCTAAATCGACACCACTGATAAACTATGTAGATGTTGCGGAACCTCTCTAAATCGGAAACCACCATTTGTAAACTATGTATGGGTGTCGGAAACCTCTCTAAATCGACACCATTATAAACTATGTATAGTGTGCGGACCTCTCTAAATCTGGACACCACTGTAATCGATGTAGGTGTCGCGTAACCTCCTAAATCGGACACCATTGTAAACTATGTATGTGTCGGAACCTCTCTAAAATCGGACACAATTGTAAACTATGTATATGTCGGAACCTCGCTAAAACGGACACCACATGTAAACTGATGATATGTGCGAACCTCCTAAATCGGACACCATTGGGTTTTAAAACTACGTAATTGCGGAACCTCTCTAATCGGACACACTGTAACTATGTATCGTGTGCGGAGCCTCTCTAAAATCGGACACCACTGTAGACTATGTATTTGGCGAACCTCTCTAAATCGTCCACCCATTGTAAACTATGTACATTTATATATGTGCGAAGCTAGGTATGTGCACGGAACCTCTCTATATTGGACAGCAATAGAAAGAGTATATGTTAGAACCTCTCTAATCCGGACACCAGGTAAACTATGTAGGTGTGCGGACCTCTCTAAATCGGACACCATTGTAAACTAATACATATTATATAGGTTCAAAGCTAGGTATGCGCGGAACCTCTCTAAATGGACAGCAAAATGTGAAAGAGGTATATTGTGGTGGAACCTCTCTAGAACGCGGACACCACTGTACGCTAGGTTATATGTGCGAAAAAAAAAGAAACCTCTCTAAATCGGATAGCCCCCACTGTAAACTATGTACATTTGTATATGTGCGAAGCTAGTATGTGCGAGGAAACTACTCTAAATTGGACAGCAATGTAAAAGAGGTATATGTGGTGGAACCTCTCTAAACCGGACAACCATTAGTAAACTATGTATTGATGTGCGGAACCTACTCTAAATTGGACCCCATTGTAAACTATGTATGGGTGCGGAACCTCTCGAAATCGGACACCATTGAAAAACTATGTAATTTTAATATATGTGCAAGCTAGGTATGGGCGCGAACCTCTCTAAATTGACAGCAATGTGAAAGAGGTATATGGTTGTGAACCTCTCTAAACCGGACACCAACTGTAAACTATTATGGTAGTGCGAACCTCTCAAAATCGACACCATTGTAAACGAGGTATGTGTGCGGAACCTCTCTAATCGGACCACCACAGTAAACCTATGTATGTGTGCGGAACCTCTCTAAATCGCACACCAATGTAAACTATGTATGTGCGCGGAAACCTCTCAAAATTAGGACAGCAATGTGAAAGAGGTATATGTTTGTGAACCTCTCTAAACCGACACCATGTAAACGATGTTATGTGTGCGACCTCTCTAAAACGAACACCATGTAAACTATTATTGTCGGAACCTCTCTAAATCGGACACCACTGTAAACGAGTGTTGCGGAACCTCTCTAAACCGGACACCACTGTAAAACTGATTATGTGTGCGGAACTCTCTAATCGACTCCATTTAAACTATGTATGTGTGCGGAACCTCCTCTAAATCGACACCACGTAAACTATGTATGTGTAGCGGAACCGCTCTAAATCGGACACCATTTAAAATATGTATGTGGCGGAACCTCCCGCTAAATCGACACCATTGTAAACAATATGTGTGCGGGGGGGGGAAACATCTCTAAATCGGAACACCATTTGAACTATTATGTGTGCGGAACCTCTCTAAATCGGACACCACTGTAAACTATTATGTGTCGGAACCTCTCTAATCGGGACACCATTGTAAACTATGTATGTGTGCAAACCTTTCTAAATCGGCACCATGGATAAATCTATGTATGGGTGCGGAACCACTCTAAATCGACACCACTGTATACTATGTATGGTGTGCGAATCCTCTCTTAAATCGGACACATTGTAAACATGTATTGTGCGGAACTCTCCTAAATCGACACCATTAGTACGACCTATGTACATATTATATAATGTGCAAAGCTAGGTATGTGCGCGGAACCTCTCTAAATTGGACAGCAATGTGAAAGAGGTATAGTGGTGAACCTCTCTAACCGGACACCACTGTAAGCTAGGTATATGTGCGGACTTCTCTAAATCGGACACCATTTGTAAAACTTTGAAAATGTGCGAACCTCTCTAAATCGGACACCACGTAAACTGAAGCATATTGTGCGGACCCTATCTATATCGGACGACCATTGTAAACTACGTATCGTGTGGCGAACCTCTCCTAAATCGGACACCACTGTAAACTATGTATGTGTGCGGAGCCCTCTAATCGACACCACGGTAAACTATGTATGTTTGCCGGAACCTCTCTAAATCGGACACCATTGTAAGACTATGAGCATTTATATATGTGCGAAGCTAGGTATGTAGGCACGGAACCTCTCTAAATTGGACAGCAATGTGCAAAGAGTATATGTTGTGAACCTCTCTAACCGGACAACCACTGTAAACTAATGTAGGTGTGCGGAACCTCTATAAATCGGACACCATTGTAACTATGTAGGTGTGCGGAACCTCTCTAAATCGGACACCATTGTAAACTATTATGGTGGTGCGGAACCTCTCTAAATCGACAACCACTGTAAACTATGCAATGTGCGAGACCTTCTCTACATCGACACCATTGTAAACTATGTATGTTGCGAACCTCGCGAACCTCGACTCCATTGTAAAACTATGTATGGTGTGCGGAACCTCTCTAAATCGGAACACCAGGTCAAACTAATGTTATGTGTGCGGAACCTCTCTAAATCGGACACAACTGTAAACTATGTATGTGGGCGGACCTCTCTAAATCGACCACCATTGTAAACTATGTATGTGTGCGGAACCTCTCTAAATCGACACCACTGTAAAAAACGATGTTGTGGGCGGAACCTCTCTAAAATCGAGGACACCATTGTAAACTATGATTTGGTGCGGAACCTCTCAAATCGGACACCATTGTAAAACTATATATGGTGCGGAACCTCTCTAAAATCGGACCACCATGAAACTATGTATGTGTGGCGAACCTCTCTAAATCGACACCACTGTATACTATGTATGTTGGCGGAACCTCTCTAAATCGGACACCAATTGTAAAACTATGTTATGTGGTGCGGTACCTCTCTAAATCGGACACCACTGTAAACATGTATATGTGGCGGAACCTCTCTAATCGGACACCATTGTAAACTATTATTGGGCGAAACCTCTCTAAATCGGACACCATGTAAACTAGTATATGTGCGGAAACCTTCTCTAATCGGACACCCGGTAAACTATTGCATATTGCGGAACCTCTCTAAATTCGGACACCATTGTAAACTATTACGTGTGCGGAACCGCTCTAAATCGACACCACTGGTAAACTATGTATGTGTGCGGAACCTCTCTAAATCGGAACACCACTGTTAAACAGGTATGTGTGCGGAACCTCTCTAAATCGGACACCATTGTAAACTATGTACATTTATCAGATGTGCGAAAGCGAGTATGTGCACAACCTCTCTAAATTGGACCAGCAATGTGAAAGAGTATAAGTGTGAACCTCTCTAAACCGGACACCACTGTAAACTATGTATGTGTGCGAACACACTCTCTAAATCGGGACACCATTGAAACTAGGTATTGTGGCGGAACCTCTCTAAATCGGACACCATTAGTAAACTATGTACATTTATATATGTGCAAGCTAGTATGTGCGCGGAACTCCTCTAAATTGGACAGCCAAATGTAAAGGAGGATAATGTTGTGGAACTCTCTAACCGGACACCAGTCTGTAAACGATGTATGTGTGCGGAACCTCTCTAAATCGGACACCATTGTAAACTAGTATGTTGCGAACCTCTCTAAATCGACACCCACTGTAAACTATCATATGTGCGAACCTCTCTACATCGGACACCATTGTAAAACTATGTATGTGTGCGGATCCTCTCTAAATCGGACACCATTGTAAACTATGTATGTTTGGAACCGTCTCTAAATCGACCCCATTGTAAACTATGTATTGTGTGCGGACCTCTCTAAAATCGGACACCCACTGGATAACTATGTATGTGTGCGGAACCTCTCAAATCGGGACATCATTGAAACTCTGTATTAGTGCGGAACCTCTCTAATCAACACCATTGTAAACTATGTATGTGGGCGGAACCTCTCGAAATCGGACCACCACTGTAACTATGTATGTGTGCGAACCTCTCAAAAACGACACCATTGTAAACTATGTATTTTGCGAACCGCTCTAAATCGACCCCATTGTAAACTATGTATGTGTGCCGGACCTCTCTAAATCGGACACCATTGTAAACTAGTATGAGTGTGCGACCACTATTAATCGGACACCACTGTAAACTAGTATGTGGCGGAACCTCTCTAAATCGTACACCACTGTAAACTAGGTATGTGTGCGGAACATCTCTAAATCAAGCGACACCATTGAGAACTATGTATTGTGCGGAACCTCTCTAAAATCGGACACCACTGTAAACATGTATGTGTGCGGAACCTCGTCTAAATCGGACACCAGTGTAAACTATGTATGTGTGCGGCACCTCTCTAAATCGACACCATTAGAAAACTATGTATGTGTTCGGACCTCTCTAAATCGTACAGCCACTGTAAACTATTATGTGTGCGGAACCTCTCTAAATTCGACACCATTGTAAACTAATGTATGTGTGCGGAACCTCTCCTAAATCGACACCATTGTAAACTATGTTACATTTACTATATGTTGCATAGCTAGTATGGTGCGCGGAACCTCTCTAAATTGACAGCAATTGTGAAAGAGTATATGTGGTGAACCTCTCTAAACCGGACCACCACTGTAAAGCCTAGGTAATGCGGAACTTCTCTAAATTCGGGACACATGTAAACTATGAATGTGTGCGGAACCTCTCTAAATCGGACCACCATTGTAAACTATGTATATGTGCGGAACCTCTCTAAATCGGACACCACTGTAAACTATGCATATGTGCGGAACCTCTCTAAATCGGACACCATTGTAAACTACGTACGTGTGCGGAACCTCTCTAAATCGGACACCACTGTAAACTATGTATGTGTGCGGAGCCTCTCTAAATCGGACACCACTGTAAACTATGTATGTTTGCGGAACCTCTCTAAATCGGACACCATTGTAAACTATGTACATTTATATATGTGCGAAGCTAGGTATGTGCACGGAACCTCTCTAAATTGGACAGCAATGTGAAAGATATAATGTTATGACCCTCTCTAAACCGGACACCACTGTAAACTATGTATGTGTGCGAACCTCTCTAAATCGACACCATTGTAAACTAGGTAGTGTCGGAACCTCTCTAAATCGGACACCATTGTAAACGATGTACATTTATATATTGCAAAGCTAGGATTGCGCGAACTCTCTAAATTGGACAGCAAGTGAAAGAGGTATATGGTGGTGAACCTCTCAGAAACCGGACACCACTGTAAGCTAGGTAAATGTGCGGAATCCCTCTAAATCGGATACACTGTAACTATGTACATTTGTATTGGGCGAAGCTAGGTATGTGCAGGAAACCTCTCTAAATTGGACAGCAATGTAATAGAGGTATATGTGTGAACCTCTAAACCGAACACCATTGTAAACTGATGATGTGTGCGGACCTCGTCTAATCGGACACCATGTAAACTATGTATGGTGGCGGAACCTCTCTAAATCGGATCACATTGTAAAACTATGTACATTTAGATATGTGCGAAGCTAGGGTATGTGCGCGGAACCTCTCTAAATTGGACGCACGGTGAAAAGGTATATGTTTGTGAACCCTCTCAAAACCGGACACCACGTAACATTGTATGTGTGCGAACCTCTCTAAATCGACACCATGGTAAACTATGTATGTGTGCGGAACCTCTCTAAATCGGACACCACGTGTAAACTATGTAGGTGCCGGAAACCTCTCTAAATCGGACACCACTGAAACTATGTATGTGCCTACACGCTCTCTACTGTACTAGTGTGGACAGCAGAGAAGGTGAAAGAGTGTATAATGTTGTGAACCTCTCTAAACCGACACCACTGTAAAACTATGTATGTGTGCGAACCTCTCTAAAGCGGGACACCATTGTAAACTATTATTGTGCGGAACCTCCTAAATCGACACCACTGAAACTAGTATGTGTGCGGAACCTCTCTATACCGGACACCACTGTAAACAATGTAGTGTGCGGAACCTCTCGAAATCGGACACCATTGTAAACTTATGTAGTGTGCGGAACCTCTCTAATTCGGACACCACTGTAAACTATGTATGTGTGCGGAACCTCTCTAAATCGGACACCATTGTAAAATATGTATGGGTGCGGAACATCTCTAAATCGACATCAATTGTACAACTATATAAGTGTGCGGAACATCTCTAAATCGACACCATTGTGAACTATGTATGTTGCGGAACCTCTCTAAATCGGACACCACTGAAACTATTGTATGTGTGCGGAACCTCTCTAAATCGACACCATTGGTAACTAGGTTTGTGTTGCGGAACCTCTCTAAATCGGACACCATTAGATACTATGTATGTGTGCGGTACCTCTCTAATCGGACCACCACTGTAACTATTATGTGTGCGGAACTTCTCTAAATCGGACACCATTGTAAACTATGTATGTGTGCGGAACCTCTCTAAATCGGACACCATTGTAAACTATGTACATTTATATCTGGGCAAAGCTAGGTATGTGCGCGGGAACTCTCTAAATGGACACAATGTGAAAGAGGATATGATGGTGAACCTCTCTAAACCGGACACCACTGTAAGCTAGGTTTATATGTGCGGAACTCTCTAAATCGGACACCATTGTAAACTATGTATGTGTGCGGAACCTCTCTAAATCGACACCATTGTAAACTATGTATATGGTGCGGAACCTCTCAAATCGTACACCATGTAAACTATGCATATGGCGGAACCTCTCTAAATCGGACACCATTGTGAATACTGACTACGGTGCGGAACTCTCTAAAGCGGACACCACTGTAAACTATGTATGTGTGCGACCCTCTAAATCGGACTCCACTGTAAACTATGTATGTTTGCGGAACCTCTCGAAATCGACACCAATGTAAACGATGTACATTTATATATGTGCGAAGGCTAGTATGTGCACGGAAGGCTCTCTAAATTGGACACAATTGGTGAAAGAAGGTATATTTTGAACCTCTCTAAAAACCGGACACCACGTAAACTATGTATGTGTGGCGGAACCTCTTCTAAATCGGACACCATTGTAAACATGTATGTGTGCGGAAACCTCTCTAAATCGGCACCATTGTAAAACTATGTACATTTAATATTGGCAAAGCTAGGTAAGTGCGCGTGAAACCTCTCAAAATGGACAGCAATGTGAAAGAGTTAATGTGGTGACCCTCTCTCAACCGGACACCACTTGTAAGACATAGGTAATCGTGCGGAACCTCTCTAATCTCGATACCACTGTAAACTATGTACATTTGTAGATGTGCCGAAGCTGTAATGTGCGAGGAAACTCTCTAAATATGGACAGCAATGTAAAAAAGATATATGTGGTGAACTCTCTAAAACCGGACACCATTGTAAACTAGTATGTTTGCGGAACTCTCTAAATCGGACACCATTGTAAACGATGTATGTGTCGAAACCTGCTCTAAAGCGGACCCAATGTAAACTAGGTACATTTTATATTGTTGCGAAGCTAGTTATGGGCGCGGAACCTCTCTAAATTAGACAGCAATGTAAAGAGGGTATATGTTGTGAACCTCTCCTAAACGGCACCACTGTAAACTATGTATGTGTGCGGAACCTCTCTAAAGCGGACACCCAAATTAGGGTTAAAAATCTATGTATGTGTGCGAACCTCTCTAAATCGGTACATCACTGTAAACTATGTATGTGTGCGGACGCTCAAAGCGACACCACTGTAAACTATGTATGTGCGCGGAACCTCTCTAAATTGGACAGCAAATGTGAAAGAGGTAGTGTTGTGAACCTCTCTAACGACAGCCCACTGTAAACCTATGTTATGTGTGCGAACCTCTCTAAATCGGACAACATTGTAAACTATGTAAGTGTGCCGGAACCTCTCTAAATCGGACACCACTGTAAAACTATGTATGTGTTCGGAACTCTCTAAACCGGAACACCACTGTAAACTATGTAATGTGTGCGGAACCTCTCTAAATCGGACACGCATTGTAAACGATGTATGTTGCGGAACCTCTAATATCGGACACCACTGTAAACTATGATGTGTGCGGAACCTCTCTAAATCGGACACCATTGTATAATATGTATGTGTGCGGAACCTCTCTAAATCGACACCATTATAAACTAGATATGATGTGCGGAACTCTCTAAATCGGACACCATTGTAACTATGTTTGGGTGCGGAACTCTCTAAATCGGACACACTGTAAACTATGTATGTGTTGCGGAACCTCGCTGAATCGGCCACCATTGTAAACTATGGATGTGTGCGGAACCTCTCTAAATCGGTACACCTCTGTAAAACTAGTATGTGTGCGGAACAAGCTCTAAATCCGGAGCACCATTGTGAACTAATTGTGTGCGGAACCTCTCTAAATCGGACACCACGTGTGAACTATGTATGTGTGCGGAACCTCTCAAACTCGGACACCACTGTAAACTATGTATGTTTTCGAACTCTCTAAATCGAACCACCACTGTACACTAGGTATGTGTGCGGAACCTCTCTGAAATCGGACACCACTGTAAACGATGTATGTGTGCGGAACTCTCTAAATCGGACACCATTGTAAACTATGTACATTTATATATGTGCGAAGCTAGGGTATGTGCCTCGGAACCTTCTCTAAATTGGACAGCAATGTTTAAAGAGGTATATGTTGTTGAACCTCTCAAAACCGACACCACTGTAAAATATGTATGTGTGCGGAACCTCTCTAAATCGGACCCATGTGTAAACTAGGTATGTGTGCGGAACCTCTCTAAATAGGACACTCATTGTAATCTATGTACAGTTATATAGGTGCGAAGCTAGTAATGGCCGCGGAACCTCTCTAATTGGACAGCAATGTGAAGGAGGTATAAGTGTTGAAACCTCTCTAAACCGACACCACGTATACTATGGTATGTTGTGCGAACCTCTCGAAATCGGACACCATTGTAAACTATGTAAGTGTGCGGAACCTCTCTAAAATCGGACACACTAGTAAACTAGGCAATATGTGCGGAACCTCTCTAAATCGGACTCCATTGTAAACTAAGTAGGTGCGGAACCTCTCTAAAACGGACAACACTGTAAACTATGCATATGTGCGGACTCTCTAAATCGGACACCATTGTAAAACTATGTATGTGGTGCGGGAAACCTCTCAAAACCGGACAACCAATGTAAACTATGTATGTGTGCGGAACCTCTCTAAATCGGACACCATTGTAAACTATGTATGTGAGTGGAACCGCTCTAAATCGGACACCCCTTAAACTATGCCATATGTTGCGGTACCTCCTAAAATCGGACACCATTGTAAACTATGTATGCTGTGCGGAACCCTCTCTAAATCGGACCACCATTGTAAACTATGTATGTGTGCGGAACCTCTCTAAATCGGACACATTGTAAACTATTTATGTGTGCGGAACTCTCTAAATCGGGACCACACTGTAAACTATGTATGTGTCCGGAACCTCTCTAAATCGGACACCATTGTAAACATGTATGTGTCGAACCTCTCTAAATCGGACACCACGGAAACTATGTATTGTGCGGAACTCGCTAATTCGGACATCCATTGTAAACTATGTATTGTCGGAACCTCTCAAATCGGACCACCATTGAAACTATGTATTGTGCGGAACCTCTCTAAATCGGACACATTGTAAACTAGGTATGTTGCGGAAACCTCTCTTTAATTGACACCACGATAAAACTAGGTATGTGTGCGGAACCTCTCTAAATCGGACACCCATTGTAAACTATGTAATGTGTGCGGAACCTCTCTAATCGACACATTGTAAACTATGTATGGTGCGGAACCTCTCTAAATCGGACACCACTGTAAACTATTAGTGTGCGGAACCTCTCGAAATCGGAACACCATTGTAAAACTATGTATGGTGGTGCGGAAGCTCTCTAATCGTACACACTGTATACTATGTATATTGTGCGGAACCCTCTCTAAATCGGCACCATGTAAACGATGTAGGTGTTGCGGAACCTCCTAAATCGTACACAATTGTAACTATGTAAGTGTGCGGAACATCTCTAAATACGGACACCACTGTAAAACTATGATTGCGCGGAACCTCTCTAAATTGGACCACAATGTGGAAAGAGGTATTATGTTGTAACTCCTCTAAACCGACACCACTGTAAACTAATGTAGTGTTGCGGAACCTCTCTAAAAATTCCCGGGGGGGGGGGAAAAAACACCATTGTAAACTATGTATGTGTGCGGAACCGCCTAAATCGGACACCCATTGTAAACTATTAAATATGTGCGAAGCTATGTGTGTGCGCGGACCTCTCTAAATTGGACAGCATTGTAAAGAGTATATGTGGTGAACCTCTCTAAACCGAACCACCACTGGAAGCTAGTAATATGTTGCGGACCTCTCTAAATCGGATACCACTAAACAATGTACATTTGTATATGTGCGAAGCTAGGTATGTGCGAGGAAACTCTCTAAATTGGACAGCAATGTAAAAGAGGTATATGTGGTGAACCTCTCTAAACCGGACAGCATTGTAAACTATGTATGTGTGCGGAACCTCTCTAAATCGGACACCATTGTAAACTATGTATTTGTGCGGAACCTCTCTAAATCGGACACCATTGTAAACTAGGTATATGTGCGGAACCTCTCTAAATCGGACACCACTGTAAACTATGCATATGTGCGGAACCTCTCTAAATCGGACACCACGGTAAACTATGCATATGTGCGGAACCTCTCTAAATTGGACACCATTGTAAACTATGTACATTTATATATGTGCGAAGCTAGGTATGTGCGCGGAACCTCTCTAAATTGGACAGCAATGTGAAAGAGGTATATGTTGTGAACCTCTCTAAACCGGACACCACTGTAAACTATGTATGTGTGCGGAACCTCTCTAAATCGGACACCATTGTAAACTATGTATGTGTGCGGAACCTCTCTAAATCGGACACCACTGTAAACTATGTATGTGCGCGGAACCTCTCTAAATTGGACAGCAATGTGAAAGAGGTATATGTTGTGAACCTCTCTAAACCGGACACCACTGTAAACTATGTATGTGTGCGGAACCTCTCTAAATCGGACACCATTGTAAATTATGTATGTGTGCGGAACCTCTCTAAATCGGACACCACTGTAAACTATGTATGTGTGCGGAACCTCTCTAAATCGGACACCATTGTAAAATATGTATGTGTGCGGAACCTCTCTAAATCGGACACCATTGTAAACTATATATGTGTGCGGAACCTCTCTAAATCGGACACCATTGTAAACTATGTATGTGTGCGGAACCTCTCTAAATCGGACACCACTGTAAACTATGTATGTGTGCGGAACCTCTCTAAATCGGACACCATTGTAAACTATGTATGTGTGCGGAACCTCTCTAAATCGTACACCACTGTAAACTATGTATGTGTGCGGAACATCTCTAAATCGGACAGCATTGTAAACTATGTATGTGTGCGGAACCTCTCTAAATCGGACACCACTGTAAACTATGTATGTGTGCGGAACCTCTCTAAATCGGACACCACTATAAACTATGTATGTGTTCGGAACCTCTCTAAATCGGACACCACTGTAAACTATGTATGTGTGCGGAACCTCTCTAAATCGGACACCACTGTAAACTATGTATGTGTGCGGAACCTCTCTAAATCGGACACCACTGTAAACTATGTATGTGTGCGGAACCTCTCTAAATCGGACACCATTGTAAACTATGTATGTGTGCGGAACCTCCCTAAATCGGACACCATTGTAAACTATGTATATGTGCGAAGCTATGTGTGTGCGCGGAACCTCTCTAAATTGGACAGCAATGTGAAAGAGGTATATGTGGTGAACCTCTCTAAACCGGACACCACTGTAAACTAGGTATATGTGCGCAACCTCTCTAAATCGGATACCACTGTAAACTATGTACATTTGTATATGTGCGAAGCTAGGTATGTGCGCGGAAACTCTCTAAATTGGACAGCAATGTGAAAGAGGTATATGTGGTGAACCTCTCTAAACCGGACACCATTGTAAACTATGTATGTGTGCGGAACCTCTCTAAATCGGACACCATTGTAAACTATGTATGTGTGCGGAACCTCTCTAAATCGGACACCATTGTAAACTAGGTATATGTGCGGAACCTCTCTAAATCGGACACCATTGTAAACTATGCATATGTGCGGAACCTCTCTAAATCGGACACCACTGTAAACTATGCATAAGTGCGGAACCTCTCTAAATCGGACACCATTGTAAACTATGTACATTTATATATGTGCGAAGCTAGGTATGTGCGCGGAACCTCTCTAAATTGGACAGCAATGTGAAAGAGGTATATGTTGTGAACCTCTCTAAACCGGACACCACTGTAAACTATGTATGTGTGCGGAACCTCTCTAAATCGGACACCATTGTAAACTATGTATGTGTGCGGAACCTCTCTAAATCGGACACCACTGTAAACTATGTATGTGTGCGGAACCTCTCTAAATCGGAACACCATGTAAACTATGTATGTGTGCGGAACCTCTCTAAATCGGACACAACTGTAAACTAGTATGTGTGCGGAACCTCTCTAAATCGGACACCATTGTAAACTATGTATGTGTGCGGAACCTCTCTAAATCGGACACCACTGTAAACTATGTATGTGTGCGGAACCTCTCTAAATCGGACACCATTGTAAACTATGTATGTGTGCGGAACCTCTCTAAATCGGACACCACTGTAAACTATGTATGTGTGCGGAACCTCTCTAAATCGACACCACTGTAAACAATGTATGTGTGCGGAACCTCTCTAAATCGGACACCACTGTAAACTATGTATGTGTGCGGAACCTCTCTAAATCGGACACCACTGTAAACTATGTATGTGTGCGGAACCTCTCTAAATCGGACACCATTGTAAACTATGTATGTGTGCGGAACCTCTCTAAATCGGACACCATTGTAAACTATGTATGTGTGCGGAACCTCTCTAAATCGGACACCACTGTAAACTATGTATGTGCGCGGAACCTCTCTAAATTGGACAGCAATGTGAAAGAGGTATATGTTGTGAACCTCTCTAAATCGGACACCACTGTAAACTATGTATGTGTGCGGAACCTCTCTAAATCGGACACCATTGTAAACTATGTATGTGTGCGGAACCTCTCTAAATCGGACACCATTGTAAATTATGTATATGTGCGAAGCTATGTGTGTGCGCGGAACCTCTCTAAATTGGACAGCAATGTGAAAGAGGTATATGTGGTGAACCTCTCTAAACCGGACACCACTGTAAGCTAGGTATATGTGCGGAACCTCTCTAAATCGGATACCACTGTAAACTATGTACATTTGTATATGTGCGAAGCTAGGTATGTGCGCGGAAACTCTCTAAATTGGACAGCAATGTGAAAGAGGTATATGTGGTGAACCTCTCTAAACCGGACACCATTGTAAACTATGTATGTGTGCGGAACCTCTCTAAATCGGACACCATTGTAAACTATGTATGTGTGCGGAACCTCTCTAAATCGGACACCATTGTAAACTATGTATGTGTGCGGAACCTCTCTAAATCGGACACCATTGTAAACTAGGTATATGTGCGGAACCTCTCTAAATCGGACACCACTGTAAACTATGCATATGTGCGGAACCTCTCTAAATCGGACACCACTGTAAACTATGCATATGTGCGGAACCTCTCTAAATCTGACACCATTGTAAACTATGTATGTGTGCGGAACCTCTCTAAATCGGACACAATTGTAAACTATGTATGTGTGCGGAACCTCTCTAAATCGGACACCACTGTAAATAACTATGTATGTGCGGGAACCTCTCTAAATTGGACAGCAATGTGAAAGAGGTATATGTTGTGAACCTCTCTAAACCGGACACCACTGTAAACTATGTATGTGTGCGGAACCTCTCTAAATCGGACACCATTGTAAACTATGTATGTGTGCGGAACCTCTCTAAATCGGACACCACTGTAAACTATGTATGTGTGCGGAACCTCTCTAAATCGGACACCACTGTAAACTATGTATGTGCGCGGAACCTCTCTAAATTGGACAGCAATGTGAAAGAGGTATATGTTGTGAACCTCTCTAAACCGGACACCACTGTAAACTATGTATGTGTGCGGAACCTCTCTAAATCGGACACCATTGTAAACTATGTATGTGTGCGGAACCTCTCTAAATCGGACACCACTGTAAACTATGTATGTGTGCGGAACCTCTCTAAATCGGACACCATTGTAAACTATGTATGTGTTCGGAACCTCTCTAAATCGGACACCATTGTAAACTATGTATGTGTGCGGAACCTCTCTAAATCGGACACCATTGTAAACTATGTATGTGTGCGGAACCTCTCTAAATCGGACACCACTGTAAACTATGTATGTGTGCGGAACCTCTCTAAATCGGACACCATTGTAAACTATGTATGTGTGCGGAACCTCTCTAAATCGGACACCACTGTAAACTATGTATGTGTGCGGAACCTCTCTAAATCTGACACCATTGTAAACTATGTATGTGTGCGGAACCTCTCTAAATCGGACACCACTGTAAACTATGTATGTGTGCGGAACCTCTCTAAATCGGTCACCACTGTAAACTATGTATGTGTGCGGAACCTCTCTAAATCGGACACCACTGTAAACTATGTATGTGTGCGGAACCTCTCTAAATCGGACACCACTGTAAACTATGTATGTGTGCGGAACCTCTCTAAATCGGACACCATTGTAAACTATGTATGTGTGCGGAACCTCTCTAAATCGGACACAATTGTAAACTATGTATGTGTGCGGAACCTCTCTAAATCGGACACCACTGTAAACTATGTATGTGCGCGGAACCTCTCTAAATTGGACAGCAATGTGAAAGAGTTATATGTTGTGAACCTCTCTAAATCGGACACCACTGTAAACTATGTATGTGTGCGGAACCTCTCTAAATCGGACACCATTGTAAACTATGTATGTGTGCGGAACCTCTCTAAATCGGACACCATTGTAAACTATGTATATGTGCGAAGCTATGTGTGTGCGCGGAACCTCTCTAAATTGGACAGCAATGTGAAAGAGGTATATGTGGTGAACCTCTCTAAACCGGACACCACTGTAAACTAGGTATATGTGCGGAACCTCTCTAAATCGGATACCACTGTAAACTATGTACATTTGTATATGTGCGAAGCTAGGTATGTACGCGGAAACTCTCTAAATTGGACAGCAATGTGAAAGAGGTATATGTGGTGAACCTCTCTAAACCGGACACCATTGTAAACTAGGTATGTGTGCGGAACCTCCCTAAATCGAACACTACTGTAAACTATGCATATTTGCGGAACCTCTCTAAATCGGACACCATTGTAAACTAGGTATGTGTGCGGAACCTCTCTAAATCGGACACCATTGTAAACTAGGTATGTGTGCGGAACCTCTCTAAATCGGACACCACTGTAAACAATGTATGTGTGCGGAACCTCTCTAAATCGGACACCACTGTAAACTATGTATGTGTGCGGAACCTCTCTAAATCGGACACCACTGTAAACTATGTAGTGTGCGGAACCTCTCTAAATCGGACACCATTGTAAAACTATGTATGTGTGCGGAACCTCTCTAAATCGGACACCATTGTAAACTATGTATGTGTGCGGAACCTCTCTAAATCGGACACCACTGTAAACTATGTATGTGCGCGGAACCTCTCTAAATTGGACAGCAATGTGAAAGAGGTATATGTTGTGAACCTCTCTAAATCGGACACCACTGTAAACTATGTATGTGTGCGGAACCTCTCTAAATCGGACACCATTGTAAACTATGTATGTGTGCGGAACCTCTCTAAATCGGACACCATTGTAAATTATGTATATGTGCGAAGCTATGTGTGTGCGCGGAACCTCTCTAAATTGGACAGCAATGTGAAAGAGGTATATGTGGTGAACCTCTCTAAACCGGACACCACTGTAAACTAGGCATATGTGCGGAACCCCTCTAAACAGAAACCTGTGTAAAGAGGTATATTTGCGGAACCTCTCTAAACCGGACACAATATGACGAATCTTACTTTTATTTCGAATAAGTAGGTCAATGCCAGGGTGAATGACGCAGGGTGGTTAGGTATCAATGAAAGCACGTTTTGCGAACTTCTGACTAACGTAACAGTACATATAAGACCGTTCGTCCAAATTGATGACACAAAGGTTAATGTCCCCACGATCAAGGTCACCCGTAGGACACTGGATGGAGTTATTGATGAAATTCGGTAATGATCCGACTAACAGATGAAGTGTCCAAAATGTAATTTCGTTATAATTATGTAGTATTTGCTGGGACAACATACGCATGCTAAATATGATGCAGAAAAGGAATGTGTAGCGGGATGAATAGAGGTCCTCAGAATAGAACATCTCCATTGGCTACTTTTGACAATACAATATGGTATTCAGAGAAGACATAACACTAATACAATGATATATGTCTTTATTAATAACACTGTACATGTAGGTTTTTGTTAGTTGGGGTTTAACGGCCTATCAACAGCTAAAGTCATTTAAGGCCGGGTCAATGGGTTTAGTACTAAATCACATATATTACCTGTACAAGTACATGTACATTTCCAAGTACATGTACATTTCAAAGTACATGTACAAATGGGGGGAAAATCCCAAAATCAGTACTGAATATTTACAATAACAAAACTATATAGTCAGCCCTGAAATCAGAATAATCCTGATCTGATGCCAGGTCCTCGCCACACCAGAATCACTTGGCCCCTCCCAAAAGTAGTAGGATCAGTAATAATACTTTTATAATGGACAATAAACCAATTCAACTCCCAGGTAACAAAAGAGCCAAAGATAAAAACGTACCTGAGGGCCAAACCAGGCAAATCGTGATTCCTATAAGGAGGAACCCCTACCGTTAATTTACGCCGTCTCGTTCGTCCGACCACCACCCACTATACATGTAGGTAATCATGTAACATGAACTACATGTATAAATACAATTCTGTATGTGCTAATCTGGACTAGGGTACATTATTACTCAAGCTTCATAGAATCGTGATATTTGAATTAAATTAACACATCGGCTAAACGCCAAGTGAACATGCTACCACTGATTGGTAAATGCCGTTAAACTACCCGTTAACAGAGCAGAGCATGTTATACCGGGTATATGTGTTCTAACTCCGCATTATACCTGTACGAAAGGCAGTGAAAATCCAAAAATCAGAACGTAGTATTTGTCACAAGTCTGGACATTAGTTTGTTTGTTGGTGTGTATGTTTGTTTGTTTGTTGGGGTTTAACGGCCTATCAACAGGTAAGGTCATTTAAGGCCGGGTTAATGTGTTTAGTACTAAATCCCTTATATTACCTGTACAAGTATATGTACATGTTCAAGTACATGTACAAAAGGGTGGAAATTCCCAAAATCAGAACTGACTGAATATTTACAATAACAAAATTATTTATTATATACCTACCCATGAAATACATAGTTATACGATGTAAATAAAAGTTATATGTTCTCATCGATGAAATAAACAAGTTCTGGTGAAAATACGACTACTTCCGCTATATATATTCATAACGCGCATCTGCAGTGCCGAACAGCAAATAGGCTGCAAATACACATTCATTACCGTATACAGTCTAAATAACTGCTAATTTCCATGGAGCTGTATATAATAAATAGAATGTTCATATTTTTGCAACAAATATGACATATATGTTCATCTCGTGGTGTGAAATGTCCATATTTCACACCACTCGATGAACATATATGTCATATTCGTTGTAAGAGTATGAATATCCTCTATATATTCAGCCCTGAAATCAGAATAATCCTGATCTGATGCCAGGCCCTCGCCCCACCAGAATCACTTGGCCCCTCCCAAAAGCAGTAGGATCAGTAATACTCTTACTACTTTGTATAATGGGCAATAACCCAATTCAACTCCCAGGTAACAAAAGAGCCAAAGATAAAAACGTACCTGAGGGCCAAACCAGGCAAATCGTGATTCCTATAAGGAGGAACCCATACCGTTAATGTACGCCGTCTCATTCGCCCGACCACCACCCACTCATGTAGTTCTAGTCACAAGGTCACCGTTGCATACTAGGTCATGGTTACATAACACATAATTTTGTCACAATAGGAAAGTTAAATCATAAACGTAGTTAAGAGTAGCATTGTCATTGTTAAATGTTACACAATAGCAAAGTGAATTGGTACATGAAGTTGTCGTCACAACGTCATTGTTACATAATGCACAATATTGTCACGAGAGCAAAGGGAAATACTACGTGTAGTTGTGATCACAATGTCATTGTTACATAATGCACAATAATCATTGTTACATAATGCACAATATTGTCACGAGAGCAAAGGGAAATACTACGTGTAGTTGTGATCACAATGTCATTGTTACATAATACACAATATTGTCACGAGAGCTAAGGGAAATACTACATGTAGTTGTGATCACAATGTCATTGTTAAATAATACACAATATTGTCACGAGAGCTAAGGGAAATATTACATGTAGTTGTAATCACAATATCATTGTTACATAATACACAATATTGTCACGAGAGCTAAGGGAAATACTACATGTAGTTGTAATCACAATATCATTGTTACATAATACACAACATTGTCACGATAGTTAAGGGAAATACTACATGTAGTTGTAATCACAATATCATTGTTACATAATACACAATATTGTCACGAGAGCTAAGGGAAATATTACATGTAGTTGTAATCACAACGTCATTGTTACATAATACACAATATTTTCACAAGAACAGAGGGTAATAATACATGTAGTTTTTGTCACAATATCATGTTTACATAATACAATATATTACAGCGCTGTATTTTGCGGATGTGAAAAATACCCCACGTTATTGCAAGTTCGTTGCAACTATTTATGCAAGTTGTATCGGGGTTAAAATGCCAGACAGTGTATATATATATATCATGCTGTGTTTACAAATTGCACCAGTCCACATGAGAGACATTTCTGGTGTTCTGGATAGTCACAATATACCCTCAGGTTACACACCATAGAGACGATTACGTCTGCACACGACCATTCGCACGTCATAGACGTATTTCATGTCATTTCTATTCAATTGATTTGATTGTATTGATGTATTGGTGTTTAACGGCCTATGAACAGCTAATCCCAAATCAGAATGGAATATTTACATCTAAAATTACTGTCTGTTCCACATTTTGCTGCCGAAATACTTTTGGCTAGTAAACACATTTAAAACATATTTAAACGCAAGTATTTTTTCATCAATAAAAAAGTCACCCTCCCCGTTTTGTTTGTTTGATGAAATGTCATCAAATATTTATTTTATAGCGAACAAACTATTTTACTATCGGAATTTAACTTGGGGGAAAAAGGTGTAATCGCTGGCGGAAGAGTAAAAAAAATATAAAAAAATTGGAAATTGACCCCGAAACCTGGCAAGATAGTTATATTTTGAAAATCTGTCCACAAATAAAACAATGTTTTAAAAAAATATATTTTTAGCACCCAAGTTAAATTAGCATAGGAAAATAGTTTGTTCGCAATAAAATTAATATTTGACAGAATTTCAAAAAATACAAAAACTTGGGGATGGTGACTTTTTTTGTTATTGATGAAAAAGTACATATTAAATAATAAATTTGAATGTGCTAGTTAATGGCCAAAAGATCATCTGCAGCAACACGTGGAACAGACAGTAGATGGACGGTAAATCACACAAATGCTCCCCGATTGAAATTCAAAGTCCCTGTTTCTGTGTATTGGTGTAGTATGCTTATTAATCACAACAAATGGTGATAAATGTGTATTTGAAGTTTCACATCATAATCTCAATTGGAAACAGAGATAAATTCTAGAAAGGTTTAACGCAAGGTTTTGTTTATTAGTCACATTAAATATTTGGATACTAATTTGAAAAACTTTAACGCAATTCATTTGATCTTGGGCTCCTGGGCAGCATGGGTAGGGTATACAATGAATATATGGATGGTGATCAATGTGTATATGAAGTTTCAAGTTGATATCCCAAGCAGTCACAGAGATATAGCAATTTGAAAAACTTTAACGTAAAACTTTAACAAAAAGTTTATAGTCATTTGGTCTTGACATTGGGCTCCTGGGCAGCATGGGTATGTTAAAAAGGTTATATATTTATATCGGCATAAAAACACCAAGGTGCACATCTTCAATATGTGTAGAAAACGTGTGTAATAGTTTCAGATGGAATGACGTAACGGTTTCAGAGGAGTTGTGTAAACAAACTCCGTACCCTATATAGAAGTGTATAGCAAATTGTAGAAAACATTGCGAAGTTAAAAAGGATATATTTGTGTTAAAAATATATTTTCGGCATAAAAACACCAATGTGCACATCTTCAATATTTGTAGAAGAAGTGTGTATAGTTTCAGATCGATTGACTGAACGGTTTCAGTATTTGTGTACACAAACTATACAGTTTATCTGTCCCCTGCCCGCCCGCCCGCCCGCCCGCCCTACAGTAAAACATAATACGTATTGTTCTTTTTTAAACAGTCGTATACACATTCGAACAGTTGGCAGCTGAGCGGAAGGCTACATCCGTGGTAACATATTACCACAAATACACTCCAAAATCATAGCCTCAACGTCTACATGAATAGACAAATATAGTAATGGTTAAATGGTGAATGTACAATATCAGAAGAAAATTATGTATATGAAAACATATGTTTCATGGCATCCTTTAGGGCCCCTACAGGTGATTTGAGTTTGTTTGTTTATTGGTGTTTAACGGCCTATCAACAGGTAAGGTCATGTAAGGCCGGAAAAACGGGTCCGATTCCGTTTCAAGCTGCTGCATTGGCGAGGGGGGGTGGGGGGTGGATCCCAAAATCAGAACAGAATAAATATATTCAGCCCTGAAATTAGAGTAGCCCGACCTGGTGCCAGGTCCATACCACACCAAAGTCACTTGGCCCCTTCCCTTAAAATAAGATTACGAGTATTCGTAATACTCACATAAGGTGTATAACCAGATTCAACTGTCACATACAAAATGCCAAAGATGTATGCGAGAGCCAAACCGGGTCTTCAGTCGAAATTCCGATAAGGATCAACCCTGATCGTTCAATTACCCATCGCATACTCCCACCTACCACCCACTTGAGAAACTATTACACAAGTTTCCACAAATTAAACGGACGGACAGTCAGAGAGAGTGACAGACAGGTCGAAAGCTATAAGGCACCGCCAAATCTCGACGGGGCAGTAATGACGCCACATTGAAAACTTTGGAAGGGTTTCACCTAAGGACAATGTCAGCAAAGTTTAGAGAATATAGGCCATTAATTTGTGAGGATATGTTAAAAATAATACGGACGATGGTGGATGGAACACAATTAGTAGTAACAATTGCTGACCTGTAGCCTATTTCACCAACATTGCAAAGTATACTTTTCTAGCAAAGCATACTTTGATGGAGTAATCATTTATGTTTCCTGAAATGCATTATGTCATATAGAACTAACGACTGCATATATTTGATGATTAAAAGTATGCAGAATTATTATATTGAATGTATTACATTATCACAGCCAGAATGGCTGTGATAATGTAATAAATTCACTATAATCAAAATTAATAAATTTATTCTAAAATTGAAAATTTCTCCCTCAAAGTATACTTTGCTAGAAAGGTATGCTTTGCAATGTTGGTGAAATAGGCTACTGAGCTTTGCACAGGTGAGCTGAAAAGTGGCGTTACCTGCGTAAATGAAATGTATATTCCAAAGGCTTCAGCAAGCGCATACTGGCACATGAAAACTCCACAATCAAATGCATTTTCCTGCTTAGGTAAATCCTGTAAAGAAAACAATTGTATCTGATGTATATA
This sequence comes from Conchocele bisecta, assembly GCA_029237695.1. Lineage (NCBI taxonomy): Eukaryota > Metazoa > Mollusca > Bivalvia > Lucinida > Thyasiridae > Conchocele > Conchocele bisecta. The sequence continues at coordinate 202,839,586 of CM055265.1, read as the reverse complement.
CCGCTAAAAGCAGTAACATGAAAAAGTTAGTCATTTGACCTTTACCTGCAGTAGAGTGGGCTATAAAATTCAAATACTTTTACAAGTACAAGTGAACTAGATGGCCGCGGACCACACGTTGCCCCGGCCCAGGCATTTGATAGTAGTAAAAAATATTATGCAAAAAACGCTTTAACCCGTACACATACGATTGATTATTGAAAATAAATTGCACATAAATTCGAAACAAGAGTGCCGTAAGTCACAAAATACGCCCGTCGAACATGGGCCAGACAGCGAAGATGCAAAAATGTGAAGCTGTCAGCAAGGCAAGAAACATTAATGACAATTTTAAAATCTATATCATTATTTCTTCCTCTGGTTCTGATAAACAGGTAGACTAATATAGGTAGGGATGTGTAAAGTAGAAATTATATAGAAATGGATATAAAAAGGTAGGAAAAATGGCTAAGTTAAAAAAGTGATATTTTTGTTAAAATATATAATTGTCTGCATAAAAATACCAAAGTGCACATCTTAAATATGTATAGAAGACGTGTGTATAGTTTCAGTTCGATTGACTGAACGATTTGAGAGGAGTTGTGTACACAAACTATGTAGTTTTACTGTCTGCTGCGCGCCATGAGGTAAAACATAATAAGTGTCGTATGAAAACTTTAATTTAAAAGTAATTTGACCTTGAAATTTGGCACAGAGGCGGCACCCATGATAAAACACCCATGTGAAGTTTAAAGTTAATCAGTGAAGAGGTTGCAGAAATATACGTAAAAACATGTACAAATATTTACAAATTTTCATAAAATCTTTATGGTAAAACTTCCTTTAAAAGTAATATGACATTGGACACAGTTTAAAGTGATGTCCGGGTTAGTGGGGTTCCCTACATACACATAGTTTACAGTGGTGTCCGGTTTAGAGAGGTTACGCAAATATACATTGTCCGGTCTAAATAGTTTAAGCACGTACTTAGTTTACATTATTGCCAGACGTATATAACTGCTCACTGCCGCTTACTGCTAGCAGTGAGACACATCTCATCGCCCACTGCTGCTTACTGCTAGCAGTGAAACACACCTCACTGCTCACTGTCGCTTATCTCACTGCTACTTACTGCTCACTGCTCACTGCTCACTTCACACCGATGATAAATGACCAAGAAACTCATCAAATATAAGATCACATGTGCTTTCTTGATGTCCGGGTTAGAGAGGTTTAACTGCACATATTTAGTTATAAAAGAGGCAGCCCGATTAGCGCAATCTGTAACGAGCGTGCTTCTCACCAATGCGGCCCGGGTTCGATCCTCGGCCGGCGCAGTATGTGAGGTGGTATGGTGGTCACCAGATCGGACAAGTGGGTTTCCTTTGGGTACTCCGGTTTCCTCCCACATTAATGACCGCCCTTACGCCTTCATCCGTGCCAACGAAAGCATGTGTATAAGTGTTGTCGCGCTTGTTTGTAATCGTTGTAAAATAAATAGTTTAAATTGTTTTTCTTTTTTTAAAGAGGCAGGCGAACGTGCATAAGTTGCATAGTGTTTTCAACAGACGGTATTGAAACGAAATCTAGAGCTAGTCGCGTACGGTTCCCCGATAAAATAAAGACCCCAAGAAAATGATAACATAGACACTAAATATCACGAATGCCAGAACGCAAACGCCAAAAGGTGCCATGAACAAATAATGGTCGCAGAAATGAAAACGATATGTGACGAAAATGTACAGATCAACAGAAACGGTACACAATATTATTACATGAACCAATGAAATGTCCAATATCAGGTCACATGATTGTGATTATATTCACCTGAATATCAGTCTCGGACTCGTCTCGATGCGCGAGACGAGTCCGAGAATGATATTCGAAATGTGTATTCACCTTTAGGTGAATATCACATTTCGAATAACACTCTCGGACTCTTCTCGCGCAACGAGATGAGTCCGAGACTGTTATTCAGTTGTAGCAGCATATGTATATTGTCATATTATATAGATGTATCATAAATTGCAATATACGCAGGAACATGTTTATTTGCACAATACATTAATTCCTATGATGACAATACATGCGTTCTATGATGAATGAGTAGTTTATTCAAATAAAGATTAACGCTTTAAGCCACATGGCACCTGAAGCAATACACATGAAACAACATACAGTATGGATGACAAAGACAACAGCCGGTGTATCAACCGTAACTTTAAAAATCCAGTAGCCGATTTCACCAACATTGCAAAGTATACTTATCTAGCAAAGTATAATTTAAGGAGAAATTTTCAATTTAAAGGTACATGCCCACTCAGTAGACACAAACTGTTCTTTATAGGAATTAAATAAGTGTATAATTGTGTCACTATTCCACCAGTTCTATAAATTACGAGTGCCCGCTATACAGATATAATCATTTATAAATATTTATTTTAATGATAGTGACGCGCGGTGGTATAGGGCTATTTTCATATGCAAATGAGGCCTAATATTTTTTAATTATTTGTAGTAATTAAATGCGTCACCTGAACAAATAATACTTTCGACAGATTATAAAGTAGGATCATTGCACATCGTTCCCACGAGTTAGCTATATAGTAGTATATAGGGAGTCAAAATGATACCACCTAACGGTGGTATCATTTCTCCTCCCTATATACTACTCCACCACCCCCCGAAAAATCAAAAATTGGTTAACGAGGAAATTGTCTCCCACCAACCACGAAATATTCAAAATTGGTGTCATAAATACATCATGTTTTTTTCACGTCCAATTGAACATATAAATTTAATAGGTTATAATAAAATATTATAACAAAATGGATAATAAAATACACAACGAATTGGACGTTTATAATGATTTGGATGAAGGATTTTACGCTGTTGTTTCTACAGTATTAAAAACGGTAAAATGACAATTACTATGTGATATCGAATACATGAAATATCAGCGTAATTTATTACGCTGCGATAAAAACGTTGCATTTACAATATTAAACCGGCAATTATGTCGCCGATAAGTATCAAATTTATATAATGAAGCGACTAAATAGGATCGGAGAAACACTACCGAAACATTATCAAACTAATTTTATAAAACAGTTTAAAATCAAAGATTCGTTTACGGATATGCGTTTCTACAATATCGCTTTTAACGAAGAAATTGGTAAAAATTATTAGAAGAAATTGAAAATTATGAACAGAACTAATTTATGTTATAATCACACCAAGCAGACGACAATGTTCCAATTACACGTGTTATGAACATGTAAATTAGGTGTCCATTTTATAGAGAGATTACACGATTACGTCTTCCAGGATGAAACATAAACACACTGTAATAGTGGTATCATTTTGAATCCCTCTATACTACTGTAATATATACTATAAATTTTTTTAATAACTGTGTTGAAGAACTTTACGAAGAATACGGGGGTTATAGTCCTATATATAAATTCTATAAAATGAGACACTAGGCGATATCGAATACATGAAATATCAGCGTAATTTATTACGCTCCGATAAAAACGTTGCATTTACAATATTATACCGGCAATTATGTCAACCATACAAGAGGCAAATACAAACATTAAGACGGATAATGCGTATCGGATATGAAACTAAGGTGTATTATATAAAATTGTTAAAACCCAACGATTCGTTTACGAATATACATTTCTACGATATCGCTTATAAAGATATTAATAATTTGTAAAAATTAAAAAAAAAAATAGCAAAAGCCTCCACTCGTGCACAACACCCCCAGCGACTGGGCAGATTTCTAGCCGGCACCCAGCCACTGGGGTGTTGGGACCTTTCTTAAGCCCACGCATCTGTTGGCTCAGTCTGGGTCGCCTTGAACCCCATTGCCAATTCCTCTATTAAGAGAAACCAGCGAAGTAAGACGAGCCTATGTGTGAATTTGGTTTCCGAAATTGCAAAGCTCTTAGGCAGAAATCTTTTAGGCCGGCACCTTTGAGCTACACAATTACATCGCCAAATACACACATATGCATAGACTGCTACCATTAAACAGACGAGACGGACGTCATACCGGATCAACAACATGGCATGCACGAGATGAGACCAATTGTTGTAAGGTCAACACACATATATATACTCATCAGTTTCCTATACAACATACAAATGGTGTGCATATTATAATTATTTATTAATACCTATTGGCGAAAGAAAACATGTGATGGTTCGTTATTTTGTTAATTTTATAATTAATTTTATATTTTTTTTTAATAATTTAAAGATGAACACTCCCTATTATTACATAGTAATTAATTTATGTTGTAACGACAATGTTTCAATTACACGGGTTATGGCCCATGCGTAAATTGATAGCCGAGGTAAACAGAGCCGATAATTCTCAGTGAAAAACACATGTTGTATAGGTATGTAAATTTGTTTACTGCACCAATATAATTTTGAAAAAATTAGGAAAATTATAAAATTAAGAATTTTTTTTTTTTTTTTTTAAATTATTATTTTTATTTTTTTTTTTTTTAAATTATTATTTTTATTTTATTTTTTTTTTATTTTTTTTTTAATTATTTTTTTTTTTTTTTTTTTATTATTTTATATAATGGTGCTGTAACATTTCCTCCGACTTTATTTCCAAGTTTTACCCTAAATTTATCCCAATCAGTACACTCAATTTTTGGCATGGTGGCGCGCGCCTTGATCCTTATATCATTTTTTAATTCTTCATATCTCCCCATTTCTTCCACCACGGATTCAAACTCTAAATTTGATATTTTCTTATCGGCCAACGCTTTGGACACCATAACGTCGATGCTATTTTTCTTAGACCTAGCGAGAACGGATATTCTATCATGTTTTCTACTTTTTTTTCTCGAGTTTTCCACCCGCCGCCCTAATTACCATACAAAGTGTTTCCAGATAAAACGGTAATTCCACTCAAAACCCCTGCAAGTGGAATCATTACAATTGTAGATAGCGTTGCAGCAGTTCCCGCCCCACACAACACAGAAACACTTGCCAGAACCGTACTAGATGCTTCAGCTATGTTTGCCGCGCGCCTATATTTATTAGAGTGTCTTTTTCTATTTGCACATTCTCTAACTAAAATATCCTGCATAGCGACGATATTATTCAACCTAAAATCTGAACTTTTTTCGTTAATTGAATACAGTGTTGGTGGAGTGGTATTGAGAGTTGAATACAGTGTTGGTGGAGTGGTATTGAGAGTTGGATACAGTGTTGGTGGATCGGTATTGACAATTGGAAGCGGTGATTCGTTCATAGTTAAATTTATTTCAATATATTAGTATTTACACAATAAGTTCAATTAACAATGAGACAATAGTGGAAGAACTCTCTGAGTCACCGATTTTCGTAACAAAGTTAATAACACTACTTGGGAAAGTCTAATTCGATCATCACCGGAGAACGAAACCACCGTCGAACTATCTCCAGAGATTTTAGTGACTCCAACCCCCCGTTCTTCCCCATCTACTACAATATTTATCACGACCGCGCCCACAGGTTTACCATTAGCATTAACCGAGCAGACCGCCATTTGGATAACTTCACCTGCAGCTGTCATAGTGTATCCCCCATATTTATTTACTCGCTTTGGCACCGAACGAATATTCATAGTGCCCCACAACCAATGGGCCCCGCTTCTCAGCCCAAACTGTTATGACACGTTTTGGTGTTTTCATTGTTTTCACTATTCCGGCAAGCGCATTGTTTGCGTTATATGCCTCAGTACGAATCTCATAAGAGGCCTCCTCAAGAGCTTTGGTCGCGGCTATACGATCATGTTTCAGTTTATCGGTTATTTTTTCATCTAGTTCAGTAAGTGTCGCTTCTCTGTTGATAGAGTCCTCTGAGCGCAACGCATCATAAGCCTCCGTAATGGTTGCCTGGTGGTCTTCTAAGGCTTTATCAATACCCGACCGGGTCTCTTTTTGAAATTACGGTTATTTTTTCATCTAGTTTAGTAAGTGTCGCTTCTCTGTTGATAGAGTAGTCTCTAAGAGCAACACCCTATAAGCCTCCTTAATATCCGCCTGGTGGTCTTCTAGGGCTTTATCAATACCCGTTCGGACTCCATCAAGATCAAACCGGGTCTCTTTTTTAAATTCGGTTATTTTTTCATATAGGTCAGTAAGTGCCGCTTCTCTGTTGAGAGAGTCCTCTGAGCGTAACGCCCCATAAGCCTCCG
>CM055265.1:202767011-202832896 GCA_029237695.1 Conchocele bisecta | reverse complement strand
TCGAGGCAGCCTCCAGGCAGGCTTCTCTTTCGTCCCGCAACGACGCAGGAGTTTGTTGATCCGCTCGGTAGATTCTCTATCACCACGGGCTTCCCCAAGTTTTTCTTTCTTTCTAGCGCGATATGTTTGTCCAGCGCCGTGAGTTTGGAGAGGTTATTGACCAGTTCGCCCCGGGTTGTTTGCAGAGCCTTATCGAGTCCCAGGAGTTCGCGAAGAGGTAACGGTGGGCCATACTTTATGCCGTTTATTTGGTTGACCGTGGTTTCCACTGTGTGAATAGCGTCGGTGGCCACTCGAGGGACCTCGCGGAGCTCAACAGTTTCTATCGCGGCGGCCGTCTTCGCCAGCGTTTCGTCGGTAGACTGTAGGGCCACTACAGCGCGTGCCGGCATTTTTTTTTATTTTTTTTTTTTATATTCATTTTCCCCGTAATAGGTTTGTGGTGGGTCGGGGCCATCCCCCACAAGCCGTACATAATATACATGCAATAATCAGGTACAACTACAAAATGTACAATTACAGATATTCACCCTCTTTTATTCTTGCAGTACTGGGTAGAAATCACTGTTCTAGTATTTTTTACGACTTCATGGTTGAGTGGTACATTAGAATCGTCACTAATGAGAGACCTGAATTTTCAATAAAAACTTGCCCATGTTATTAAAATAAAACAGTAATACTTATAATATACCCGCAGATGACAATTTCACTCTCCAGCACTGCAAGAGCCAAAGTTTTATTTAGATTATGTAATACATGTAATTGATTATAATTATTTTTTTTTTTATTCATATTACCCATGATCCGACTGAACCAGCCCCATTCTACAAAAAGTGAAGTTCAATCCTACTGCGCATCTACATGCTTAAATCATGTGTTAACCCTTTCAACACTACAGCCATTTAGGTGTTTTTAAACAGTGTAGACTAAGACAATCCGACTCATGATGAACTGTATCATCAGGATCTGCACTGTTTGCAAGTAATTTTCATATTTGTTAAAAAAAAAAAAAAAAAAACATTTTATAAATCGATTATTTGAAAAGTATTTTGTGATGAATGGAATTGACCGAAAATTAACATATTATAATCCATTCCAGTTATTTACGACTGAAAGGGTTCACTGTTAAAGTTGTTGTTAACATTATATATTGACAAGCCAATAAACAATCTGTTTCGATCACCACACTGATTATAAAAACAAAACACGACTGGTTCCGTCGGTCATGGTCTTTGCTTGAACCTGTATTACTCTGTGTACATTATATTCTTCTACTAGATTTATATTATAATTGCTTTATTTCACAAACGTATAATATGATATGGAATGGACTGTGGCGTGGGGGTGGGGAAGGCGTTAAAACAAAGAAAGAAAAATAAGCACAAAAGCAGAGATTTATTATAGCACCTGCAACTAGCTCAACTGAAGATGAAATCTTATTGTGGTATTTTTGTTATATAAATTAAACTTGTGAAATGATAAAATTCTTCCCAAATTGTTGTAAAGTTTTCAAATTTGTTGTCCATTATTGCTGCCTTCCTGGATGTTTCATACATTAGTTTAATTCGATGCTTCAGTACGCTGAGACTTGGAACTACTTTTGAACATCGGCAATAATAGAGATAGTATTTAGTTTCTAATAGTATTAATTGTTTGAAGATACTTATTGTTTTTTCGTAAATCCCAAAGATGAATGATTTTTCGTTAATTGTAATAGTTATATCTTTTGTCGCTAACCATTCTTGAAGTTCCTTAAATATGTTTGTTGTAGCCTCACAATCCCAAAACAAATGTTTTGTTGTTTCCGAAAACGTCTTAATTGGAGTTTAATGCGAGATACATGTCTTTTGTCCCGGTTTTGTTTTTTAGGTATATTTTTAGTTTGTATGGAGTAAATGGCATTTCTAACGTTTTTTCGATATTGTTAAATTTCAAGCTTTTACCCCAATCTTTTAATGCTTTGACAAGGCCATAATATTGAAGAAAGTTTATATTTATGTTGAAATTGTTTTTAAGTTGATTTTGAGAGGCAAATGTTCCATCAATTTTGATAATGTCATTTATAAAACATATTCCCTTATCAAACCATGCCTTATTGAAGAAGGTTGTCCCACATTTTATGTCCTTATTAAAAAATAATGGGCTAGAAAGAAATGCATCCATGTTTATTGGCTTAAGCATTTATTTTTTAATTTTAGATGAGCTTTTAGAACATCCCGCCAAAAAAAGGTTTGAAATTTTTCCTATTTTTTGTTCGATGTACATATCTCCCAATTTAAAAATATTATCTGTATCAATTTCTGTATTTAAAATGTTTATAAGTTTATATTTGTTGCACACTATTCTTCTTACCCATGTTGTTTTTAAAGATGATATATAGTCCTCAATATTTGTCATTTTTAATCCGCCATCCTCATATTTTTTGCATGTGATAGTGCCTTTTACTCGTGATTTACCTTGCCATAAAAAATTATACATAATGCTGCTGATATCTTTAACACATATTTGACTGGGGTTAGGAAGGGATATAAACAGGTGATTTAAAGATGGGAGAAGAAGAGACTTTATGACTGTGATTCGGCCTAATGGTGTTAAGAACCTTTTGTTCCAGCTGTTGATTTTTTCTTGTATGATCTTCATTTTTTCCGAGAAATTTATGTCTACAATTTTTTCTAAATCTGTATCAAAAGTAATTCCAAGCAATTTAAATCTGTTACTTCCCCACTTTAGTTTCCATTTTGTTTTAATTGAGCCTTGGCTAAATTTTTTGCCCCAATCCAAATAACTTGTGTTTTATCAAAATTAACTTTAAGTCCTGACATATGGGCATACATTTCCAGTTCATTAAGTGTTTCATTTAGTGATTCATTTGATCCATCCAAGAAGGTACTAGTGTCATCTGCAAACTGTGTTAGTTTATATTCTGTTCCATTTATTTTAATTCCTTTAATTTTATGATTTTTGCGTATTCTGATTGCAAGTATTTCTGCGCATAAGATAAATATGTACGGTGAGAGTGGGTCCCCCTGACGACAGCCTCGATGTATTGAAAAAAAAGGTGAGAGGTTACAGTGTTGATTAACTGATAGTTGAGCATTTTTGTAGAATAATGTAATCCATTGCCTAATATTTGGTCCGAATTTAAAGTAGCGAAGTACTTTATGAATAAGTTCCACGATATAGAGTCAAATGCTTTCTCAAAGTCTATAAGAAGAAGAAGTCCTGGGATATCATTTTTTTCAATATATTGCATAATGTCGTATACCTGCCTAGTGTTTTCTCTCATGTATCTTCCTGAAATAAATCATGTTTGGTCCCCATTTATTAATTTGTCTAATACTGTTTTTATTCTATTTGCGATAAATGCTGATGCCATTTTGTAAATTGTGTTTAATAATGAAATAGGTCTATATTCTATATATAGGTTTATTTTCTTTTGGGATTAGTGTTATTATACCCTGCCGTTGAGTTATAGATTCACCCTTCTGATAGCTATAATTTATTGCCCTACAAATGAAATCACCCAGTTTATGCCAAAACATTTTATAAAATTCGCATGCAAATCCGCTTGTACCTGGGCTACGGTTGTTCGTCAAGTTTTTTAGTGCAAAAGCTAGTTCAATTTTTGTGATTAATCCCTCTAGTTTTTCTGATTCTGCTTCATTTAATTTTGGTACATGCGCATTTTCCAAAAAATTATCCAAATCTAATTCTTTATAAGTATCTGTGTCTTTATTGCTATACAGTTCGGTTTAAAATAGTTCTGTTTCTTTTAATATCTCTGACTGATTTGTAATTATTTTGCCATTTTCTGTTTCAAGTTTTGGTATTGTTTTACTTATACAGTTATGAGATTCGAGTGCACAGAAATATTTTGTTGGTTTTTCTCCTTCATTTATATTTAGAGCCCTTGATCGAATAACTGAACCATTTACTTTAATTTTACGAATTTCCTGGAGTTCTAATTTCAAAATTTCAATTTTATTCATGTCTTCTTTCTTTAATTGTTTTTCCATGTCTAATATTTGTTCTGTTAATGATTTTTCTTTTTGATTGGTTTCTTTTTTATAAAGGAAGAATAAGAAATAGATTTTCCACGTAGTTCCATCATAAGTGTTTCTAGAAAAAAGTTGATCGTTAATTGTGAATTGCAATTCGTTGTTTGGTATTTCATGCAAGTTTTCTCGGTTATATATTGATTTTTTATTTCTTCTATTTTTTCATTAATCATGTTTATGTATTTTATGTCTTTCAGCATTGAATTATTATGTTTCCATAGTGGTTTTCCCTTTATAAAATTGTTGAAACATAAATTTAATAATACAGGTGAATGATCAGATCTGTAGCTATTTTCAATGATGCAGCTTTTAATTGAAGGTAAAGTATTTTCAGAGATGAGAAGAAATCTAGTCTTGCTTGCTGAAAAGGCTGTCGTCGTCTCCATGTGAACCTTCTCATTAGGGGTGAGTTTCTCTAAAAGGGTCGATTAAATATTTTTCTTGAATAATTTCTAATAATTTTTCTCTAGATTTTTTATTATTTATATTTTTATAGTTATGATAGTCTAAATCTGGGTCCAAAACAAGGTTAAAATCTCCGCATAAAATATATTTATCGTTATTCATTTCATCAATTTCTTTTGATATGTTCTGAAAAAAAAAGGGATCATCTGAGTTTGGTCCATAAAGGCATAATTGTTTTACCCCTCTTCCAATCCGTGAATCCTAGTTCGTTATTTATGATTTCACCACCGCCCCGGTTTCCAGCAATGGTGTTCAGCGATAGGGGGTTTTCCGGTCCTCATGTTGACGATCGGGATATTTGATGCTTTTAGTCGCAACCTACCACGCAGATCCAATTCGAACTTGGAGTAGTCAAGGCCGACAGATGGTACAACACCTTTTTCTGCCAAATTGTTGTAGTAGTCGTCTACAGTTGACTTGACAAATTCCTGACTTAGATTAACGGTGTTGGTAGAGCCACTTATTTCCTCCAATCGCGATTTAATTGGAACTGGAGTCTCTGTGAAGGGTATTTCTTCATCATCATCATCATAATCATCGACGTAATCGTCTCTGCCGATTTCATCCATGTCAATATCGTAATCAGCCATATTAATTATGTATTAAAGACAAAACCATACGAGTTTAATAGAGTTATTTATTTTCACTGAAAATATGTCTTCGAGTCAATACGGTCGCAAACTCAATCCATACCGCAGACTGCGTGAGCCCCTCGGGGCAAAAGGCATGAGACAGAGTATCGTTATTACGAAAAACCCATCGACGATCGACCAGAACCAGCAGCTCTTAGTCTGCTTCCCCAACCTCGGAGCTAGCGACGTCATTGTGCCGGGTACTGTTCGCCTCACTTTCACTATTTCGCTGACGTCGACGGACGCGGACCGAACCGTAGGTCAGAACCTGGGTCGCGCCATCGTCAAGAAGGCCATGATAAATATTTCTGGTAATGAGGTGATGTCGATCGACGACAGCAACGTCTATCATTGCTATCACGACCTGTGGCATCACGGGACGGTTGAAAATAGCCAAAATTGACGGCTTTTCTGAGGGCGGAGGGTGACTTATAAAAATCACCGCCTCTCACAATCAGTTAAGGAGGCTCTTGCGACAAGTATTGAAAAATACTCGCAAATGAAGTACAAATCGCGCGCCACAATAAAAATTGAGTAACCACATCATATGTGTTCAATTAATTGTCTACAAAGTTACCCCACCCACCTATTTTTGGCCAAAAGTTTCAACACGACTGAATTTATCGGAATTGTTTTCATGAAAATATGATGCACAGATACTTTGTTATGTCTTGTTCTATCACTTGTAACACCACACCATTTTCTGAAAATGATTTCAAAGCGGGGTCATAACCAGCTCAAATTTTCGATACAAATGCTCGAAAAAATACCTTAAATTCTGATGCGAAACCGTACCGGCGAGACAGCATAGCAGGCGACATTTTCCAAGATGTCAAAATCAACTGGAGCTAACATTCAGTTTCGTAGAATTATGAAATACTCTGAAAAATACACCTAGTCAAGCCTCCCAAAATCAAGAAATATTCATAAACCTATTTTTCTAGACACACTGGTGTAACTTACAGGGTCGGTAGTGAAGTATATAGAAAATCGTCCACCCCCTTTTTAAAGCTAGCTGCCCACTGTCCCGTGAGACCTTAAGGGGAAATATTTTTCCCCGAAACGGCTCGTCTCGCTCTATATTGCTAATTTCATCAATTTTACGTAAAACGCAAACAAAGAAAAATGTACAAACTGAAAGCTGATGTCGAAATGGGTCGCGAATATCGCCCACCCACAAAATGGCGAAACGCGAAATTTCATTTCGGTGTATCGTCAGCAAAATACCATGCTTACCTCCAGCCTTGCTGAACCCTGCATATTTGAGTGCAGTAAACTAAAACTGCTGGATGTGATCTTGGGACATGTTCTTCTGTCAAACAATACTGGTTAGAGGTGAAATATGACACCTTGAAATATCAGACTTTTCCCTTAAGGCATCACTGGACGGTTGAAAATAGCCAAAATTGACTGCTTTTCTGAGGGTGGCCGGTGACTTATAAAAATCATCGCCTCTCACAATCAGTTAAGGAGGCTCTTGCGACAAGTATTGAAAAATACTCGCAAATGAAGTACAAATCGCGCGCCACAATAAAAATTCAGTAACCGCATCAGATGTGTTCAATTAATTGTTTACAAAGTTACCCCACCTACCTATTTTTGGCCAAAAGTTTCAACACGACTGAATTTATCGGAATTGTTTTCATGAAAATATGAGGCACAGATACTTTGTTATGTCTTGTTAACACCACACCATTTTCTGAAGATGATTTCAAAGCGGGGTCATAACCAGCTCAAATTTTCGCTACAAAATGCCTGAAAAATACCTTAAATTCTGACGCGAAACCGTACCGGCGAGACAGCATAGCAGGCGACATTTTCCAAGATGTCAAAATCAACTGGAGCTAACATTCAGTTTCGTGGAATTATGAAATACTCTAAAAAATACACCTAGTCAAGCCTCCCAAAGTCAAGAAATATTCATAAACCTATATTTATAGACACACTGGTGTAACTTACAGGGTCGGTAGTGAAGTATATAGAAAATCGTCCACCCCCTTTTTAAAGCTAGCTGCCCACTGTCCCGTGAGACCTGTGGAAGATGGCGCAAGAGCGCGAAAACGCGGTCTATCTGGGTATTGACACCAGCCAAAATAAGAACGTAACCAAACTTAGAATCGGGGCTGGTAACAAGGCAGATAACGTCGCGAGCGACAACGCGATCGCGGCCGCTTACGGCAACCGCTTCTACATCCCGCTCGACTTTGAGTTGCTGGAGAGCCACATGCCATACTATCAGAGTGCTTTGGCGGACCGCCTCGAAAACGAACTAACATTCAACGACTACGGCCGTGTTCTCATGGCCACCGACATGTTATCGACGTATACGATCGACCATGTTTCGCTGGAGTACGACATGGTCACGATGCTCGAACTCGCGCGATTGATCAGAACCCAGTACGCCGTGCGCGTTGCCATACTTTACGACCGAGTTCTTCGCCACCGCAAGATGAAGAAAGACAAAAGCGACACATTGTGGAATATTAATGTCAACATCCCCGCCCGCTCTATGAAAGGTATACTGATTCTGTTCAAGGATGCTCGGTTCACGCTCGGTACTAGAAAAACCGACAAATTCTATAACCCCAAAATCACAAAGGTCGAGGTGACGATCGAGGGAGTCCCCAATCAACTCTACAGCGCGGGTCTTCGCGCGCACCAGCAGTGGGACGAAGTCAGAAAACAGTTTGCTTCCGGCTCTAAGCGTTCCCCGGAGGTTGCCGCGGTTGCCAAAGACCTGCAGCTATCGGCCGTCTCCCTCACGGAGTTCCTGACTACCAAATATGCATTATGGCTAGACATGCGAGCCACCGACCACGACCAAATGCACGGTAGCGGACGCCAAGTTGAGAACGCTATCGAGGGTGTGACGATACAGATAACCGAAGAGGCGGATGGAAATGGTCCATTGAACGTGTACTTATAATTATATAATTGCAGACGCACAACTCAACATCGAAGATGGTCGATACGTATCAGCGATCTATTAAAAATCAATACCAATTCACGACTGGAGATGCCCACTCTGCCATAATATGTGGGCTGACAGGATGTGGAAAAACGGTTTTCATCCTCGACTTACTCGAGGGGTCCTACCGCGGTGCCTTTCGACACATTGTGATCCTGTGTCCCACTGTGTGGCACAATGATACTTATCAGCGACGCCCGTGGATATGGACCGACCCTGAGGTATACGTTATTGACCCCGGCGACAGGCTTCACGATTGGCTGCGTGTATTCTACCAAAGATTCCAGGGTGAGCCCACCCTATACGTGATTGACGATTGTTCGGCCAAGGCGGCGATGACTAAAAAGAAGGACATGCTCTCTGAGCTCGCATTTTCTGGCCGCCATGCGAGGCAAAGCGTATGGATATCCACTCAAAAGTACAACGCTGTCCTCAAGGATCTGCGCGAGCAAACGAAATGGGGTCGCCCTCTCTTCCACTGCAAGGGACCACCAAGACTCATTCGATGAATGTCTTAGAGAGAACGACGTTATCCAAGCGCGCGAGGAGTGCCTGGAGGTTATACAGATGCTTTCGAAAACTAAGCACGCCAGGCTTTTCCTAAAGACTGATCAACCAACTGCTTATAAAGTTATTAATTAATTTTAAGAAAATGCTGAACAATTTTAAGAAAATTAAATGCTGAACAATGCTTAACAAATATTTAACAATGCTGAGAAAATGCTTAACAATGCTGAGCAATTGTTAAAAATTTGGTGCTCCGCTACGAGCTTTCTTGCGAGCATAACGGTGATCATAAGTATCGGTTGGTGCACTTTTATTATTTTTGTAATAAATAAATATGTTAGACTTATGAGACTTGTCAGCATAGTTTAAATAATTTTAAGAAAAATGAACTGCGACGAACTTCTCGATCATATAATGGAACAAACCTCAACGCCGACTGCCGACACAGTATCTTTCCTGAAAGATAATGAAACCTCAACTCCAATTTCGATTGGGTTGAGTGCCGATACTAATGAAAATGCTGCGCGACGAGAGCGGCTAGCTGCGCTGGTTGCTGGAGGACAATCGGAGCATTATCTCGGTAGGCGTCTCTCAGTTTGTCAGGTGGATAAGATGTCAGATGTATAGGTTGATAAAATGTATGCGCGATACGAATCTGGGTTAGGTGCGGAGATGACAAAAACTCTTGGATCAGCGGCTGTTCATTTGTACGCAACCGCCGTTAGTATACTTCTCCCTATACCAAACACCGCGGGGTTGATTCGCGATCTAGAGACTGACCCTTTTATAGGACACACTCTTAGAACAGCCTGCTGCTCAATTTATCACAAGTTTGTAATGTACTTAGCTCCACTGACAACCGCGTTGACCACGGGAAAACACTGTCAATTTGGACATATATGCCCACGAACTATAAGCCCTAATATTAATATTATAAATGATGACACAAGACACACCTGCAAGAGTGACGGAACCGCAATCCCCGATTGCACCTCCAACAGGGTTCGATTTGAACCCGATTGCACCTCCAATCCAATCGAAATTGGAGTTGAACCCGATTACACGACACAAAAACCCAAAAAGACAGGCAGCTGGGCGGGCGGCGGCTGCCACCCGAAAAGTTAAACAAGATAAAATAATCGCCGAGCTTCGAGAGGCCAAACAGTCGTAGCAATCGAAATTGGAGTTGAACTCGATTGCTGTTGAAATAGCAAAACACCCGTTGGCAGATGTTTCTCCACCAATCCACGAATTGGAAGAGCAATCTCCTAGGGATCGTAGGGATCGTGACCTTAGATATAATGTCCGCAATTTGGACCAGAGATTATCTAATTAGAGTTGGAATTCTACCCTCTAATACATGGAAATAAATGGCTTCGATCACAGTAATAGTAGGTGGTGCGCTTGTAAACCCATTGGCGTTCAGCGGTAGCAACTTTATATTCTCGAAAATGAGAAGCCCGAACGCGGATGAGGAGCGCCAGCGCCACGATTTGACTGTAGAACAACTCAATATCGCAAAGGAAGCATGGTCGAAAAAACGAACCGCCCATCTGGACTGGGTCAACGAAGAACTTCGCCGCGAGAATCACGCCGTGCAAACTTTCCAGAACGTTGAAGAAGCCAACCGCGAGTACGCGCTGGCATATCCACAGAAAGTCTCGATCCAATGAATCCCGAGCCCCGACTTTCAGATTTCTATGTACCGTCAGAGGCCCAAAAAGACAGCGAGATCGCGTTCATCATCGTGGGAATGTGTGTGGTGGGTCTCGTCGGCTACTATATTCAATTGAGATTTCAAATTAATTAATTTTAAAACTTTTTTTAAATATATATATATATAGAACGATAATAATTGACGAACTTTATTTTGCTATGATTGATGTAGGATACACGGCCGTTAAACACCGCTTACCTGGTGCAAAGAGTATGATTAGTCTGGCCCGAGATTCTCTCCAGACGTGGCGCGAGGACGAAAAAGCGGCCACACTTTTCGCAAAGCGGATGTTAGATTCCCCAGAAATCCCTCTCCTGTTCCAACCCAAACGCGATTGGGGCTGCAGCGAAACTTCCAACAAAGGTTTATTATTAACGACGCAGTTACCGGCCGATCTGATGAGGGCATGTTGGAGATTGTCCGATCTATTAGAATACTTCGCATACGATGGACACAAGCAAACTTGATACCAAACTATCGGTTCGACTGGCGCGCAAGCTGACAAACACGTACTACAGCCCCCGCGGCTACTGGAAGGCACTCGCGGCCATCAAGAACCTCGCGCCGGCGACCAAGGTTTCTGAAAACGCCACCAAGGAATGGCTCAAGAAGCAGGCCATCTGGCAGATCTATTTACCCGCGCCTCACAATATTCCGTGCCCGAAATTCGACGTGCCGGTGCCGAACCAAGTTCACCAAGCGGATCTCCTGTTTCTCCCTCACGATCGCGTCGGTCGCAAGACGTACAAGTACGCACTGACAATCGTTGACGTAGCGAGTCGTTATAAGGGGGCTGAGCCGTTGGCCACTAAAGAGTCTAAAGAGGTGGCCGAGGCTCTTTCCCGAATATGTAAGAGGAGTCCTCTGAAATGGCCGAATCTTCTCCAGGTCGATCCCGGCCGCGAGTTCACGGGCGCGGTCTCTCATCTATTGTCTAAACACAACGTTTCTGTCAGACGCGCCGCGTCAACATCCACCGAGACCAGGGAATCGTGGAGCGATTCAATCGAACCCTGGCTGAGAGGCTGTTCGGCCATCAATATGCCAAAGAGCTTGTAGACCCTCATACGCGATCTACCGCGTGGGTGGCCAGGCTGCCCGTCGTGGTCTCCGCACTGAATGGAGAGGTGACCAGATTGATCGATAAGAAGCCCGTAGATGCCATCAAGTCTAAAAGGGTGACGAGCAAGCCCTCTGCCGTCTCGCGCCGGCGACCCGTTGGTTTAGAGGAGCAACGGCTTCAATCGGATGTTGACGTCCGGTACCTCTATCAACCGGGAGAGCTCGAGGGTGGCAGCAACCGCGCCACTGATCCCGTGTGGTCTCTCAATGTATATCATCTGGATAGATCTATTACCAAACCCGATGAGCCCGTGCTCTACTATTTGACTGATGGTCCATCTCACGGTTTTGTTCGCGAAGAACTTCTTGCGGTGCCTTCTGACACCCAGCTACCCCAGGATCGTTAGAGAGGTTCTGTATGTATTCCGTCTTTAAATCCTCTATTTTGTGCTACATCTATAATGTGTTTTCCATATTCTGTAGTTTCACTTAGTACTCGTTTATATTTATCCCAATTTAAATTGTTAGTTCTCTTGGACATTCCTTTCGCAGAGTTTTATTAATTTTTTCAAAATTATTGGAATTAAATTTTTCTGCGAAATAACATTTACTAGATAACGCTATCGCCCTATCTCCGCTGAATTCCATTTTGAAAAGTCCTGGCTCTCTTTCGCTCCATTTGTCCCAAGCCAACCATTTATTTTTTTCTTTTTCAAACTCGTCTTGTAAGTTAGGTCTAATCAATTCCTCTATTGTTTTTCCACTAACTCCTATATACATACTATCTGTGTCCATCTGTATTAATTCAAAGTCTTCCCTTTTTACGTATTTGTCAAGAAATTCGTAGTAAAATTCCAACATTCTCAATTTAGCTAGTTGATAAACCGCTATTCCGCAGTGGAATGATCACTTTACTGCACACCGGGGTTTTCGGGAAGATATTTCGTACGCATCTCATATCTCTTCCAAATCGTCAAAGAATGCAGATCTTAACGCGTTGTCAACACAGGTTTCGTCTTGTGTATATGTCGTATTTAAATGTCTCTCAGTTGCCTCTATCATTTTTCCACAACACGAGTTTCCTAATAATTTCATTATGTCGGCTACTGGTTTCTTATTTGGTTCTACATCCCCCGTTCGTCTTGCGGCTGTAACTTCTTTCGCGAACCATTCGAAGGGTTTACCACTAATATAATCTAAAACACGATGAACTCCCGTTATTTCTAGGCCGTGTTTTAAATACCATTTCAACAGTGGCGCGTACAGCAGCACTTTAGTGGCGGTCATAGATCCCACCAATGTTTTTCCATCTCCTCTTGTTCGGCCAGTATCTTTTAAATATTTTAACATGTGTGCGGGAACTTCATCAACTTCTACTTCTCTGTTTATAAATATTGGGGACATTTCAGAAAACTTATCTTTTAAGTTGTGTGGAACTTCTATATCCACCTCCGCAAACCCAAACCAGTCTCCAGATAAAACTCTTTTACAAAACTTTTTAATAAATTTAGGGTTATGTGGGGTATCTATATGGTGTATAGTTTCTCTCCCACACGGCATCTCTTTATTTAACGTAGATAAATATAACGCGTTTGCATCGTACCCCAAAACAGCCTTGCAAGGTTTGTTAATTCCTGTGGAATTAGATCTAATATTTGAAACACCGACTTCTGCATATCGTGTAAATATTATTGATGGACCACCAACTAGAGCGTCTTTCATCATTTCGTATGTTTCTTCTTTTGGTGCATATAGAGCACCCTCCGGTATAATAGTCTTTGAAGATTTTTGTTCTTTAATGGTTCCTCTCAATAAATATTGTATAGCTACTCCAGGTAGTGTTACCGCGTCTTTGAAAATATCCACACCTCTGTGTTTATACATACACACATTTTTCCCACCTTTTGCTTCTAGGAACGGTGCTACATCTAAATCGTTGTAATATTTCAACCAATCTCTGAAAGTTTTCGTATTATTTTCTTCGAAAATTCTACGACATTTACTAAATTCTGTTTCATCTATTAACATTTTCCCAGATAGTTTGGAATACCAATTCTCTATATCCGGTAGCCCTGGGTAATCCAGTTTGTCTGGAGAATCGAACCACTCGTAAGGAAAGAAAGATGTTTGTCATTTGCAGTCGTAGGCTTTTATCCAACTATCGTAACTTACACCAGGTCCTAGATAAAGTATTACATCAAGAAATCTAAACTCTGGAGTAAATAGAAATATTGTTGCGTTTGCACGTTTTCCGACCATTACTTTCTTGTTGTTAATGCCAGTTCGCCTACTAGATATTTCTTTATTAAGTTTATATCGTACTTACTGCTGTTAAAACCTATAAGCGGTACTTGATATATCCACTGTTCGATCTTGGTGATTTCGTTTTTACGTAAATGTTCTGTATTAAACCCATATCTTAACCATAATACTTCTCTTATAGCTTTTCCCCTGACTTTCAAATCTTCTACGAATTTTACTATAAGTTTTGCAGGATCTTTATCACAAATATGAGTTACTGTTCCTGAGAAAGTATCTCCTATACTAACGCTTACCGGAACGTGCTCGGCCTCGTATTCTAAACTATTATCGATAGTTTCAAATTCTGGCTGGAGGTACGCCTCAAAATCGTATACTATCTGATATGGATAAAGAGTAGTGTCGCAACCGATCTTTATATCTTTACCCGTTCTTTGGAATTCGCATTCCCACATAACTACTAGGTTGAATTATTTGCTTCTAATAAATTTATCTCTTCTCATAGTGGATGCGCGTTCTTCTTTTCTATGCTTTGCATGAATCTCGCACCCGTGCCAGTAACATCCGTGATATTGATATACTGTATTGGTTTCTGGACAGTATCCATCTACTGGAGCTCCTAAAATACATCTTTCACCCCCGTGTCCACACTGTTCGTGGTGAATGTGAATTCCCTCCTGCTTTTCCACTGAGTACATCCAATCGATCGCCCCATAACTGCTATAACTTTTTGGGTAAAACGCTTTCTCAAACGACGAACGCGGGCGCTCTAAATAATTACAATCACATATTACTTTTGTCTCACCTTTCATACATTTTGGTCCGTGTCTCTTCATATTACTCGCTTTCGTGAATTTCTGTTTGCAATTATCGCAGGCGTAAATTTTAGAGAGATTTTTAAGGTTTTTTATCAGAAATGCGTGATTATTAAACAGTCCTATTGTCATTGGTTTATTACCTATTACCTTACCTTATTGCGCGGGTACCTTTTTCAACCACCAAACACCACCTTGTGTCGGTTGATATACTTCTATACCGATTTTAAAAAACTCTTCAACCTTTTTCATATCTGAAAAAGGAATTGGTGAAATCACATTACTGCCGGTGTATTGGTTACTAAGTTCTTTCGCGTTTTTCTGTACATCTGTCAGGTTCTTTTACCTGTTTATATGCATAGCTAGACACCTGAACAGACAAAGGTCGTCATTATACTTATCTAAAGAATACATACCTTTTTTATTCTTCAACCATTCTGGAAGTTCTCCTCCTGCTGCTTCTTTGGATTGTAGTCCCAAATCTATTCCCCTACTGCCATGTATTAGCTTTATAAAAACCTCTACCCATCTTACAAACTTCCACTTTGTATTTGGTCTGTCTATTTTTATCGGACATTATTCGTGTTTGCTCCTTATCTGACAGCCATTTTTTAGCGGTTTTCATTGATGATAGTGGTTCGCTACCGATATTTTTGTGCATTATTATAGTTATAGGTTTTCCATTTTTAATTTCCTCCATATGTTCTAGCTTGTAAGAATATGAATATCTCAAATAAAAATTGGTTGTTAGATACGGAGCGAGTTTATCGGACATGCGTTCAGACTCGTTAATGTTAATGTTTTTACGAAAGGATAATGTAACTACCCGTCTTCCATTTTCTACCTTTTCCAATGTTTCATCATGATCCCCCAATATTCACCTTTTTCCACTATCGCGCGAACTATAGATCTTTTCTTATTGTTTGGGTCACCTGTGTGTCTAATTTGGGACAAATTATTGGTGCTTGAAGGTTTTATTACACTGGCCCTTAACCCCGCAATACTTTCTTTTTGAATTCTGTTACCAACTTCCTCTGCTAGTGAGATGTCTTTAAAGGCTCCTCGTTTGTGGGCGCGGGTAAACCGCTTCACAAACGCCTCATTCTTTGTGGAGTTTATCAGCTTTGTCAACCCCCTAACTGTCAACCGTGTACTATAAGTAATCCCTAGAGATTCGGCTTCTCTTCTCAAACTTTCTATTTCTGCTCTAGTTTCTGGCGTTATCATATTTTCTGTATATATAACCTATGAAATGTATCTGTTCATTTTTGGACGTGATAAATTTACATCACGTCCAATTGAACATATACATATACATAAATAATGGAATGTGTGAATTGTTGTAAGACGTTTACGTGAAAAGACTATCTACGAAGGCATCTAGCGAGACGTAGAAAGTTTCCTTGAGTAGTATATAGGGAGTCAGTTCGTTACCGCGAAGTGTGGGGGGAAAATTGAAAGCAGTGGGTAGCCCCATAGGTACCAAAAATAGTAAAATTTCGTGTTAATTTAAAGCGAAATAAATAAAACACACAGTGAAAGAAAATGATACCACCAAAGTTTGTAAAATGTGTCCCCGATTTGCAGCGGTTTCGGCTACCCAACGAAATAGTAAGTCGATTTGCAAGGGTTTCGGCTACCAAGGTTTCGGCTACTTTTGGAAATCAAGAAGTGGACAACATCGGGAGGCCACTGTGCGAACTACAGAATCCGCTTCGGTGTAGAATGGGGGGGGGAGCCTCGCACTACACCCAACAAGAAAAAATCCAGATGGTATGTCCGGTGGCAGTTCTAGCTACCAATCAAAGTTCCCAATAGGGGAGGGTTCGGATACTTTTTTTCCAAAATGGCTACTGCATGTATAACGGGTCGCGACTACCAGAGTGCTGGGGTACGGAATCGCTAGTTTCGTTTTTCCCATTTGGCGTACCGGACTGTTTTGCGGAGTGCACGAACTGGGCGTCGGGATCTGGTTTGTTCTTCCAGAGTCTACAAGCCTCTAGAGACACGAATGGGAGCAGTGGTTTGCAAACCGCGTACACCACCGCAAATACCCCCAGCCACCACTTCGCATTCTCTACGGTTCTCCAGATGTCGTGCACCTCCCGCTCGTCCTTCTTCGGACACTCGGAATCGGCATCGCCGGAAATCGCGTCCAACAGCCTGCGTTCCAGCGCGTCCAACCTGTTTCTCCAAACTCTCTCCATGTCGAACAGGCGCGTCGATTCTTCGAACGAGCTGGTGTTTCGCGCATCTTCTAGTAGAGCCGTGGGGAACTCGGTAGGGGGGGGGGGGGCAGGCGCGGTCACCCTGTGTTACTACGGGGGTAGGGGATTTCTTGTTATCTTGTGGGGTTTCTAAATTTGTTTCAAATTTGGTTTCTTCGGGTTTTGTACTACGTTCCGCATCGACGGCGTCCCATATTCTTCGAAGGTGAGTGGTACCGATTCCAAATTTCTTCTTCGTATTGTCTGCAGACTCTATACCACGAAGATTACGGATATCTTCTATATCTTGTTCGGACAAATTTTTCTTTGGTGGCATATTTTTTTGTAGGCAACAGCTATATACAATATAAATATAGTTTGTCCAATGTTCAACATGATTTGCCTAGGTAAAACCAGGCATACTAGCACCACAACTAGGCGTACGAGCACCACGCCCAGGCATACCAGCACCACGCCCAGGCATACCAGCACCACAACTAGGCATACCAGCACCACGCCCAGGCATACCAGCACCACAACTAGGCATACTAGTACCACAACTAGGCTTACTCGTTACCAGGCCTAGGCTTACTCGTACCACGACTAGGCATACTAGTACCACAACTAGGCATACTAGGTTAGCCCTGAGTTAGATTCAAAATTTATAACTGGATTATCTAGAGAAAATTGGCCAAAACCTATAGAAAGCGCTACCAAGGTTTCGGCTACCTTTTTTTAAATCTGTAGCTGCACCACCGGTTTCTACATTGTATATAGGTGTTGAAAACAAAAATATGCGCTTTCTTCAAATATGTATTGGATTTGTTCGACTGTGGCTCTAGCAGGTTTGCTTGGTGCTGTGTTCAAATTATCCTAATAGAAAGCCCCCCTGTAATTCAACCAGATATAATTAACCCCTCGTACTGTCGGAGATATGGATTAATTCGCCATCTTTTCGAACTGTCTTATTAATGCTTTCAAAAAGTGGGCTCATCATTGAATCTTTACAAATTTCAACAGGTTTTCGTTTTGTAGTGGCTTCTAACTCCCTCGTGTAACTTTTTTTTAGACGTTCTATAATTCCGTCTTGGAGACCTAAAATATCCTCATAGCAAGCCACATCAAATTTTGTTTTTACGTCTCCTTCTTTTGTAAACATATTTTTATTTCCAATTGTGAATTAATGTTAGACATTTATATATATATTTATATATACATATATAAAACCATGCCTAAATCGGTTATTACGCAGGAAGCGCTGATAGATATTTTGCAGTCCCGTGGAATTTTTCCTGCCTATGAAGTTGGAAAGAAGCACCATATTGGTCCCAAACGCCTTACATATCTGTGGAAATATGATAAATTTATCATGGGACTTTCTAGAGATAATTGGCCAAAAACACCGGAAACCCGTGAAAAGCCCCCCGTTGGAAGACCTAAGGTGTGTAAGATACCTTCAAAAATTGAACAGGTTGCATAATTTTATTTAATGAAAGTTTAAAGGGGTTCTGTATGTATCCCATCTTCTAAAAACCCTTCTCTTGTCATAGTAAGCGGACAGTCCTAATTTATTTTGGGTATATATTTTCATAACACCATTTCTCATTCTAAACCCTCTGTTTGTTCCTCTATCCGTTCCAACCTGGTGTAGGGCCTCCATATACCTTCTCGATGTAAGACTATTTTGCCTGGCAGATAACCCCTTTGCTGAATGTTTTAATTCATTATTTTTAAATTTTTCAACCAAATAGCATTTACTGGATAGAGCTATTGCACGATCTCCTTGGAACTCCGTTTTGAATAGCCCTGGTTCTCTATTACTCCATTTATCCCACGCTAGCCACTCTTTTTTATGTTTTTGGAAATCCTCCACCATTTCTGGTTTTATAATTCCATCCAACTCTCCACCCTTCATACTAACCCCCATATACAAACTATCAGTATCCATCTGTACTAGTTCAAAACCTGCTCTATCTACGTATTTGTCCATAAAATCATAATAAAATTCTAACATTCTTTGTTTTGCATATTGGTATACAGCAATCCCACAGTGAAATGGACGAGTCATATTGGCATTTACTTTTCTTGAGGATATTTCGTAAGAATCTCCTATTTCCTCTAAATCATCGAAATACGCTGATCTTAAAGCTTTGTCCACACATTTTTCACTCTTTTGTATAGTTGTGTTGAGGTGTTTATCGGGGGATTCTATCATTTTCCCCGCAACATGAGTTACCTAATAGTTTCATTATATCTGCAATTGGGGACTTGGAGCTATCAACATCTCCGGATCTCCTGGCTGAAGTAACTTCTTTAACAAACCATTCAAAGGGCTTACCTGCTGTATAATTTATTACTCTGTAAATCCCTGTAATCTCTAAACCATGCTTCAAATACCATTTTAATAATGGGGCAAATAGTAATACTTTTTGAGCAGACATTGCACCTACTAGTTTTCTACCATCTCCTCTTGCACGGTTAGTTTCTTGTAAATACCGTAACATCTTCTCTGGAACTTCCTCCTCCTCTACAATCCTATTTATAAATATTGGGGACATTTCCGAAAACTTCTCTTTTAAACTGCTGGGAACCTCTATATCTACTTCAGCAAAGCCAAACCACTTACCATTTAAAACCGCCTTGGAAAACTTATTTATTTTAATAGGGTCGTGAGGGCTGCTTTTCTCGTGTAGTTTCTCTTCGCCACATGGCATATGTTTGCTTAATGTTGATAAATATAGGGCGTTTGCATCAAAACCAAGTACGGCTTCGCAAAGTTTCCATTTCCATCTGGGGCTGACCTAATTCTCGTAACACCTGCTTCTACATATCTTGTAAACACAATTGACGGACCTCCAACTAATGCGCCTTTTAACATTTCATATATTTCCTCACCAGGGGCATACAGTGGTGGACATATCGCGTCTGCTATCTTACTCTCTTTGGTTTGATAAGGTTTATATGGTTTTTTATCGTTCCTCTGAGAATGTATTGTAAAGCAACTCCTGGTAGGGTAACTGCATCTTTAAACATATCTATACCTTTTGTTTGATAAAATTTTGTCATTTTTCCGATAGCTTCTAAAAAGTTCTAAAAAGGGGCCAACATCCAAGTTGTTATAGTATTTTGACCAATCTTTGAAAGACTTCATATTTAATCTGTTATAAATGTTGTTGCACTCTTCCAACTGTTTTTTGGTTATCATTTTATTTGGAGTTAATTTATTCATCCAATTTTTAAGCGGTGGTAGCCCCTCATAAGATAGTTTATCGGGGGAATCGAACCATTCATAGGGGAAGAAGGATTTTTCACCTTCGCATCCATAAGCCTTAACCCATCTATCGTAATCGATACCAGGGGCAAGATACAATTTTACATCTAAAAACCTAAATTCTTGGGTAAATAGAAAAATGGTTGTATTAGCTTTCTTACCTACTAGTACCTTAGAGGTTTTATCCGTTAAAGCGTCAACTAAATGTTTCTTTATTAAATTAAGATCGTAATTACTGGAATTGAATCCAATTACTGGGACTTGGGAAATCCATCGGGTGATTTCTCGCTGCTGAGAAGTGTAAAGATACTCCATGTCTGCAGGGTACCCATATGTATTGCTACTCCCCACGGCCTCTCGGATATTATCTCCCCTCCTCTTTACATCTTCCATAAATAGGGTTACTAATTGTTTTGGAGAAGTATCACATATGTGAGTTATACTGTTGGATAGAGTATCTCCTATACTAACACTTATTGGGACATGTTCGTTTATAAACTCTAGATCTTTAGTTGGGTTACGCTTTTCTTTACTTCCGTCTAAATATGCCTCAAAATCGTATACTATATGATATGGGTAAATCACTGTAGGAGGCTTTTCGAGTTACTTTACATCCTCAGGTTTACAAATTGCATCATACTCGCATTTAAAAATAGTTACTAATTTACACTTACCCTCAATTGCTTCGTCTCTCTCGTTGGATCTTCTAAGCTTATTTTTTATAATATTTACAATGTTTGGGACACCCGTGCCAATAACAGCCGTGAAATTGATAAACCGTATCAGTCATAGGGCAATATCCATCCACTGGGGCTCCCGCAATTATTCTTTCTCCACCGTGGCCACATACTGCAATGTGAATGTGGGGTCCTGGCAAAGATTTTATCCAACTAATTGATTTCTTGCTACAACTGGGTTTTGGATAGAAAGCTCTTTCGAACGCTGATACTGGTCGAACTATTTTTCCCCTTTACACGATACTTTGGTTAATCCCTTCATACAAGTCAATGCGTGCCGGGTTAAATTACTGACCTTTGTAAAGCGTTGTTTGCAGTCGAAGCAACAATAATTGTTTTCAGCGGCTTTATTCAGATCTGTAATAAGGAAGGCGTGATCGTTATAGATGCCTATTTTCATCTTTTCATTACCAATCTTGTCGTAATGAGCTGCTACTTTTCTTAAATACCATGTTCCCTCTTTTGTAGGTTCATATGCATCAATACCTATTTTAAAACACTCTTCTATTTTCTTGATATCTCCAAATAGTATGGGGCCTTCGGGTTTCGGTAATTTATGGGTTTTACAAAACTGCAAATACTTTTGCTGGAGTTCTTTGGTCAATGTCAAGCACCTATCGGCCCTAAGCTTCGAAGTGTGGAGGGCCAAGCATCTAAATAAACAAAGATCATCTTTATTGAAACTATCCAGGGGCTTCGTCCCTTTCTTATAACGCAACCACTCTGGCATTCGACCTCCTGCCACTTTTTCGGATTGCATTCCAGCATCACCTTTGGGGATTTCATACCCCTTTAAAGCTGTTCCATATACTATTTTAACGCTGACACCCATCCATCTTACAAACCTCCATTTTGTGCTTGGCCTATCTATTTTATCTATGTTTAATCTTTGCTCTTCTTGTTTATTAATCCACTCTTCAACCTCATCGTAACCCCTAAACCACGGACTTTCGGATAAATTTTTATAAAATACCAACGTTGTCGGCTTTCCTCTTGCGTCTCTCTCCTCTTGGTGAATTAATTTGTAAGAAAAAGAGAATCTTAGGTAAAAACTGTCAGTTAACAAAGGCTCTAACTCACCCATTATCCTTTTGTTGTTATTTATTTGAAGTTTTCTTTTCAGGGTTATTGTAGTTATCCTACGCCCTTTTACTATTTCTTTTTCTTTTTGTTTATTATCTTCTAATATTTCGCTACCTTCCTCTATTAACTGTTGTAATAAACGCGCTTTCTGCACTCGTTTTTGAGGTTTGCCGATGTTCCTGCTTCTAAGACTGATGGAAGCCTCATTAGCTATATTCTGTGCTATCTTTTCTATATTCTTTTTTTCCACCCCCTTAAATACCCCCCGAGACATTGCACGAGCCATTCTTTTCATAAATTCATCATTTTTTTCCTTCTTTATTAGTGTAGTTAACCCCCTTTCCCTTAACCTGTTTGAAAAAGGTGTACCCATTCTTATGAATTCTGACCTTAATTCCCGAATCCTAGGGGAAGAGCTTTTAGATGAATTTACACCCCTTTTATCGCTAATCCTTGTGCGAGTTAACTTAGGGCGAGGCGCTCTCGTAACGTTTTTACGTATATCTGTCATTTTTCTAATCGTGGAAATTTATTGTTTTATATAAATACCTGTATGATTTATGTTCAATAGGGTGTTTTTTCATGTTTGAAAATTAATTAATTATAACACCTCATACTACAGTATAGAAGACACATATTTTGTCGGGCTAGGGGGCTTTCTGCTAATTTTCTCGTGTTCAATAGGGTGTATTAAAACATTCCCTCAGTATAAAATAGGGCACAGTTCGTACGCTACCCAAAGCCATCTCGCTCCGTTTTCGATATGGACTAGAAAAATTCTACAGAGAGGCCATTCCTATATGGGAGACCTCCCGCGTATGTCGACTTACTATTTCGTTGGGTAGCTGAAACAGGTAGCCGAAACCCTTGCAAATCGACTTACTATTTCGTTGGGTAGTCGAAACCGCTGCAAATCTGGGACACATTTTACAAACTTTGGTGGTATAATTTTGTTTTACTGTGTGTTGTATTTATTTCGCTTTAAATTAACACGAAATTTTACTATTTTTGGTACCTATGGGGCTACCCACTGCTTTCAACTCTTCCCCCACACTTCGCGGTAACGAACTGACTCCCTATATACTACTCCTTGTGTCCCCCCACAATTTCAATGCCCCAGATGCCCTTGTAAATTCGTTAGTGCCCAAACTCTTTGTAGACATAAGCAACTACGCTGCCCTGTGGCTAAAGGCGAGCGGGGTAGACTAGAGCTGGTAGAATTAGTTGCTGATCTGCGAAATAAATTAGCTATATTGGAGGAGAAAAATGGGGTGTTGGAATATAAACTATCATTCGCGGCACATTGAAATTGTATTAATTATTTTCTCCAAAATTCATAAATTTGCTGTCGGATACAATTTTCTCATTAACCAATTTTTGGATTTTTCGGGGGTGGTGGGGGTAGTACAGAGGGGTGGACATGATACCACCGCAGGTGGTATCATTTTGACTCCCTCTATACTACTATTGCGGAATGGCTCTAGGAATAAATAACTGTTTATTTTAGCATAAATGAGAGATCGTAGCTCGTTAATTCCCGTTGAATTTATTTATAGAAATGCGGTCCAACTTATGTAGTATAGGACCTTATTTGTTGGAAAAAGGGCGAATGTATCATGAGTTGTTATGAAAAGGAGCAATTATAGTGATGTCGACTAGTGTTGATCCAGATCATCCTACATATCTGCGCAATCTGATCCGGGGTTGCATTATTTGCCAGTTTCATATTTTCACACTTATTACGTTTATTGCACACAGTGTAGACCCAGATCAGACTGCACATATTATGTGCAGTCTGATCTGGGTCTACTCTGCATTTTGTTGTGTTATTCAGTAAGAAATAAACGCTAAAATACAGCATAAGACCGGATCTCTAAAATTAGATTTGCAAAGTGAGATAACTATAGCTACGATCCTCCATTATAAGCGTGAAATTGTATCCGAGAGGTTACGTGCTCCGACTGTCACGCCGGCGGCCCGGGATGGATCCCCAATCCCGACACTCGAGTGTATGAAATACATAGATAACACCGGGTTAGTGTCTTTTGATAGCAAGTTTATCACAATTAGCTAGGAAACACGTAGGAATTCCGAGGCTCGCGGAGGAATTCCTACCGTTTCCGAGCAGAGCCAGTAGTATATAAGAGTCATAATGATACAAGTTTATATGGAAGCCACCCCACTACGTGTGGTGGCTTCCACATGAAACTTGTAATCATTATGACTCTTATATACTACTACCGCGAGACCATATATTTATGACATGAGAAGATACACCCTATTAGAGATAAAAATCCCTCAGTATATATATACAACAATCTGTCATACTTTTATTACGAATAAAATATAAACTGACACCCTATTAAAGATAAGAAATCTATAAGTTATACTCAGTATTTTACAGCAATCTGTCATAAATATAAACTGACACCCTATTAAAGACAAGTTATCCATAAGTTATACTAAGTATATTACAACAATAACTGTCATACATTTATTACGAATAAATATAAACTTACACCCTATTGAAGATAAAAAATCTATTGGTTATACTCAGTATAATGCCTACCATAAAGCAAATGAGAGAGCAAGCTAAGAGTTGGGGAATTTCCCTAAGAGGTTTGAGACTCAAGAAAGATATAGCAGATAGGATAAGTGACGCGCGAGCCGTCGTCTACGAGGAGAGGCTGCGGCGTGCGGTTTCGACCGGACGACTGCCCGCCGACCCCGAAAAACGCTCCGAGAAATTGGAGAACGAGACGACGGCCAGTCTGCGCGCCACCGCTTACGCGCAGCGTGTAAAAGAAGATCCCAGCGCACGTAGAAAACCCCTATACAAGGCGTACTACAATAAGATTTATCAAGGGTTGGTGGGGGACCTCCCAAGAAGAGGAGAGATATCGCCAGAGCTTTGGTGGAGGAGGGTCCCAGGATTCTCCCCGAAAAAGCTGAAGTTAGGGAAACTGTTGATAGGGGTAGGAGGAAGATAGTATGGACTTTCGAGAGGGGGGTAGACGGGGAGATCGCTAATCGCATAATGAATAAAATTCGCCCAGAGATGACCACGGCATGTTATCTGAGGTATTCGTGTTCGTATCGTATTAGGAACATAGATACCGACGCTACTATGATCTATCACAAACAATCAAAGGGCAGTCCGTGGATAAACGAGATCGCCAAAGCCGAGAGTTGGATATCCGATAGAGAGAAAGGTCGAATGGACATCGACAAAGTCGATAGACCAAACACAAAATGGACCTTCGTTCGTTGAATATCGGTCGAGGTGAAGATGATCTCGACGCTCAACAACTTCTCATGGAGCGGGAAAACTCCCAGACTGGTTAAGACAGAAAAAGGGAATGTATTCCGTCGACACGTACGACGACTACCTGTGTCTGTTTAGGTGCATAGCCATCCAACGTGGAGGGAGACCCGACGGGTGTTGTAGGAAGGCACGAGCTCTGGCTCGCGAATACCTCGGGCACGATAACGGACCGGGTAGTAAAGGAATCCCCCTGGATGATATTAAGAAGGTAGAAGAGCGCTTCAAGATGGGCATTCGCGTTTACGAGCCCACCGCCGACGGAGTGTGGTACCTCATGAAGGTTCCGGCAAATTACGACGTGGTTGGGGGGAAGACAATGACGATAGGAATGTTTGGAGGTCACTCGTTCCTCATAACGAATCTTCGCAAGATGACGAACGAGTACGGGTGCACCGGATGTCAACAACGGTTCACAAAGTCGTGTAACATGCACAGGCACGCGACCACCTGCATGGGTGGGAAGACCGTGGTGACATGTCCAGGTAAGAGGGTAGAGAGACCACAGTCGGCCTACGAGAAGGCATTCTATCCTAAGGGGTCAGCGAGTGCGAGGTCGATTCAATGGTTGAGCAGAGAAGAGGAGAGGATGGGAAAGCACATACATCACGCCAACTGCGGTCACGGTGGTGAGAGGTGGGTGGCCGATGATCCGGTCGACTGTTACTGTCACGAGACCGAGACCGTGTTTCAGTTTCACGGATGCTACTGGCACGGGTGTCCAAGGCATTGCATGAGAGGTAACGCAAGATCGCTGTACAAGAGGACGAAAATTCAAGACGCCAAGATAAGGAAGGCGGGTTACGAGCTGGTGGTGATGTGGGATTGCGAGTGGTTGAATGATAATTTTGATAAAATTAATACCTACTATCCACAATCGCCACGCGAGGAGGAGACGACTCTATACCCTCACCAGATAGTCTACGACTTTGAGGCGTATCTAGACAAGTCAAAAAGCACGCGACCCACCAAAGACCTGACCTTCGAGGTCGAGCACGTTCCTATATCGGTGTCGTTGGGGGATACGATGCATGAAGGGATCACACACCTATGCGAACGAGATCCCGACACGCTAGTCGAGAAGTTCGTGACCGAGCTGCAGATGAGAGGCAAGGCAATCAGGGAGGGGGTTAGGAAGAAGTATCTGCCGGCCGACATAGATATGTTATCGAAGTCTCAGCAAGCAAAGATTATCTCATGGATTGATCAAGTCCCGGTGGTGGGGTTCAACTGTAGCAGGTACGACCTGAACCTCATCAAGCAGTACTTTGTAGAGAAGTTGGCGGCCACCGTGAATAAGGTGATGGTCGAAAGAGAGCCAGCACGACGATGTTTCTGTTTACTCCGGAGTTTAAATTTCTCGACATCATCCAGTATCTGGGACCCGGTACCACGTACGACCGGTGGGTTAAGGCGTACGACTGTAAAACAGTAAAGTCTCACTTTCCGTACGAGTGGTTCGATAGCGCGGACAAGCTCGACCATACGGGGCTGCCAGACTATCCGGAGTGGTACTCGAAGTTGAAGGGTGAGTTCCTACTGTCGTTGTCCGAGTGGAA
This sequence comes from Conchocele bisecta, assembly GCA_029237695.1. Classification (NCBI taxonomy): domain Eukaryota; kingdom Metazoa; phylum Mollusca; class Bivalvia; order Lucinida; family Thyasiridae; genus Conchocele; species Conchocele bisecta. Next base: position 202,806,234 of record CM055265.1, on the reverse strand, counting down.
AGAGTGTAAGAAGGTATTCCGAGAAAAGGGGATGAAGACGTTCAAGGAATGGTTGCAACACTACAACGACTTGGATGTAGGACCGTTCCTGGAGGCTCTGAATAAAATGACGGAGTTCTACAGGGGAAGAGGCGTGGACATACTCAAGGATGCCGTGTCTCTACCCGGTGTTTCCCTTCAGTACCTACTCCGCGGGTCGATCGATGGGAAGGCGGACACGCCCGAGCTGTGGTCACCGAAGTCTGAAACTTACGAGATGATGAAGCAGGGATTGGTCGGTGGTCCGTCCATAGTATTCTCCAGATACGCCGAGGCTGGAAGGTCAACGATCAGGGGTCAGGTGGGGAGTCGGGAGGAGAAGATGTGCAAGGCGGTGCTGGGGTACTGTTAGGCTAGCAGTTAAACCCTGGTTGGCAGTTTATAGTAGACTAAGCAAGATAAACGTTTCATTCTTTAATTAGTAATGATCAGGATGGCATCCACAAGTATTTAATTCAAGGACTAGACTAATACATAAGGGAGATAATTAATGTAGTACTAACTGAGTTTCTAACAGAGTAGTGTCCCTTTGACTAAGGCAAATGGCTGTTGGTAGACTGGCGAATTTTGATTCTGATAAACGTGAATCGTCTGCTGTCACTGGGTGACCGAGGTGCTGAAATGAGCCAGTCTCCCTTCTTATATAGACACTGGATCTGACAGTCAGCCAATCGGATGGCTAGGACATTCTGACAGTCAGCCGTTTCATTGGTTGGAACAGAGCGCTGACTGTCAAGTTTCAGCCATTTTGGATTTTAAAGTTACATTTCTGGGCTTTAGACTAGAAATACAGCGTAGATAGCTCACAAATCGTGACGGTCAGATGTACAGACAATTCTACATGTCAAAATACACCAGGTAAGTGTAAAACTATGAAGATAAACATGCATTTAATGAGTGACCGCCAGCCAGAAAGGCTGCGTGAATCGACAGTCAAATAATGGCGGTCACGAAACTTTGCGAGCACAGCCGAACAAATAATTAGAATAATGGAGCTATAAGAACGTTTGAGGTATGATCACCTATGTAAATACTTAGGAGAAGTGTTGAGCTACCAAAATATATCGGTATGTCACCATGGTAATGAATATCCAGTCCAAACTGGCCTAATAAAGGTGGTCACGTGACCTCCAGCGAAGTGTCAAATCAATGTCAACAGTCGACAATGGCCATTCCACGGCATGCTGTTGTGATTGACACGGCAGAAGGTGAAAAGTATGGCTTATATAGCAGTTATGTAGCACACCACCTACAATATTCATCTGATCTGGCAAATCACTCAGTAGATAAAGTAGTTAAGATTTTTATGACAGCTGGAGAATGGAACGCTCCATTTGACAGCTAAAGTAAGGATCATTTCCTTACAGTACGATGCCAATGCTCTGTACCTATCTACTCTGTCGAAGGACATGCCGTTCGGTGAGGAGCAGATATGGACGTGTGACGACCCGGAAAGACAGTCGTATATAGACCGTTTCGTGAGGAAGGTCAGGAGTGAAAAGTGGTTCGGATTTGCGGAGTTGGATATAGAGGTTCCGGAAACGTTGAGAGACAAGTTCTCGGAAATGTCACCGCTGTTCGTTAATCGAGAAGTCGATGAGAACGAGGTTCCGCAGCACATGAAGGACTACCTGACCGGGACCGGTAGGAATAGAGTCGAAGGGCAGAGAAAGCTCGTGGGTGGGGGCAATGTCCGCCAAGAAGATGATCATATACTCCCCGCTGCTAAAGTGGTATCTGGAGCACGGTCTGATCGTCAAGGCGGTGCATAGGGTGATAGACTACACACCCGGCAAACCGTTTCAATGGTTTCGTTAAAGAGGTCACCGCTGCTAGACGGACGGGGGACGTCGACAAGAGCAAGGCGGTGTTGGCGGAGATATTCAAACTGGTTGGCAACGCGTGTTGTGGCAAGCTGATAGAGGCACAAGAGAGACACCTGAACACCACATATACGAAGGATGAGAAGACTGTCGATCGGGCACTGAGGTCGGCGTGGTTCGAAGACTTGAAGGAGATTGGGGAGGCTTACGAGATATCGAGCAGGAAGACTCGAGTGGTGATCAACAGACCGTTTCAGTGTGGCATAGCGGTCTACCAGTTGGCCAAGCTCCGGATGCTAGAGTTCTACTACGATTTCTTGGACAAGTACGTGGATCGCGGAGATTTCGAACTGATACAGATGGACACTGACAGCATGTACTTCGCGCTATCGGAGAAGACGCTGGAGGCGGTGGTGAGAAAGAATATGAAGAGAAAGTTTAATAAGGAGAAGACCGAGTGGTTGGCGTGGGACGTGTGGAGCAACAGAACTCAGGGACTGTTCAAACTGGAATTCGAAGGGGATAGAGCCATCGCTCTGTGTAGCAAGTGTTACTACGTGAGCGGTGATGGAAAATCTAAGCACTCGGCCAAGGGGATGTCGAAGAGATCTAACGATCTGACTTGGGGAAGGTATAAGAGTGCTCTCGAAGGGGGTAGGGATATGGCGGAGAACAGGGGATTCCGAATGATTAACGGGGTGATGAAGACGTACTGTCAACAAAAATTAGGACTCTCGACGTACTACGACAAAGAGGAGAGTGATGGAAGACGGTACACACCGAACCTATAGGATAGATAAAAAAAAAAAAAAGAACTCTGAGAGAGAATACTAAAGACTCTGATGATCCGGGGGTAGCTGAGTGTCAGAAGGCACCGCAAGAAGTTCTTCGCGAACAAACCCTCGAGATGGCCCATCATCCAAATAGTAGAGCACGGGCTCATCGGGCTTGGTAATAGATCGATCTAGATGACATACATTGAGAGACCACACGGGATCAGTCGCGCAGCGGCTGCCACCTTCGAGCTCTCCCGGTTGATAGAGGTACCGGACGTCAATATCTGATGGAAGCCGTTGCTCCTCTAAACCAACGGGTCGCCCGCGCGAGACGGCAGAGGGCTCGCTCGTCATCCATTTAAACTTGATAGCATCTACGGGCTTCTTACCTATCAATCTGATCACCTCTCCGTTCAGTGCGGAGACCACGGCGGGCAGTCTGGCCACCCACTCGGTCGATCGCGAATGAGGGTCTACAAGTTCTTTAGCGTATTGGTGTCCGAACAGTCTCTCAGCCAGGGTTCGATTGAAGCGTCCCACGATCCCCTGGTCCCGGTGGATGCTGACGCGGCCGCGTCTGACAGAAACGTCGTGCTTAGACAATAGATGAGAGACCGCGCCCATGAACTCGAGGCCGGGATCGACCTGGAGAAGATTCGGCCATTTGAGAGGACTCCTCTTATATATTCGGGAGGGAGCCTCGGCCACCTCCTTAGACTCTTTAGTGGCCAACGGCTCAGCCCCCTTATAACGACTCGCTACGTCAACGACTGTCAGCGCGTACTTGTACGTCTTACGACCGACGCGATCGTGAGGGAGAAACAGGAGATCCGCTTGGTGAACTTGGTTCGGTACCGGCACGTCGAATTTCGGGCGCGGAATATTGTGAGGCGCGGGTAAATAGATCTGCCAGATGGCCTGCTTCTTGAGCCATTCCTTGACAACGTTTTTTGAAACCTTGGTCGCCGCCGCGAGGTTCTTGATGGCAGCGAGTCCCTTCCAGTAGCCGCGGGGGCTATAGTACGCGTTCGCTAGCTTGCGCGTTAGGCGAATCGATAGTTTGGTATTAAGTTTGCGCGTGTTCATAGTATGCGATGTATTCTAATATATCGGACAATCTCCAACATGTCCTCGCCAGATCGTCTGGTAACTGCGTCGATACTAATAAACCTTTGTTGGAAGTACAATCGCGATTGTGGGTTAAGTTCTGAAAGAACTTGGGAAAATCTAATCCCCCAGGATTGGTGGAGGAATCTAACATCCTCTTTGCGAAAAGGGTGGCCGCTTTTTCGTCCTCCCGCCACGTCTCGAGAGAATCTCTGGCCAGACGAATCATACCCTTTGCACCAACCATGCGGTGTTTAAGGGCAGTGTAGCCTACATCAATCATAGCAAAATAAAGTTCGTCAACTGACATTCGTTCTATATATATATTTATATTAATTTAATTTAAAATAATTAATTTAAAATCTCGATCGAATATAGTAGCTGACGAGACCCACCACACCCATTATTCCCACGACGATGAACGCGATCTCGCGGTCTTTTTGGGGCTCTGACGGTACATAGAAATCTGAAAGTTGGGGCTCGCGATCCAGCGGCGCGAGACTTTTCTGCGGATATGCCAGCGCGTACTCGCGGTTGGCTTCTTCAACGTTCTGAAAAGTTTGCGCGGCGTGATTTTCGCGGCGAAGCTCTTCATTGACCCAGTCCAGATGGGCGGTTCGTTTTTTCGACCACGCTTCCTTTGCGCTATTGAGTTGTTCTACAGCTAAATCGTGACGCTTACGCTCCTCATCCACGTTCGAGCTTTTCATTTTAGAGAATAAAAAGTTGCTACCGCTGAACGCCAATGCGTTTACGAGCGCACCACCTACTATTACTGCGATTGAAGCCATTTATTTCCATATATTAACTGGTAGAATTCCAGCTTTAACTAGACAATCTCGGGTCCAAACTGCGGCCGCTACATCTAAGGTCGCGAGCCCTACGTCTCTCGCAGTAAATTCCAATTTGGGAGCGGATCCTCCTAGGGCCATCTTTGATAGTCGAGCATACCCGATACTGAAACCCGATATCACCACGGCGGCGTGAATAAAGCACATTCACTAACATTTTACCATCTTGTTCAGCCATTATAATTATTGCATATAAAAGGGGTCGCGATCAATGTTTAAATGGGGCACATCCAATCGCGATTGGTGTTTCGTAACTTTCTTCTGAACACTGGCTTGTTGTTTTTTCGATAATATAGGGTATTTCCACACGCACAGGGCACCAACAACTGCCAGACCACCACCAACAACCCAACTCCAATTCACGAATTTGGGTTCAATCGGATTCGCCCAACTCCAACGGCAGTTGGTATTGGGTGACAAATTCAAAGAATTTGGGGTGTGCTTCCAATTCGTGAATTGGGGTGTACTCAACTTTGTCTTCAGATGTTTTGCTGTCTCCGTCCCCGATTGCAACGACTGTTTAGCCTCTCGAAGCTCGGCGAGTATTTTATCTTGTTTAACTTTTCGGGTGGCAGCCGCCGCCCGCCCAGCTGCCTGTCTTTTGGGATTTTTTATATGCGGTATGTCATCCAGTGGCGGAGTAACACTCGGGTTCGATTGGGTTGGAGCAATCGGGTTCAACTCCGTCACTCTCGCGGGTGTGTCTTGTGTCATCATTTATAATATTAGGGCTTATAGTTCGTGGGCATATATGTCCAAATTGACAGTGTTTACCCGTGGTCAACGCGGTTGTCAACGGAGCTAAGTACATTCCAAACTTGTGATAAATTGAGCAGCAGGCTGTTCTAAGAGTGTGACCTATAAAAGGGTCAGTCTCTAGATCATCAATCAATCCCGCGGTGTTTGGTATAGGGAGAAGTAAACTAACGGCGGTTGCGTACAAATGAATAGCCGCCGATCCGAGAGTTTTTGTCATCTCCGCACCTAATCTAGATTCGTATCGCACATACATTTTATCGATCTCCGCATCTGACATCTTATCCACCTGAAAAACTGAGAGACGCCTACCGAGATAATGATCCGATTGTCCCCCAGCAACTAGCGCAGCTAGCCGCTCTCGTCGCGCCGCATTTTCATTTTCATTCGGAGTCGTTGCACTCAACCCAATACCAACCGCCGTTGGAGTTGGAGTTGATTCCGATTGCTCTGTCGGATCATTATCTATGTTGGCAGTCGGAGTTGAGGTTTCTTCTATTAGCTGATCGAGAAGTTCGTCGCAGTTCATTTTTCTTAAAATTAATTTAACTATTCTAACAAGTCTCATCACTTTAACATATTGCAAAGCACACCACCCGATACTTATGATCACCGTTATGCTCGCAACAAAGCTCGCAGCGGAGCACCAAATTGTTAACATTGTTAACCATTGTTCAGCATTTGTTCAACATTTGTTCAACATTTGTTAAGCATTTGTTCAGCATTGTTCAGCAATTGCTAAGCATTGTTCAGCATTGTTCAGCATTGTTCAGTAATTGCTAATTAATTATAAAATTAATTGATAACTTCGTAAGTAGTTGGTTGATCAGTCTTTAGCAAAAGCTTGGCGTGCTTAGTTTCCGAAAGCATCTGTAGAACATCCAGGCGCTCCTCGCGCGTTGGGATAACGTCATTCTCTCGAAGACAGTCATCGAATGAGTGTCGGTCCTTGCAGTGAAAGAGGGCGACCCATTTCGTTTGCTCGCGCAGATCCTTGAGGACGGCGTTTGTACTTTTGATGATGGATATCCATACGCTTTGCCTAGCATGGCGGCCAGAAAATGCGAGCTCGGAGAGCATGTCCTTCTTTTTAGTCATCGCCGCCTTGGCCGAGCAATCGTCAGTCACGTATAGGGTGGGCTCACCCTGGAATTTTTGGTATAAACCACGCAACCAATCGTGAAGCCTATCACCGGGGTCAATAACGTATACCTCAGGGTCGGTCCATATCCACGGGCGCCGCTGATAAGTATCGTTGTGCCGCACAGTGGGACATAGTATCACAATGTGACGAAAGGCATCGCGGTAGGAGCCCTCGAGCAAGTCTAGGATGAAAACCGTTTTTCCACATCCTGTCTGCCCACATATTATGGCAGAGTGGGCATCTCCAATCGTGAATTGGTATTGACTGCTAATTTTCTTAATTAATTCTTTAGAATTATCAAATTTCTTAATTAATAAATCGTTAGAATGATTACTAATTTTCTTAAAATCAATTAATAAATCGTTAGATTTAGTAGAGTGTTGAGACGTATCGGCCATCTTCGATGTTCAGTTGTGCGTCTGTAATTATATATAAATACACGTTCAATGCGCCATTTCCATCCGCCTCTTTGGTTATCTGGATAGTCACACCCTCGCTAGCGTTCTCAACTTGGCGTCCGCTACCGTGTATTTGGTCGTCGTCGCTGGCTCGCATGTCTAGCCATAACGCGTATTTGGTATTCAGAAATTCCGCGAGGGAGAGAGCCGAGAGATGCAGGTCTTTGGCAACCGCGGCAACCTCCGGGGAGCGCTTGGAGCCGGCAGCAAACTGCTTTCTTACTTCGTCCCACTGCTGGTGCGCGCGAAGACCAGCGCTGTATAGTTGATTGGGTACTCCCTCGATCGTCATCTCTACCTTCGTGATTTTGGGGTTATAGAATTTGTCGGTTTTTCTAGCACCGAACGCGAACCGAGCCTCCTCGAACAGCATCAGTATACCTTTCATCGAGCGGGCGGGTACGTTGACGTTAATATTCCACAATGTGTCGCTTTTGTCTTTCGTCATCTTGCGATGGCGAAGAACTCGGTCGTAAAGTATGACAAGCGCGCCCGGCGTACTGGGTTCTGATCAATCGCGCGAGTTCGGGCGGGCATCGTGACGATGTCGTACTCCAGGGAAACATTATCGATCGTATACGTCGATAACTGGTCGCTGGCTATGAGAACTCGGCCGTAGTCGTTGAACGTTAGTTCATATTCGAGGCGGTCAGCCAAAGCACTCTGATAGTAGGGCATGTGACTCTCCAGCAACTCAAAGTCGAGCGGGATGTAGAAGCGGTTGCCGTAAGCGCCCGTGACCGAGTTGTTGTTCGCGTTGTTATCTACCTTGTTAGCAGCCCCGATTCTAAGTTTGGTTACGTTCTTATTTTTGCTGGTGTCAATACCCTGATAGACAGCGTTTTCGCGCTCTTGCGCCGTCTTCCACAGGTCCTGATAGCAATGGTAGACGTCGCTGTCGTCGATCGACATCACCTCATTACCAGAAATCTTTATCATGGTCTTCTTGACGATGGCGCGACCAATGTTCTGAACGACGGTTCGGTCCGCGTCCGTCGACGTCAGCGAAATAGTGAAAGCGAGGCGAACAGTACCCGGCACAATGACGTCGTTAGCTCCGAGGTTGGGAAGCGGACCAAGAGCTGCTGGTTCTGGTCGATCGTCGATGGGTTGTTCGTAATAACGACACTCTGTCTCACGCCTTTTGCCCCGAGGGGCTCATGCAGTCTGCGGTATGGATTGAGTTTGCGACCGTATTGACTCGAAGACATAATTTAGTGAAACTATATTAAACCCGTATGGTTTTGTCTTTAATACATAATTAATTTTAAGAAAATTAGATGGCTGATTACGATATTGACATGGATGAAATCGGCAGAGACGATTTCCGCGATGATCATGACATCGATGATGACATCGATGATGACATCGATCCATATAGCCGAGGCGAGGGCTTGGACGATGATGACGAAACGACCTTCATAGAGACACCATTAACACCATTAAATGAAGATCCTAAGTTTGTCGACCCCCGAATTAAGCCCTTAACAGCCATACCAATGGGAACTTCACCCTTTAGTACTTTTCCCTGGGAGGCCCCATCCGCAACTCCGGCATGGGCGGGCGGTGCCGAGATTCCTGCGGGGATCTCCAAGAATGAGCTGGCGCCTCTCACGGAAACGGAGTCTAGGGTGAAACGGTGGGAGAGTGAGGTGTCTAAAAACGGCATCAATGCCACGTTGGAGTTCCGCGGCACTAAAAGAGGAGACTTGTGGGTTAAATGGGGTAATAGTTGGAAGTTGCTGACGTACAAGAACGAACGACCCGACCCGGTTCCTCAGCCCCTCTTCCGTGAACCGATATGGAGTATCCCTCGCTCGAGCTCTCGGAGTGATCGATGATCGGTCGCGGCTGCCTCAACAAATGGTAAAAACCCTACAGTCTACCGACGAAACGCTGGCGAAGACGGCCGCCGCTATAGAAATGAGCGAGCTCAGCGATGTCCCTCGTATAGCCACCGACGCTATTAACACAGTGGAAACCACGGTCAACGAAATGAACGGCATAAAATATGACCCACCATTACCTCTTCGCGAACTCCTGGGACTCGATAAGGCTCTGCAAACAACTCGGGCGAACTGGTCAATAACCTCTCCAAACTCACGGCGCTGGACAAACATATCGCGCTAGAAGAAAGAAAACTTGGGGAAGTCCGTGACGATAGAGAATCTACAGAGCGGATCAACAAACTCCTGCGATCGTTGCGGGACGAAAGAGAAGCTCGCTTGGAGGCTGCTTCGACTAACCGTGAGGCACTTTCCGGCCAATTAAGTCGGAGCCGCGAAACAATCTCGAGGGTTCTGTACGAGGACACGACACTCGGTGAGCGTATTCGCACTCTGTTCAGAGAGAAGGGCGTCACGATATTAACCATCATCGCAGCTTTCAGCATGATTATATCGACCCTAATTCTATCTATATCGTCTCTATTTGTAGCTGTCAATGCTGGTGCCGCACCAGCACCAGCACCAGCACCCGCACCAGCACCCGCGCCATCCGGCGGAGCCAAGGAGTGGATAAAAAAACAACTAAAAGCCCTCACCAGTCTCCTGGCTAAATTAGCAGGAAAGTTGGCTGACGCGCTGCCTGGTTTGATAGGAGGTCTCCTCTTCTTCTTGTTATCTATATTATCAAAAACGGTCGGATGGCTCGCCGAGAATACCTGGGCTTTAATCGTGGCCATCGCCGGTCTCCTACTATTCTTCGCCAGAGAGTTCCTAAAACCAAAGCGTAAATAATCCGATCACCACGAGGGCGACGACGAGCGCTAATTTCTCCTCCTCGTGTGTTGTGCTTCCAATTTCAACATTGTTGATGATTGGTGTTTCAACATTGTTGATGGAACTCGATGGTGCATCCAATTTACGAATTGGGGGCACTGGGTTCGATTGTGTTGAGGGATGTGTATCCATTTTGTGTTTTGGGGGTTTTATGAAATCTTTTTCAAATTTATTTGAATTTACAACTCCGCGCCCGATCATTTTGGGGGTGCGCTTGATGATATCAGTGTTCACGTTACCGTTGTGACCGATTTTTGATTGGCGGTGGCGATTACGATTTGATTATTGTAACCGTCAACCGGATCGTCTCGTAGTATCATATTGCTCGGTGCCATATAAAGACCTATTCCAAATACATAGTCCACTGGGGTGCTGGCAGTCTGCAAAACGTCTTGATAATTCTGGATCACCTTCTGGAGGTCCACCTTAGCTGAGATGGCGTCCTCAACAAGTACCAAGAACTGTTTTTGAGCGTCAAACGCCGTTCCGAATCCTATTATAGAACTGCGAGTTTGTTTTTGTGCACCTAGTATAGCCCACACATATGTACGAATGGAGTCGTTGAGGCGAGTAACCCCGGCCTGAGTAAATCCAGTGCTTTTATCTAATATAAATGTACTCCATGCTATTCCAACTTTAGATGGTTGATGTAGTGAAGCCGGATATGTTTGGTAGTAGGTTTTATCTGAGAACATATCAAGAAAAAAACTTGGTCTTTTATGTATTAGGAAACTTGACGTGTACCTCATAGTACTGCTATCGAATGTGCCATCAACAACTTTTACATCATTTCCAGCTTCTTCAAAAAAGGGGTCCCCCATTGAATCGTTCTTGGTGTAAACTTTTTGTTTCCAATCACGGTTTGGGTGCACACCCAATTCGTCACATATCCGTTCGAACTCCTTACGGTTATATGTGTTGGAAATGGGATTCCACCCGTCGTCTTGAGGTAGTGGAACACGTAATTCTTTCAAAATCCTTCTAATAGTATAATAAACATGAAAGTTGTATAAGCTACTACTCATCATGCTGTTACTTGGTTTTATGTGGTCTCCGAAAGATACACCACACCCAGTTGTGGCACACCACACGGCAAAATTTAAAATTTAGTTGGTTCTGCCAGAACTGCATCGGAGTTGCCCGCCATCTGTTTACCCCATCCACCGTACTAATCTTGGTCACCCTATATTTCTCAAATATGTTAGTGAAATTTGTGTCGAAACCCATGCCCAAACTGACTCTTATTTTAGGGTGCACAAACCAACCAATGGTGTTCTTTTGAGCGTATACACCACCAACTTTATACTTTGCATTATAATTAAAGCTAAATGCTTTTGTATCCATTGAAAGATATTATTATGTTTGCTACTATCACTAATGTTCAAAAAAGGAGTTGTGAACTTCAAAAGTTAATAGACAACTGCTGCGGACAACGCCGGGTAGGCCTCAGATCAATCACATTCACGGTTGGGTGGAAAAACGTTGAAACGCTCGAGTTTTTCACAACAGAAGTCGAGGACGTCGAGTTTTTCGCAGTCAGAACACCCGTACGAACTGCCACATAGAATAGACGTAAATAGAGTCATAAGTCCACCAGATGCTATAGTACCTCAGGGTCTTTGGAGTTTCGGAGATCTCCAAGCTTTTGTCGCGAGAAGATTTCTGGTGTAGTCACTCTCGCAATCTCGAAAGCCACGGGCTCACGACATTGACCGTTGATAGGCGTTTAAGGATCTCACCGGGGTGGGCTCACTGTTAGGATTTAAAATAACATACCCTTACAACGATGACGGAGTGTTTGATCCTGGCGAGCACGTCGGCACGACCCCGGTGAACTTCGCCGTCACGAAAACTCTCGGGGTGCACCTGGATCGGGTGAACACATCGTACAACACGGTAGACGGCACTCCCACCACATTACTGAAAACCGTGCCCGCCAGCGACTGTTCTATGGTAGACTGTGACCTTAGACTTCCCACACCCCGAGATGAAAGTTTTGGAATCGGGACACATCCACGAGTTGAAGATTTCTATTCTTGATGATAAAGGGCGAGAGTTGAAAAACGATTACCCGATTTCGGTCGTCCTAGAAATTTAAAATTTAAAATTAATTAATTTTAAGAAAATTATTTAGAATTAAACGCATGTTCGTAATATATATATTATCAACATTATTGAAAATGAGTATATACGGACCAGGTAGTTCTTATTCCGATTGGGTGACAAATTCAAAGAATTTGGAACCGACAGAAGGGGGATTCATCCCGACAGAGGGCGACTTTTTAACTACCCAAAAAACAAAGGCCTTGATCATAGAACTATATCGGTGGCCACGGGCGAGATTCACAGGAGTCTACTATCACAACTTAGAGAATATGCCCTGGCTGTGAATACACAAAGTCGTGAAGAAACGCATACGGAACTAAACGAACTAGGTGAAAAAATAACCAAATTTCGAAAAGAGGCCCGGTTGGGGATTGATAAAGTCCGAGAAGACCATCAGGCGGACCTTACGGAGGCTTATGATGCGTTGCTCTTAAAGGACACTCTCATCAGTGAAGCAACACTTACCGAACTAGACGGGAAAATAACAAAATTTCGAAAAGAGACCAGGTCGGATATTGATAAAGTCCGAGAAGACCGCCAGGCGGCCCTTACGGAGGGTTATGATACGTTGCGCTTAGAGGACTCTCTCATCAGAGAAGCGGCACTTACCGAACTAGATAAAAAAATAACCAAATTTCGAAAAGAGGCCACGTCGGGTATTGAGAAAGCCCGAGAAGACCACCAGGCGGACCTTACGGAGGCTTATGAGGTGTTGCGCTCAGAGGACTCTCTCGTCAGAGAAGCGGCACTTGCCGAACTAGATAAAAAAATAACAAAATTTCGAAAAGAGACCCAGTCGGGTATCGATAAAGTCCGAGAAGACCACCAGTCGAACCTTGCGGAGGCCCTTGCGGAGGCTTATGATGCATTGCGCTTAGAGGACTCTCTCAGCAAAGAAGCGACACTTGCTGAACTAGACGGGAAAATAGCCGAATTTCTGAAAGAGACCAGTCGGGGGTGAGGGGTCCGAGAAGACCACAAGGAGGCCATTGCGGAGGCTTATGGGGCGTTGCGATCAGAGGACTCTCTCAACAGAGAAGCGGCACTTACCGAACTAGACAAAAAAATAACCAAATTTCGAAAAGAGGCCCGGTTGGGGTTGAGGGGGTACGAACGGGTATTGAGAAAGCCCGAGAAGACCACCAGGCGGACCTTACGGAGGTTTATAGGGTGTTGCGCTCAGAGGACTCTCTCATCAGAGAAGCGGCGGTTGGTGAACTAGATGGAAAAATAACCGAATTTCAAAAAGAGGCCCGTCGGGTGTTGAGAAAGCCCGAGAAGACCACCAGGCAGCCCTTGCGAAGGCTTATGAGGTGTTGCGCTCAGAGGACTCTCTCATCAGAGAAGCCGCGGTTTGCTGAACTAGACGGGAAAATAACCGAATTTCAAAAAGAGGTCCCGGTCGGGTGTTGAGAAAGCCCTAAAAGGCCACCAGGCGACCATTACGGAGGCTTATGATGCGTTGCGGTTAGAGGACTCTCTCAGTAGAGAAGCGACACTTACCGAACTAGACGGAAAGATAACCGAAGTTTCCGATAAACTGAAACATGATCGTATAGCCGCGACCAAAGCTCTTGAGGAGGCCTCTTATAATATTCGTACTGAGGCATATAACACAAACAGTGCGCTTGCCGGAATAGTGCAAACAATGAAAACGCTAAAACGTGCCATAACATTTTGGGCTGAGAAGCGGGGCCCATTGGTTAAGGGGCACTATGAATATTCGTTCGGTGCCAAAGCGAGTAATAAATGTGGGGGATACACTATGACAGCCGCGGGTGAAGTTATCCAAATGGCGGTCTGCTCGGTTAATGGTAGTGGTAAACCTGTGGGCGCGGTCGCGATAAATATTGTAGTAGATGGGGAAGAACGGGGGGTTGGAGTCACTAAAAATCTCTGCAGATAGTTCGACGGTGGTTTCGTTCTCCGGTTCTGATCGAATTAGACTTTCCAAAGGTAGTGTTATTAACTTTGTTACGAAAATCGGTGACCCAGAGAGTTCTTCCACTATTGTCTCATTGTTAATTGAACTTATTTTGTAAATACTAATATATTGAAAATCATGAACGAATCAACACTTCCAACTGTCAATATCACTCCATCAACACGGTGTACAATTAACGAAAGAAGTTCAGATTTTAGGTTGAATAATATCGTCGCTATGCAGGATATTTTAGTTAGAGAATATACAAATAGAAAAAGAAACGCTAAAAAATATAGACGTGCGGTGAACATGGGTGAAGTATCTAGCACGGCTCTAGCGAGTGTTTCTGTGTTGTGTGGGGCCGGGACAGCTGCAACTATATCCACCATTATAACAGTTCCTGTAGCGGGGATTTTATGTGCGGTGTCGGCCGTTTCTGGGTTGTTGTGTATGGTAATTAGGGCGTCGGGTGGAAAACTCGAGAAAAAATGTAGAAAACATGATAGAATATCTGTTCTCGCCAGGTCTAAGAAAAATACCATCGACGTTATGGTGTCTAAAGCGTTGGCCGATAAGAAAATATCAAATTTAGAGTTTGAATCCGTGGTGGAAGAAATGGAGAGATATGAACAATTAAAAAATGATATAAGAATCAAAGCGCGCACCACCATGCCCAAAATTGAGTGTACTGATTGGGATAAATTTAGGGAAAAATTTGGAGATAAAGTCGGAAGAAATGTTACAGCACCATTGTGATATTTTTAAAAAATAATAATTTTCTTATATTGGCGCAGTAAACAAATTTACATACCTATACAACATGTGTTTTTCACTGAGAATTACGCCGTAATCGCATAACAAATTCAGTCTAGGATTACACTGTAATCGCCTGTGTAAATTGATACACTCGGCTATAAATAGTCTGTTTACCTCGGCTATCAATTTACGCATGGTTCATAACCAGTGTAATTGAAACATTGTCGTAAATCGATAATTGTACAACACTAGGTAATATTTATCATAACAGCCTACATGGTCGTGTGGGTTAAGGCGATACTCTATAGACACGAGGGTCGTGGGTTCGCGCCGCGGTTGGAACTAAACATTTTTTATTTCTATCCCTACAAATGTGGTCGCTATGGTAAACAACTGCATGACAACGGCGTTCCTATCCGACCGCTCGAGGTTGATAAAATTGATAAATTCAGATTGCCAGTTTACATACCTTCGATAAGGAAAAATACACTCGGCTATAAATTAATTAGTAGTTGTTTTTTTTTTTCAATAATAATTTTTCAATATCTTTATAAGCAATATCGTAGAAATGTACATTCGTAAACGAATCGTTGGGTTTTAAAATTGTTGTATAATACACCTTAGTTTCATATCCGATACGCATTATCTGTCTTAATGTTCGTATTTGCCTTTTATATAGTTCACATAATTGCCGGTATAATATTGGAAATGTAACGTTTTTATCGGAGCGTAATAAATTACGCTGATATTTCATGTATTCGATTCTGCATAATGTTTTCAATTTATAGTAATATTTTTCACCAAAGACATTACAAAATTCCAATTCCCATTCTATTTTATTATCCATTTTGTTATAATATTTGTATTGTTTTTTCTGTTCAATTTTCTAATTTTATAAAATTAGTTTGATAATGTTTTTACAGTGTTTTAATGCTGTAGACACACCGTGACTTATTAAGTCGATTCTATCTTTCTAACTGACTTTCCGATTTGATTTAATTATTACTAAACGATAATACTTGCGAGCACGTAATCCCTTGTTAACCATTCGATGAGTAGCCTGAGTGCCACCGCATGGTGGACATAGCAATGACTCGGCTTTGGTCCCTAACCCACAATGCCGACATGGGCGAGGCGAAACGGAACCTCTTCGCATCCATGCACGGTGATGTTTGCAATATTCGTAAATACCGGTGCGAAAATATCTCTCGTGACTACCTGTCTTCAACCACGCACACTTAACTAGAATCATTATTTTATATATATATACTGAGTATAACATAGGGTATTTTTATCTCTAAATAGGTGTATCTTCTCATGTCATAAATATATGGTCTCGCGGTAGTAGTATAAGAGTCATAATGATTACAAGTTTCATGTGGAAGCCACCACACGTAGTGGGGTGGCTTCCATATAAACTTGTATCATTATGACTCTTATATACTACTGAGCCTGATAAACTTGATATCAAAATACACTAGGGTGGTATTCTACTTACAAGGTAGCATTTTACGCTACAGAATGAGCAATGGTGAAGTGGTTTGAAAAGAAAACGGACATGTTTATGTTGCTGCATTACGTCATGTGACGCCGTTCTACAAATGAAACGTCAACTCTCGATTCGTTTCAAAACCCGGATATTCCTAGGTCAATGCCTGACACGACATTATGCCATCATGCAGTCAGTACGTATTCTGCCTATACAAAGCTCGTTAGCTAATAAAATGTGATATCTGACTGGAAAATGCCGTATCTGATTAGATCCGCCCCCTCCGAAGTAAGTATTCTTTGATATTTTCCTTAATATGCAACGGATTTTCATGAAATATGGCGTAGCAAACGCGTCTTCATGAGCTGCATATGGTGGTTGGTCTAGTGAGTTTGGCCCAAACTTCTGTGGTTTTTGCGAAGAATCGATTTCCGTGTCGGAGACATGAAAATCGATTCTTCGCAAAAACCACAGAAGTTTGGGCGTAAATACAGAGACCACAAAATGCAACTTAACAAGACACGTTTGATGCGCCATATTTCATCAAATTCCGTTACGTAATAAGGACACTATAAAATAATACGTACTTTGAATCGGTACTTGTTGTTGCTGTTAGTACCACGTGATCATACACCTTGACAATGTAGAAACAGGAAATGTGACCCGTCAACGGTAAAGGGTCCAGTTGGGTAGTGATCGTTTAAGCAGGAAACACAGTTTATCCCGTCAACACAGTGCGTATGTGCCGTGAAACACGGTGACGTGAAACATTTCTGATATCCAGTCAATACTATTTTTTGCATTTTACAGCCATTTGTAGGTGTTGACGGGATAAATAGAATACCGTTGTAGGTTAGTGCCGTGAATGGGAAAAAACTATCTGGTGCGGCACGGAAACGGGATGTGCTCGGCAGAGCCTCGCCCATCCCGTTTCCTGAGCCTTGCCAGATATGTTTTCCCATTCACGGCACTAACCTACTATTCTCTATATATAAACAAGTGGCATTTCTAAACAATAGCATAATCTGAGATCATTGTTCCATTTATATTGCAAGTCTCGTATTACATGTGTATCATGATAAAACTCAAGTAAATATGTTGTTTAGTTATGAAGACAGAAAACATTTTTGCAATGTGGTATCACGAAGACTCGGACCTAGGGCCCAATACTTGGCTCATTTGGAAAACGTTACCCCACCCACCCATTTCCATACACTGAAAAGGCTGTAAGGTATATGGAAGTATAGTGTATGGAGCACATAGAATAATATAGAGCTGCAGTTTGGAACACGTATAGCCAATGGTTATCTCATACACTATGCCAACTTTAACTTAGTTTTGAACTGTAACTCTTGCAATCTGCTCCCGGACGCAGGGTGTGGGATCACGTGGTTTCCGAACCCGATTTTCCGACGTGACGTAATCTATGACGTCATTTTTACAATCTAATAAACTGACGGATTTGTATGTTATGTGGCGCACTAAATACGATGGCATAAATGTATGTTATGGGTGTCTTGAAAGTTATTTACAATAACTTATAACTTTCACAAAGAATCGGGTAGCGTTTATTTCTTACATTCACGTGCTGTAGTTTTTATTTACATTTACAGAACCCGATTCTTCGTCAAAACGACATAATTATGAGATTAAAGCCGCCTATGCAATAAAGGGCAACGTGTATTGCATTTGCTGCGGTATAGTTCATAAAAAATATGTCATTTCATTAGAAAGATATTATAGGACATCTACTGTAAACACATCTGAAAAAAAAACCCGTCTTCACGCAAAAACGACTGAAGTTTGGGCCAATGTACAGAGACTACCAAATACAGATTAACAATTTAAGACGCGTTTGATGCGCCATATTTCATCAAAATCCGTTACGTAATAAGGACAATATTATAAGTTATTGTGATTCTACACAGGCTATATGGTGTAATATTGCCCGTCTGGAGGTATGTTCACCCGAGGCGATAGCGATACAATAACGTATTTGTCATACCGCAGATCCGTTATCTGGCCGTATAAACATATATCTCTTCTTTTGATCTTTGCATTTTTTCAGGAAGAAAAATAATCCGAGATTCGATTTTCTACCGTCAGTCTTAATATAAAAGCGTAAATGAACATTTTGTTTTTTTATTAAACGAAAAAAATCTAAATATGGAGTAAGAAATCCGTCGAAAACGACTTTATGACAGTTTTTTTATATCGTGTAATTTAATTTATATTCCACTGCTCTATCGACTGCTCTCCTTTGGCGCCTCTAGAAGAATGCGACTGGTTCCCAAATATTCGCTGTCATTGCTACGCCGCGTTTCGTGCGTGTAACCCATAGTTTTTTTGAGTTTTTTATGACCTAAATATAGCCGTGTCACGCAGCCAATTGTGTTGAGATTTGAAAACACTAAACGGGACAGTTTGTGGCATTTTTCGCTCATATTTTGATGAGCGAACAATATTTATGGAAAAATAAACAATAAAGACTGGTTTTGAGTGTACAATTTGTTACTTTTATTGATCAATTCGGGGTTTTATTGTGTTTAGTGAGGAATACAATTCGCTATCGGTAGACGCTTGCAAAATGTGTCTTCATTGGACGCGAGGCACCGGAGGGGTATCGCAATTCCGGTATGTCCGACGGCCTTGGCAGGTCATATAATATATATATGACCAGGCAGGCTAGCCAATCAAAAGCCTAGAAATTTATCTGCGGTATGACAAAAAAGAATATGTACTTTGAATCAGATGGATTCTGGAATTTTCAGTACTTGTTGTTGTTGTTAGTACCACGTGATCATACACCTTGCAACAGCTGCAACTTGCCTCCTAAGGCGTATCGTAGTATGTAGCACATGCAGGTGGCAGAAAAAAAATCTGATGATGTAGTTGTTAAGATAACTTATACTACAGACAATACTGACATGCCATGTACTACATAGGCCTATCACAGATGACTGATACAAAATCACAACGTCATGATTTGACAAAATGTTGACGTAATGTGTAACGTCATTAAAGCCCGTTACTGACGTTCGATATGCATGCATTTTTTAGTTTAATTACAAGTTATCATGGCAGCCATAACATACAAAAGCACATATTTTTGAAATCCGAAAATAATTAAGATTCAGAAAATTCAAAAATCTAAAATTCGTAATTTTCACCCAACTGGTACCTTTTCCATTGACAGGTCACAAATGATCTAACTAAGAAAACAGAAGTTAGATTTTGAAAATCGGTCCAGAAAGTTTCATGTTATTATATAGTTAGCCCCATAAATATACAATAGAAAAATTGCATAATTGTTTTTATTTTATATTAAATTTGATATGTTTATAAAAAAAAGACAACAGTCGTTCTTTCCCCAATCAAATGTCGGAATTTTCACAACCGTGATGGTGGTGAAAATTCCGGCACTCAATTGGAAAAAGTAAATCTTTGTCAGCGCAGATATTGGAATATTGTATCCAACTTGTGTCTGACTTCTTATCTCTGCATTGAACCACCTCTCCAGAGGTGCACCGATGTAGTAGTCCTTGTAGTTTGCACGGTAGTACATGCGTGCTGGTTGTGCACCCGACCACGGGACCGAACACGGGATTACCGTATCATGGCTCTAACTGACTGTGCAAACTTGACATGAATACACACTTCCAACCACACATATGTGTATTTCCACATATTAAGTGTAACCTACTGTAATGTGATGTAATAAAGAGTTTTTGAGTTGAGAATGTTCCTCCCCGTAGTGAGTTAGGTACCGTGACACTGGTCGCAAACATCGTAATGTCCTGTTTGTCAGCTTGTACCCCACGTGAGATATAAGACAAAGTAAAACAAAATGTTCTCAAATTCAAGCTGCATATGTTAGCACACACTGCACGGTGCCGCGTAACTCTAACAAACAAGGGCGAAATGACTCTGAGCGAATGCAGTACGGAACGAATTGACATCTTTCAACAGAAGAGTAGAAAAGTTTACTTCCGGTTTGTTGATAAAAAGGAAAAGTCATGCCTAAAGACGTTGGATCGTATTTAACTGAACAACAGAAGAAATCCAGTGGTGATATTGCCACAGAATGGGCACAATTTGAAGAACTATATAATAAAAAGTACATTAATCTTCAATAATATGCAGAAATTCAGTTGTAGCTACTTGTGATCTAACTGACCTAATCCCGACATGTACCAAAAACCGTCAAATCTATGACATGTGCATACAGGCCAATGCGGAGCGGGTTTAGCCTTATTCCCTCTTGACCAAGAAATAGTGCAGTTGAAACTGACAGCAAAACTGTCTTTAAGAAAATTTACAGCATCCGAATTGATTAGCTTAAATTACAGTCATTTCCGCTAATTCTGCGCATCGGCTAGCAGCACATTTTCCGTAAAAATGGATGTACTAGCATTTACACTTCGCACACTAAAATCTAGAAAAAAAACCTGCAGGCTGTTGACGTTCATACTTCACTAATATGAAATAGGCACTACCTATGACGGCCGACGTTAGTATATGAAACTAAATTTACCAATTGATAGCTTTACCATGATGTTAGTATGCTATAAACGGTACCGTAGTATATTGTAGTATTGCAGAGCTACTTCCCGCAACTTCCACGGTGTTACAACTTTTAGATATTTCCGTTTCATATATAGTACATTAATAGCCTAGGCATAGTGGAGCGTGTGGTCGAGCGGTCTGAGTCTGCTGATCTTACGATCGTGGGTTCGAGCCTCGCGTGCGTTGTGTCCTTAAGCAAGACACTTTATCCACACTGCTTCAGTCCACCCAGATGTAAATGGGTACCAGCTAAATACCGGGAACATCGATTGTATTTGATTGTATTTGGTTGTATGTACGAATAAAATATGATCCACTAGTGATAAGCCTCAGTATTGAGGGTATACTGGCAAAAGCAAAGCATTATAGAAACTGTATTAGTACATTTACGATCATTTTGAGAAAAAAATAACAAGGCTAAGAATCTGCAGTGATATTATTCCCATTTTTCGCAATCTCAGTCGTCATTGAGCACGACTGTCACTTCGAGAGTTATACACATTTTGCCCATTTTTGGTATGAATTGTGTTAAGTTTTACATTTACTTTTTTTGGTTAACTCAGTGCTGTGTCAGATGTGTTTGTGTCCTGGACTACAGCAACAGGTGCACTAGACGCATACTTGCAATGCATACTTTGTTCTGGTTGTCGTGTTCCCCAATTATCCCGGATCGCTTGACTATGTCTTGTATTTTTAAACTCACATCAGCGAAGTTAAGTGCAGCGTGGCGGCTATAGAAATTCTCCAGCTGGTGTGTCCTTCCAGTGATGCTATTCTTTTCTCGATCCCTGGTGGTCTTTGAGCACATTTTGACTATTTTTCATATTAGTTTTTTCCTTTTTACATACAGCTTCACTTCAGCTGTTGGTAAGAGGTACTTGTGTCATGAACTGTGAATACAGCACAGGCCGTGACACAACCGAACAGGCGCAATAAAACAGCAGTTACAATGCATACTTGTTTATGTTAGTCATGTTCACAGAGTATCATGGATCGCTTGACTTTGTCTTGTAAACAAAATCACAACATGTGCGCTTTCTATCCAATAATATTGAGAGAGATATAGTGTGCTTCTATCTAACGATGTTGAAAGATAGAGAGAGAAATATTATGGTTTCTATCTAATGATGTTGAGAGAAGGTGGGTGGGGGTGCGGGGGAGAGATATATTGTGGTTTCTAGGTAATGATGGAGAAAGAGACACAGAGAGACATAGACAGACAGAGAGCGATAGAGAGAGACATACATACAGACAGACAGACATACAGACATAAAGATAGAGAGAGAGAATGACAGAAAGATAGAGAGAGGGACAGATAGTGAGAGAGACAGAGAGAAGATAGAGAGAGAGAGGAGAGAGAGAGAGAGTCATGGATGTGGGAGAGAGTGAAAGAGATAGAGAGACAGACAGAGACATGGGTGTGGGAGAGAGAAAGGTGTTAAAAAAAATATGGAATAATGAAACTCCACTTCGTTGCAAATTGTTTTTCTTTTTTTTCCCCATAAAATATTCCAATGCGCATTTAAGGCATTTCTACTCCGATCATTTAAAACGCATATTTTCAAGCGTCTCTCGGGGGACTTCAGCGATAAAAGCAACTTTAGTCTTCCTAACGACAACACAATTTTGAAATGCAGTAACTTCGTAAGCTATATTATGTATACTTTCCGATGTTATCTACATTTTGCTTTAGAAGCAGTTGGCCCTTCGGGCCAAATTATTCGTCGCCCGTATTAATAATACCACGTGTCATAAAAACACCTCCTGCTTGGTTTATCGGTTTACGGTAAAACATATTTTACACTTTCAATCAACTAAGAATCTTCAGTGATATTATTCCCAATTTTCGCAATCTCAGTCGTCATTATGCACGACTGTCACTTCGAGAGTTATACACATTTTGCCCATTTTTGGTATGAATTGTGTCAAGTTTTACATTTACTTTTGATTAACCCAGTGCTGTGTCAGATGTGTTTGTTTCCTGGACTACAGCAACAGGTGCACTAGACGCACACTTGCAATGCATACTTTGTTCTGGTAGTCGTGTTCCCCAATTATCCCGGATCGCTTGACTATGTCTTGTAAAACAGCAGTTGCAATGCATACTTGTTTCTGTTAGTCATTTCCACAGAGTATCATGGATCGCTTGACTTTGTCTTGTAAACAAAATCACAACATGTGCAGTTTCTATCTAATGATATGAGAGATATAGTGTGCTTCTATCTAATGATGTTGAAAGATAGAGAGAGAAATATTATGGTTTCTATCTAATGATGTTGAGAGAAGATGGGTGTGGGTGCGGGGGAGAGATATATTGTGGTTTCTAGGTAATGATAGAGAAAGAGACACACAGAGAGACATAGAAAGACAGTGAGCGAGAGAGACATACAGACAGACAGACATAAAGATAGAGAGAGAGAATTACAGAAAGAGAGAGGGAGGGACAGATAGGGAGAGAGTCAGACAGACATAGAGAATATAGATATACAGAGAGAGAGACAGACAGACAGAGACAGACATGGATGTGGGAGAAAGAGATAGAGAGAGAGACAGACAGACAGAAACATGGGTGTGGGAGAGAGAAAGGTGTTAAAATAAATACAGCAAAATGAAACTCCATTTCGTTGCAAATTGTTTTTCTCTTTTTTTTCCATAAAATATTCCAATGCGCATTTAAGGCATTTGTACTCAGATCATTTAAAACGCATATTTTCAAGCGTCTCTTGAGATAATTTGAAGATGTTTATTCGTGTACATTCTGTCCACTTCGTCATCTTTTCGCGTTTAATGGTAAAACAATAATGGCGTCAAAGGATTATGGCATCACGGGACGGTTGAAAATAGCCAAAATTGGCTTTTCTGAGGGCGGCAGGTGACTTATAAAAATCACTGCCTCTCACAATCAGTTAAGGAGGCTCTTGCGACAAGTATTGAAAAATACTCGCAAATGAAGTACAAATCGCGCGCCACAATAAAAATTCAGTAACCGCATCAGATGTGTTCAATTAATTTTTTACAAAGTTACCCCACCCACCTATTTTTGGCCAAAAGTTTCAACACGATTGAATTTATCAGAATTGTTTTCATGAAAATATGAGGCACAGATACTTTGTTATGCCTTGTTCTATCACTTGTAACACCACACCATTTTCTGAAAATGATTTCAAAGCGGGGTCATAACCAGCTCAAAGTTTCGCTACAAATGCTCGAAAAATACCTTAAATTCTGACGCGAAACCGTACCGGCGAGACAGCATAGCAGGCGACAATTTCCAAGATGTCAAAATCAACTGGAGTTAACATTCAGTTTCGTAGAATTATGAAATACTCTAAAAATACACCTAGTCAAGCCTCCCAAAGTCAAGAAATATTCATAAACCTATTTTTCTAGACACACTGATGTAACTTACAGGGTCGGTAGTGAAGTATATAGAAAATCGTCCACCCCCTTTTTAAAGCTAGCTGCCCACTGTCCCGTGAGACCTTAAGGGGAAATATTTTTTCCCCGAAACGGCTCGTCTCGCTCAATATGGCTAATTTCATCAATTTTATGTCAAACGCAAACAAAGAAAAATGTACAAAATGAAAGCTGATCTCGAAATGGGACGCGGATATCGCCCACCCCCAAAATGGTGAAACGCGAAGTTTCATTTCGGTCTATCGACAGCAAAATACCATGCTTACCTCCAGCCCTGCTGGACCCTGCATATATTTGGTTAAGTTCTTTGGTTAAAGTTTTTGGTTAAGTTTTTTGGTTAAGTTTTTTGGTTAAAGTTTTTTGTTATACTATATCTCTGCAACTGCTTTGCCCATTACCTTGAAACTTCACATGGGTGTTTATCATCATCTATATTTTCATTCTACCCCCCTTCCGTGCGGCCCCTGCGCCCAATGTCAAGGTCAAATTACTTTGAAGTTTTTGGTTAAAGTTTTTTGGTTCAAGTTTTTGGTTAAAGTTTTTGTTTAAGTTTTTTTGTTTTTGTTAAAGTTTTTCGTTATACTATATCTCTGCAACTGCTTTGCCCATTACCTTGAAACTTCACATGGATGTTTATCATCATCTATATTTTCATTCTACCCCCCTCCCGTGCGGCCCCTGTGCCCAATGTGAAGGTCAAATTACTTTGAAGTTTTTGGTTAAGTTTTTTGGTTAAGTTTTTTGGTTAAGTTTTTTGGTTAAAGTTTTTTGTTATACTATATCTTTTTTTTTAGTGTCCATGCCTCGCCACACGGCGCGACATGCAGCCCGCGGCCATCTAGTTAAAGCTAGCTGCCCACTGTCCCGTGAGACCTATTTATTTTCGTTTTACGAAATGGTGCGAGGGTTTCCAAGTGATTCGTGTATCCTTGGGGATTCTCGTAAGCGAGTCTAGGTACAACGACAACACAAATATTTTGAAATGCATTAACTTCGAAAGCTATATTCAGTATACTTGCCGACGTTATATACATTTTGTTTTAGAAGCATTTGGCACTTGGGCGAAATTATTTGTCGCCCGTATTATTAAAATACCACCTGTCGTAAAACACCCAGCTCCAGATTGGTTTACGGTAAAACAAATTTTACACTTTCAATCATATGTTCAACCTAGTTTCACTGAATGGTAAGTTTTCATATACGCGTAACATAAAGCGGGCTACTTCGTCACCCGTATAATTATCAATTATCGGGTCAAAATATTGAGGCCTGAGACGGCTGTCTTAATGTGATATGTATTGTTGTCGCGCCAGCTTGCGGAAAGCGCGATATAGTCGGCCGTTTGGCGTACGTACGTACGTACGTACGTACGTACGTACGTGTGTCCGGTTAAAGTTTTTGGTTAAGCTGTAAGGTTAAGTTTTTTGGTTAAAGTTTTTGGTTAAGTTCTTTGGTTAAAGTTTTTGGTTAAGTTTTTTGGTTAAGTTGTTTGGTTAAGTTTTTTGGTTAAGTTTTTTGGTTAAAGTTTTTGGTTAAGTTCTTTGGTTAAAGTTTTTCGTTATACTATATCTTGCAACTGCTTTGCCCATTACCTTGAAACTTCACATGGGTGTTTATCATCATCTATATTTTCATTCTCACCCCCCTCGCCCGTGCGGCCCCTGTGCCCAATGTCAAGGTCAAATTACTTTGAAGTTTTTGGTTAAGTTTTTTGGTTAAAGTTTTTGCTTAAGTTTTTTGCTTAAGTTTTTTGGTTAAAGTTTTTCGTTATACTATATCTCTGCAACTGCTTTGCCCGATTACCTTGACTTCACTGGGTGTTTATCATCATCTATATTTTCATTTCTACCCCCTTCCGTGCGACCCCCCTGTGCCCAATGTCAAGGTCAAATTACTTTGAAGTTTTTGGTTAAGTTTTTTGGTTAAAGTTTTTTTTGGTTAAGTTTTTTGTTAAGTTAAGTTTTTTGGTTAAGTTTTTTGGTTAAAGTTTTTCGTTAAAGTTTTTTGTTATAACTATATCTCTGCAACGCTTGGCCATTACTTGAAACTTCACATGGGTGTTTATCATCATCTATATTTTCATTCTACCCCCCTCCCTGCGGCCCCGTGCCCAATGTCAAGGTCAAATTCTTTGAAGTTTTTGGTTAAGTTTTTTTTGGTTAAAGTTTTTTGCTTAAGTTTTTTGCTTAAGTTTTTTGGTTAAAGTTTTTTCGTTAGACTATCTCTGCAACTGCTTTGCCCATTTACCTTGAAACTTCACATGGGTGTTTATCATCATCTATATTTTCATTCTACCCCCCTTCCGTGCGACCCCTGTGCCCAATGTCAAGGTCAAATTACTTTGAAGTTTTTGGTTAAGTTTTTTGGTTAAAGTTTTTTTTGGTTAAGTTTTTTGGTTAAGTTAAGTTTTTTGGTTAAGTTTTTTCGTTAAAGTTTTTCGTTAAAGTTTTTTGTTATACTATATCTCTGCAACTGCTTGGCCCATTACCTTGAAACTTCACAGGGTGTTTACATCTATATTTTCATTCTACCCCCCTTCCGTGCGGCCCCTGTGCCCAATGTCAAGGTCAAATTACTTTGAAGTTTTTGGTTAAGTATTTTAGTTAAAGTTTTTCGTTAAAGTTTTTCGTTAAGTTTTTTGGTTAAAGTTTTTCGTTATACTATATCTCTGCAACTGCTTTGCCCATTACCTTGAAACTTCATATGGGTGTTTATCATCATCTATATTTTCATTCTACCCCCCTCCCGTGCGGCCCGTGTGCCCAATGTCAAGGTCAAATTACTTTGAAGTTTTTGGTTAAGTTCTTTGGTTAAAGTTTTTGGTTAAGTTTTGTGGTTAAAGTTTTTGGTTAAGTTTTTTGGTTAAAGTTTTTTGTTATGCTATATCTCTGCAACTGCTTTGCCCATTACCTTGAAACTTCACATGGGTGTTTATCATTATCTATATTTTCATTCTACCCCCTCCCGTGCGGCCCCTGTGCCCAATGTCAAGGTCAAATTACTTTGAAGTTTTTGGTTAAGTTTTTTGTTTAAAGTTTTTGGTTAAGTTTTTTGGTTAAAGTTTTTCGTTATACTATATCTGCAACTGCTTTGCCCATTACCTTGAAACTTCACATGGGTGTTTATCATCATCTATATTTTCATTCTACCCCCCTTCCGTGCGGCCCCTGCGCCCAATGTCAAGGTCAAATTACTTTGAATTTTTGTTTTTTGGTTAAGTTTTTTGGTTAAAGTTTTTCGTTATACTATATCTCTGCAACTGCTTTGCCCATTACCTTGAAACTTCACATGGGTGTTTATCATCATCTATATTTTCATTCTACCCACCTCCCGTGCGGCCCCTGTGCCCAATGTGAAGGTCAAATTACTTTGAAGTTTTTTGTGTAAGTTTTTTGGTTAAAGTTTTTTGTTATACTATATCTCTGCAACTGCTTTGCCCATTACCTTGAAACTTCACATGGGTGTTTATCATTATCTATATTTTCATTTACACCTCCCGTGCGGCCCCTGTGCCCAATGTCAAGGTCAAATTACTTTGAAGCCCTTTTTGGTTCATGTTTTTTAGGTTAAGTTTTTTGGTTAAAGTTTTTGCTTAAGTTTTTAAAGTTTTTGGCTTAAGTTTTTTTGGTTAAAAGTTTTTCGTTTTTTCGTTATACTATATCTCTGCAACTGCTTTGCCCATTACCTTGAAACTTCATATGGGTGTTTTATCATCATCTATATTTTCATTCTACCCCCCCATCCCGTGCGGTGGCCCCTGCCCCTGCCCAATGTCAAGGTCAAATTACTTTGAAGTTTTTGGTTTAAGTTCTTTAGTTAAAGTTTTGGTTAAGTTTTTTTGTTAAGTTTTGTGGTTAAAATTTTTGGTTAAAATTTTTGGTTAATTTTTTGGTTAAGTTTTTTGGTTAAGTTTTTTTTGGTTAAAGTTTTTTGTTATGCTATATCTCTGCAACTGCTTTGCCCATTACCTTGAAACTTCACATGGGTGTTTATCATCATCTTATAATTTTCATTCTACACCCCTCCCGTGCGGCCCCTGTGCCCAATGTCAAGGTCAAATTACTTTGAAGTTTTTGGTTTAATGTTTTTGGTTAAGTTTAAATGGTTTTAAGTTTTTGGTTAAAGTTTTTTGGTTAAAGTTTTTTTTTTTTATACTATATCTGCAACTGCTTTCTTTTCACCATTACCTTGAAACTTCACATGGGTGTTTATCATCATATATATTTTCATTCTACCCCCCTTCCGTGCGGCCCCTGTGCCCAATGTCAAGGTCAAATTACTTTGAAGTTTTTGGTTAAAGTTTTTTGGTTAAAGTTTTTGGTTAAAGTTTTTGGGGTTAAGTTTTTTTGGTTAAAGTTTTTAAACTTCGTTATACTATATCTCTGCAACTGCTTTGCCCATTACCTTGAACTTCACATGGATGTTTATCATCATCTATATTTTCATTCTAACCCCCCTCCCGTGCGGCCCCTGTGCCCAATGTGAAGGTCAAATTACTTTGAAGTTTTGGTTAAGTTTTTTGGTTAATTTTGTTTTTTTGGTTAAGTTTTTTTGTTAAAGTTTTTTGTTACTATATATAATTTTTTTTTAGTGTCCCATGCCTCGCCACACGGCGCGACATGCAGGCCGCGGCCATCTAGTTAAAGCTAGCTGCCCACTGTCCCGTGAGACCTATTTATTTTCGTTTACGAAATGGTGCGAGGGTTTCCAAGTGATTCGTGTATCCTTGGGGGATTCTCGTAAGCGAGTCTAGTAGAACGACAACACAAATATTTTGAAATGCATTAACTTCGAAAGCTATATTCAGTATACTTGCCCGACGTTATATACATTTTGTTTTAGAAGCATTTGGCACTTGGGCGAAATTATTTGTCGCCCGTATTATTAAAATACCACCTGTCGTAAAAACACCCAGCTCCAGATTGGTTACGGTAAAACAAATTTTTACACTTTCAATCATATGTTCAACCTAGTTTCACTGAATGGTAAGTTTTCATATACGCGTAAACTATGCGGGCTACTTCGTCGCCCGTATAATTATCAATTATCGGGTCAAAATATTGAGGCCTGAGACGGCTGTCTTAATGTGATATGTATTGTTGTCACGCCCGCTTGCGGAAAGCGCGATATAGTCGGCCGTTTGGCGTATGTACGTACGTACGTACGTACGTGTGTCCGGTTAAAGTTTTTGGTTAAGCTGGTTTTAAGGTTAAGTTTTTTTGGTTAAAGTTTGTTTTTGGTTAGTTCTTATTTGGTTAAAGTTTTGTTTTTGTTAAGTTTTTTTGGTGAAGTTGTTTGGTTAAGTTTTTTGGTTAAAGTTTTTGGTTAAGTTCTTTGGTTAAAGTTTTTCGTTATACTATATCTCTGCAACTGCTTTGCCCATTACCTTGAAACTTCACATGGGTGTTTATCATCATCTATATTTTCATTCTACCCCCCTCCCGTGCACAGGTTGAAGTAAAGGACCGAGGTCAATAAATACATTAAATATGCATAAAAGCATAAATAAATGAAGAAAAAAAATTTTTTTTTTTTTTTTTTTTTTTTTTTTTACCCCATCCATCTAATCTTATGGGGCTCCCGTGCGGCCCCTGTGCCCAATGTGAAGGTCAAATTACTTTGAAGTTTTTGGTTAAGTTTTTAGGTTAAAGTTTTTGCTTAAGTTTTTTGCTTAAGTTTTTTTGGTTTTCGGTTTAAGTTTTTCGTTATACTATATCTCTGCAACTGCTTTGCCCATTACCTTGAAACTTCACATGGGTGTTTTTATCATCATCTATATTCATTCTACCCCCCCTTCCGTGCGACCCTGTGCCCAATGTCAAGGTCAAATTACTTTGAAGTTTTTGGTTAAGTTTTTTGGTTAAAGTTTTTTTTGGTTAAGTTTATTTTTGGTTAAGTTAAGTTTTTAAAGGTTTTTTGGTTAAGTTTTTTGGTTAAAGTTTTTTGTTAAAGTTTTTTTGTTATACTATATCTCTGCAACTGCTTGGGCCCATTACCATTGAAACTTCACATGGGTGTTATCATCATCTATATTTTCATTCTACCCCCTTCCGTGCGGCCCCTGTGCCCAATGTCAAGGTTCAAATTACTTTGAAGTTTTTGGTTAAGTATTTTGGTTAAAGTTTTTCGTTTAAAGTTTTTGGTTAAGTTTTTTGGTTAAAGTTTTTCGTTATACTATACTCTGCAACTGCTTTGCCCATTACCTTGAAACTTCATATGGGTGTTTATCATCATCTTATATCATTTTCTAATTCTACCCCCCCTCCCGTGCGGACCCCTGTGCCCAATGTCAAGGTCAAATTACTTTGAAGTTTTTGTTTTTGGTTAAGTTCTTTGGTTTAAGTTTTGTGGTTAAGGTTTTTGGTTAAGTTTTTTGGTTAAAGTTTTTTGTTATGCTATATCTCTGCAACTGCTTTTGCCCATTACCTTGAAACTTCACATGGGTGTTTATCATTATCATATCATTTTTCATTCTACCCACCTCCCGTGCGGCCCCTGTGCCCAATGTTCAAGTCAAATTACTTTGAAGTTTTTGGTTAAGTTTTTTGTTTAAAGTTTTTGGTTAAGTTTTTTGGTTAAAGTTTTTTCGTTATACTATATCTGCAACTGCTTTGCCCATTACCTTGAAACTTCACATGGTGTTTATCATCATCTATATTTTCATTCTACCCCCCTTCCGTGCGGCCCCTGCGCCCAATGTCAAGGTCAAATTACTTTGAAGTTTTTGGTTAAGTTTTTTGGTTAAGTTTTTTGGTTAAAGTTTTTTCGTTATACTATATCTCTGCAACTGCTTTGCCCATTACCTTGAAACTTCACATGGGTGTTTATCATCATATCTATATTTTTCATTCTACCCCCACCCCCCCTCCCGTGCGGCCCTGTGCCAATGTGAAGGTCAAATTACTTTGAAGTTTTTGGTTAAGTTTTTTTGGTTAAAGTTAAAAGTTTTTGGTTAAGTTTTTTGATTAAAATTTTTTGTTTTTTGTTACTATATCTCTGCAACTGCTTTGCCCATTACCTTGAAACTTCACATGGGTGTTTATCATCATTTATATTTTCATTCTACCCCCCTCCCGTGCGGCCCCTGTGCCCAATGTCAAGGTCAAATTACTTTGAAGTTTTTTGGTTAAGTTGTTTTTTGGTTAAGTTTTTGGTTAAAGTTTTTGGTTAAGTTTTTTGGTTAAAGTTTTTTGTTATACTATATCTTTTTTTTTTTAGTGTCCATGCCTCGCCACAAGGGTGCGGACATGCAGGCCGCGGCCATCTAGTTTTTTTTTTGTATAGAGATCGCATCTGTTCATATTTTGGCGACATATTGGACCTTGTATTTATGTATGTAATCAAGATGTGTGCAGGCGTGCATTTTTTGGGTTATATGTTGAGAGCAAAATTGAGTTGTTTTCCGCCCCGACTCGGGTATTGTATATCATAACTTTCTTTTTATTATTTCACATGATTTTTTGTTTTCTCGCAAGCGAAAGCCGAAAGCGAGACTAAGGTTTTGCTTTTCGGAGTCGTCGTCCTCATTCAATGTTAAGTTTTCGTGTTACGGTCATTACTTCAACACCTTATCGGCTACAGTCATCAAACTTTATACATACCTTTACTATGATATGTACATGAACATAGGACTATTCTCGGGGGCCCCAGGGTCAATGCCCCAGGGTCAAGTTCAAGGCGGAACAAGGTGAGACATTTGATTCCGCGGAATTCTTGTGATCAAATAATATTAAGCGCACGAAATGTGCAAAAGTGGTGTCTAGTAGCATCAATTTCTGGAAATTTACTGATCTTTGCAGCCAGTTTACCAAAGGCTTCGACAAAGTTTGAAAATAACTTGCAATTGACTTTTGCACGCATTCAGTTTAATCGTAAATAGTACGTGGTCTCAGAATCTCATCTGTGAAGGTGATGGGGTAAAAAAAATAAAAAAAATAAATAGATAAAGATATAGAATAGAGAAGTAAAAAGGGAATAGTAGATTTATATCATATTTATGAACGAAATGTTATGGTTACGAATTGACCAGGTAACCTGTAAAACAATATTATAAATCTATTGTTCTAGTTTAAAATAAAATAAATAAATTTGTATATTACAAACATTACATTTTCATAACATTACTATTAAGTAATTAAGATTTAAAACACATTGAAAACATAAGTTGTACTTGTTTTGTTCTTTTTTTTTATTTTCAATTTCATTACGACCTACCGAGGCCTCGATCTGTATTTTATAGAATGTTAATGATTCGGACGCTAGCCAGTTAGATCACCAGTAAGGAAACTATACCGACACCGGGCAATGTAAGAAGAACTGGCGATCCAGGGTAAACATGTCAATTTATTCATGAAATTGCTGCGTAGAACCATTTTTATGAAATAATTACTTGCGTCACATGTATATATGTCTTATAAAGTATAACATACTTCACTATAGATATGTAATTTGCCGACCATACGTATAAAAACACCATTATTTTGACTTGCCTTAAAACGCAAATTTGGAAATAACAATTCTCCATAACTCTTATGTAGTGCAATGTAATGAAATGTAATTAGAGTTATGTACTCAGAACAAACTTCACTGTATTGTTAGTGAGAGACAATTCTACAATATGACACAAAAATATTACTATAAACTTACCTAATAATGTGCGTATTAGCAATTTTTTTGGTCACTGTCCAGTCTCCACGAAGTAGAAAGTAAACAAAAAGAACGCTTCAAACGCATATTTGGAAAGACTACTCCGTCAAAACTTGTATGTAATGCAGTGTACATTACATAAGAGTTATGACGGCGTAGTCTTTCCAAATGTGGATTTGAAGCGTTCTTTGTTTACGTTATACTTCGTGGAGAGTCATTTCAGGGCGGTTTGGACTGCAATGCCAAAACTCAGAACTGCGCCGCAGTGACAGAGATCAGTTCTGGGGTATTGATATATTGACAAATTACAATACATCCCCCACCCTCCCCACTCGGGATTTCCGAAGTTAACACGCAGAGGCGAAGATTTGTGCAATTTTTTTTGTTTATTTTTCGTTTCAACAAAATTAACTAGCAGGATTTGGTAGCCCGACTTGATTATTACTAGCTTCGGGCTAGCAGGCTACCGCTAATTTCGAACCCTGACATTAGCAGCTACATGTAATTGTGAAAGATTGTAAGAGATTTATTTTTTCAGCTACATGTTCTTTTGAAGAGATAAATGTCCCATTAACATGTACAATGTAGTATAAAGTAAATCGTGATATGGGTCATTTTCAAAAAATGTCTGTTTTTTGGATGGTAAAATTCAACAGAAAAAGGTATGTCTAAGCTATGATTTTATTGTTTAGTCAAACAAATGTGATATTGAAGAATAGGAAAACATCCGAATGCACGCTTAAACTAGTTATATTATGGCTCAAATTGATGATGACCTGGCACCGTATAGTCTTAAATGTCACTGGTGTTACCGTTACTAAAAGTTGTGCCAGACAATATATATTTAACCTGGATAAAAGAGTGGTCATTATAATGCAAGTTGTAGACCAGTAGCCTAACATTTCGGTAAGAATTTTGGATCAAATGTGACATATAAGTATATCAATGAAATCCGAATGTCAGTATTCGCCAACACTTGCAAATGCTCTGTTTATATTAATTAAAACTCCAACATCAAATATAAGCATTGCCCATATACTGTTAATCATAAATAATCAGAACTGTGACTATATCTAAGAAGAGTTTTAGTGATGTAATTGGCTTTAGAAAATAACTATGCAATTAGGAAAATATCGATTTTCACCTGTGGTAACAACAGTGACACCAAGGTAACACTAGTGACAACAAGTAAACTAACTTAGTGACACATGCTTTTCATTTTTGTCACACACATCATATTAAGTACGTATTACTTAAAACAGAGATACTATAGTCAATAGTATTCATTATATTTAGCATCAATAACTTCAGTTAAAATGTAATGGAAACTCCTATTTGATAATTTGGTAAACATCATTGACAATATGGTAACATTCCTGACATTTGAGCATAGATAAACTATTAAATGACGCAAACACAAACATTGGTTATTAATTAGTGCTAGCAAAATTGTAAGCATATATTAATACGGCAATGTCTCGTATATTGGTCTGGAATCTGTTTTCTATCAAGATAATTATCAAACAGTAGCTGTCTACACTTCATTGTTGTTATACAAATACCGCGTGCATAATGCCTTTGAAACATGAATGCCTTTGAAATTCACAATCTCTAATATTTGTGCATTTAAACCACACACAAGCACGTGGAAGATGTGGAAAAACAAAAACAATATAGTGATTTTACACCATAACATCACTTTACTAGCATTAGTTTATACTGAATAAGTAATATTTACTTCTTTATCTAATTGCATTGGAATACATGGTACCATTTCTCTATGAACATAAACTTTTAACCCCTCCCCCCCCCCCCCCCCCCCCCCCCCCCCCCCCCCCCCCCCCCCCCCCCCCCCCCCCCCCCCCCCCCCCCCCCCCCCCCCCACCACCCCCCCCCCCCCCCCCCCCCCCCCCCCCCCCCCCAGTGGATTTTACTTCACTGACCGTTCCCAGGTTCCCAGGCGGTAGCCTTGCTATCTTGTCTTCTTGTGACGTGTTTGTGTTTCTTCATTTCTACTAATCATGCTAATAGGACCGTTGTTTTTGTAGTGATTCATTTTTGAGGGATCTGTTTTGTGGTGCATCTGTTGCATTTTGTGTTATTTTCTCTCCTTTTTTTCTAGTTATTGCAGTGTTCTCCACGACCACTAATAAGGTGGTGGCCCGCCACCTTATCCCGAGACACCCCCACCTTATAATTGTCAAACTAAAATGTTAATGTGCATAAATTAAATAGCAATTATCTTCCAAATCAACTTCTGGCATTGAATTCATCAACATATGTTCAATAAGATCACTTTTAACATTTGTTTCTGTATTCCCCCTATTATTAAAGAATTTTCATTGGAGTCATTTTGCGTGTTAATTTTAGATATTTTCTAAATGCACACACCTTATAATTCCGGGTGGTGGAGAACACTGTATTGTTTTTCTTGGGGACCGTACACCGCTGGTTATGGAGTGCGTTGTTTGCCATGTTGAAGGCTCTGTGACCACCGCTGTACCCATGCCGTAGTTTTCTATGGTTGTATTGTTACTGTTATGTTAGTCCTGCTCATTGCCCCCCTTAGGATTTATTCCTCTATTTTATGGAAAACATAGAAATGATCAATCCTTAGATGGATACATACAGTATGTAAGCAATAAAAGATTTGATATCTGGAATAAGATGTAATAAGTTGATACCTAACCCTATCACACAGGGGCAAGAGCTAAGTGACTCTGGTGTGAGATGGACCTGCAACATTTATTGAGTTCTGATTTCAGAAGTTGTGCTCGTTATGGACAGGTTGAATGCATGATAGTCCATCCTGTTGGCCCGGCCTTACATGACCCTGGTTGTTGACAGGCTGTTAAACACCAATGCTCAATCTACTAACCGCCAGTATCATGATTCCCGCCAATATCTCCTACATTGTCAGTTCCACTCACATCCACTTCCTTACTAACAACCACGGTTTAAACGTCCTCACCAATCTCTCTTACATCGTGATGGTGACCTACATCCACATCCTTACTAACGGCCACATTCTCAAGTTCCTCGCCAATCTATTGTATATTGTCAGCTTCACCAACATCCACATCCTTAATAAAAACCACAGTCTTATGTTCTCCTCCAATCTCTCCTACATCATCAGTTCCACTTACATGTATATCCACATCCTTACTAACGACCACAGTATAAACGTCTTCAGCAATCCATCCTACATTGTCATGTCGACTTACATCCACATTCTCACTAGCAGCCAGTCTGAACTTCCCCACATTATCTGCTAAATCGTCAGTTCCACTTACATCCACTTCCTCACTGACAACCACAGTCTCAACGTCCTCAACAATCCATCATACATCGACAATTCGACCTACATCCACACCCTTACTAACAGCCAGTCTCAATTTCCCTGCCAATCTCTCCGACAATGTCAATTCCACATACATCCACTTTCTTACTGACAGTCAATTCCACATACATCCACTTTCTTACTGACAGCCATAGTCCGAACTTCCCGACCAATCTCTCATACATTGTCAGTTCTACCTACATCTACCTCCATACCAACAGCCAACCTCTCAACGTCCCCATATAATTGATCATACTCCGGTCCAAAACAGGTTTGTATTATTATAGCAATCTAAGAAGTGTTACATGTACCATTTTAGTCACTGGTGTTATCGAAATTTAACCGAACGTATGTTTACCAACACATTACTTTATTATATCATACTTTTATGATTCCATATATCAATTGATTTCATTCATCAATATTTGTATATTTAAACTTGCACACATCAGGAATATTGTCATAATAAATGCATAGGGATGCATCATTTGTCACTGGTGTTACATTTTCTTGTCGCTGGTGTTAACATATTGAAGCAACCATAATTTCCTTACGATATTACGCATCTGATGTCACTGTATTGTTACTATTCCTTTATTGCATATTTTAGCAAAGCGCTAAATGATCTAACATATACATGGAGACACTGGATGACCAAAACTATATACGTGTCACTGGTGTTACTTTTTATGTCACTGTAGTTACAGCTGTGACCAAAACCAAATTTCCTAACATGTTTATTGGATAATCAAGCAACTTGAGAGGCAATAATGTAACAGCTATTTAATTCTTTATTATGTCAACATTTGGATGTGTCGTGTAAGCAACAGCATTCAGTGCAACATATTATGTTATTATTTATACAGTTATCGTCACTGGTGTTACCATTTTCGTCACTGGAGTTACCACCGTTGCAAAAAAAGTATTTCTCGCAACCAGTAGTGCACTGTAGTAGACATATATGTAGTCGGTGGTGACATTATTTGATGCAGAATTACGTCATCAAAATGATGTATATCAAAGGTATGCACGCTGGCTTTAATGTCTGGAGTTTTTCACTTGTGTCACTGATGTTACTATGCCCGTCAATGGTGTTACTATTCTCATCACTGGTGTTACCGATGTGACAAAACGACTGCAATTTCGATAAAATATGTATCACTTGTGTTCTATATGTTACTACAACCTAGAAATATAACAATATATAACTATCAACCATAATACTTGGACCTTAACATGTTTTTTTCTACAGTTTTGTCATTGGTGTTACTATTGCTGTCACTGGTGTTACTTTTTGCATGGTAACACTAGTGACAGTAACACCAATGACAAAAACATCATTATCAAACGATAGTTTGCATACTTGTCAGCGTTTGGTAAATTTTTAAGTGTGTTCCCTCAGTTGGTCTCTTACTGGAAATTACCACACTGTTTGTTATTTCAAGGATGCGAATGGGTCATGTAAATTATGGGTAACATCAGTGACAGGTTAAAAATATACTGGGCTTCATGGACATGCTCTAACGTCAAAACAATTGTCAACAATAATGATACCGGGTATCATCACATGGCTACATTCTGTAAACATAAAGTAGAGTTACTGACACGCTCTTTGCACACTTCCTGTCTGCAAAGGTAGGTAACTATTTCCTCCAATTTATGTCTGGGTAACACCAGTGACCAAAAAGCTGGGGACAGGTATATTTACCCCAATATATTTTAATTCTGTAGATATTAAGACGAATAAATACTTGCATTTTGACGAGTGAGTGCTGTTCTTGAAAAACAGACATTGACATGCAACTATAAGTGTGTATAAATGAGAAAAAAATTACCATAATC
Organism: Conchocele bisecta; assembly: GCA_029237695.1. Lineage (NCBI taxonomy): Eukaryota > Metazoa > Mollusca > Bivalvia > Lucinida > Thyasiridae > Conchocele > Conchocele bisecta. The sequence continues at coordinate 202,768,414 of CM055265.1, read as the reverse complement.
GGGCCGATCATCAGCTGGGGACAGGCCGTTTTAGGCACCCCGACACTACATAATCGGGAATATTTTTAAAATCGTTACATCTAGCGCTGTACTTGGACTCTGAAAAGTGAATAGATGGGCTGTTCTATAGTTTAAACAACAAACGATATGTATGTTTAAAATATTGAAGAGCCACCATTGCCACAAAGTGCCAGGACAGGAAAACCGACAATTTTTGAAAATGACCCATATTTGAATGATTTGATTTATTTTGAATTGCACAACTCCCTGCGCCAGCTGGCGCAGGAAGAATTGAGAGAAAAAGAACCTTTGTGTGTTCTGGCTGTATGCAACAGAAGATTCAGGTTAGCCTCATATCAGCTTGCATAGTGTGTTGAGGGTCAGAGTGTGAAAGTCGTGTTGTTTGACAATTTAAAAGATCATCAAATCCTTTTATTGTTAACCAACCCAGCCCACCCTGATTCAGTTCATAAAATCAATCTGTATAATACTATAATGGTTGCCTTTTTATTCCAGATTATGGCATCAGCTGACACTGAAAGTTCAGAATTTTGTAAAGAATCCAATCTTCACTAAAGGAGATGGCCTTATACGGGTATTTATGTTTCTGTTAGTGTTATTGTTTGTTCATCATGTTTCTGTTAGTGTTATTGTTTGTTCATCCGTCAAGTTATTCTGGTTGTACTTGGAACATAACTCTGGAAGGTAATGTTAAATGTGTTACCATCTGTAAGTAAAGAGCAATTTTATGCCCCTTATGCGATAGCAATGGGGACATGTTGCGTTGCTCTTGGGGTACCATTCGTCCGTCCGTCTGTCTGTGTACATTTACGTCAAAAGGTTTGTGAGAGCCCTCCAGTTACAGTCCAGTATGCCACGGGGGCATAATCATGTTTTACAACCACCATATCTACTGTCTGTTCCACGTTTTGCTGCCGACATGGGGAGTCAATTTTCAAAAATTTGCGTTTTTTTATCTTGAAGGATCAAAAAACGAAAAAAAATGGAAATTTACTCCGAAACCTGACGAGATAGTTTGAAAATGATGTAATTAAGAAAACAAAAGTTAGATTTTGAAAATCGGTCCAGAAAGTAAAATTTTAAAAAATCTATTTTTAGCCCCATGTTTTACAAACATAATCAGGCCCGTACGCAGGAATTGTTTTAGGGGGGTGCGTTATCGACGGCGCGAAGGGCTAAACATTGTTGTTTTTTTTTGCACATTCACGGACAGACCTCGGCAGATTAACCATTGCACCCCTAAATAACTGGAATGGATTTTGATATGTTAATTTTGCAACCCATTCCAATCATCACAAAAATGATTTTGAGACCAGTCCATTTATGAACATGAGGTGCTTTTGTTCTCAAAATTATGAAAATTACTTGCAAAAAGTGCAGAT